>VZRO01002634.1:1166370-1328280 GCA_013397915.1 Daphoenositta chrysoptera
TTTTTGCAACTGCTGACTGTATCCCTTGCAGTACACGGAGTTCCTGTACTCATGCACAGCATCAGCAGCTGTGCAGCCCTTGAGGCCACACTGCCTGCAGGGACACCTGTGGAACCCCACTGCAGCTGTGTCACTCACCACAGCTGGAGCTGGTGATGTGCAGGGTATAACACGGCCCAGCTCATTGCCTCCTCACTGCTAAAAAGCTTGGCTGCCTCTTTAATGTGAGTCAGAGGGTCTGCCTATAAATACACACCACTTCTAGGACTGTGTGATAGGAAGGGGGCTTTTTTTATATAAGCATTCTGCTTTAAGATATCTAAAGCTTTACTGGCCACATAGAAAAATAGATTCCCTAAAATTGTGGTTTCAGATCTGGCAGAAATCTTATTTACACCAAAAAATGCATTTGGAAAAATCCTGAAAATAGTAAGATGGAGGCAAAATGATCTTTAGTCTCTCTGATGAGTGGGATACAGAAAGTCCTGCAAGTTTCCAGGCAGTAATAGGACCTTATGCTCATTGAAGGCCAGTGGTTTCCTTTCCTAACAATAGCCTTGTTGTCCAAGGCAAAGAGAAGGATCTAATGGACTATGAATCAAGTTCTTTTGGCAGAGAAGGTTCAGACAGCTATTCCACACCCAAACATGTTCTTCAGGACAGTAATCTAATGACTTCATGAACAAAAAAAGACAGTGCTGAGACTACTCCAGTAATTTTAATCAGATCAGGCTACAGACAATTGGTAAGAGGAAAACCTGGTAACATAAGATAGACAAGATAAGAAAAAAAGATCTGGCTGTATTCTACTGTAAATTAAACTCCCATTAACTCCATGTGCTTCAATCAAAGAGTTTTGTGGGTGCAACTGATGGCTGAGCTTGGCCTAAAATCCTAGAATATTTAGTTACAACTTGATGATCTAGTTGGTCTTAACTCAGTCAGTCAAGTACTTACAAGGTATTAAATTGCTGTTCATGTAATTAGATGATTAGGTGATAGTTTCCAGTTGTGCCAACCTAGCTACAGCAAGTATGAGGCAACTTATTTCTCTCCTTCTTAAAAGGTCAGCAAATGGCGAAAGTATTACAGTGGCATGGCTCAGATTTGCAGTTCCCAGTTTTCCCATCCCTGGATGGGCACACACTGACTGTGCCTGCAGAAGTGTTCAGTCATTGGACATGGGCAGGCCTACCAAATGCAGCTGTGTTCCAGCTGGCTTGCATGTCTTCTTCTCTGTAGGGTTTTCTGAGACTGCTTAGCACAGAAATGGAACATCTGTTCTTGTGTATTTCCCTAAGACGTGCAGAGCAGGAGCTGCTGTGCAAGAGGACTACACAGCTCTTTCTGTATGACTCTCCTCAGCTCTGTAATGAAGGAAGGGAGGCCACAGCCTCCTGTTATTTCCTTCCCTTCTTGTGTGAATTTGTAGTTGATATACACAGATGTTGTTATCCCCTATCCTTTTCCAGAACCATCTCCTCTAATCCTGTTCTATTTTTTCATCATCTTTACAGAAAGGGTTAATGTTTTCAAAAGAATGGCCTTTTCTTTGAATCTGCAAAACTTTGCCTATGCCATTTCAGAACACAAGTGCACACTATACTTGTAGATTGAGCTGGTTACCTGAATTCAACCTGCACCCCAGTGTGTGCAGGGGCCCAGAGCAGCCTACCAAGCTTGTTCCTCAGCTGAGGCATATCTTTCACGAAATCTTGCTTGGTACAGTTTCTGGAATACTCCCTTTGAGAAATCTGGAAAGGGATGACTAGAGTATGCTAATTCCACCTCCTCTAGACTCTTAATCTTCAACATAATGAATTCCAGCATACCCCTTCTTTCTATATTAAACATATAAACATATTATGAATTGTCTCATATGAAGTTTTAAAAAAACAATTTAATTTCAGCTGTGAACAACTCCAGTGTGTTTTGTTTTGCTGTATGTGCATTTGTGCTTACTATGAGCATTTCTAGGTGAGAGCATGGCTAACACAAGCGTGTCATCCATTGCACAGCAGCTGACCACAGCTTGCTCTGTGTCCTGGAGCTTTTAATTATCCAGGCCAATAAACTGCGGCTATCTAACACCACCCTACCCTTACGTAACCAGAGCTGTAACACTCTGGCACCAGACAGTGTTTTGTTTGCTTACATGATTATGTCCTCCAGGCAAGAACTGCACCTGGGTATATGACACAGTCTCGGGGCACTTTGAAACGCCGTCTGCATTACAAAGCTGGTTAAGAGTGCAATTTTACTGAGAGCTTTTCTGTCACATTTTGGTATTAGCTAAAACCCTTGGGGAAATAATGGAAACAAAAGTATGATTTTGCCTGTTCAAATCACATCTATTCTAGTAGGACTTGCTTGTTAAACCTCAATCACCAAATCTTTTTGTTTCAGTCTATTTCTAAGGCAAGAGAGATTTTCCCATTACTTTGCAGTTTCTGAATTCAACTGCCTTGCAACTGAAAGTAAGTAATTAAGGTTGCTCAAGATATATCTGGTCACATCCCAGAAATGGTATGATTCACATCACTTACAGCTGCAGAAAAGCAAAAGTTTTCAGACTATAGATATTCTCGGAGAGCTTCCATAGAGTATGGGGTCCTTGTTCAGCAGAGCACATAGGCATATATTTAAAAAGCAGATTTTTCAAAGACACAGAAATGGATCAGCTAGTCTATCTCAAACTAAAAGGTTTTTGTCCCTTTGAATATCTTTCCTATCATCTTTAATAGGACCTAAACGTATACTTGAAGCTAAGCAGAGACTTTAGAACTGAATAAACATCATCTTAAGCAAATATTTAAATGTGTTGCTGAACTTTATTCTGAGGGGAACCAACAAAAAACCAAAACTATTTTAAATCCATGTAGAATTCTTCAATATTATTTAGATAACTCCACTTCAGTTATTTATTCAGGCTGCAGAGCCAGTGAAATGTTTTGCTAGAGAAATTTGTGATATAAATTCAGCATAACAATAACACACACTGTAAACGTCAGAAAGTTGTCTCAATCCAGAGCTTCAGCATTAAAAATTTAAAGCTTTTTGAACTATCTTTCATAACTTTTACAGTAAATTTTTCATTGCTGTTATTTGTTAAATTTTCATTAACATCAGTCTGGAACTGAAAACTTACCACACAGAATTAATTTCACTTTCAGATGCAGAGTTTTGTTATAGAGGCTGTGAGATCT
Organism: Daphoenositta chrysoptera; assembly: GCA_013397915.1. Classification (NCBI taxonomy): domain Eukaryota; kingdom Metazoa; phylum Chordata; class Aves; order Passeriformes; genus Daphoenositta; species Daphoenositta chrysoptera. The sequence goes on from VZRO01002634.1 coordinate 1,169,577, forward strand.
TGTTCCAGCTCCAAGTTCTGATCTGTATCCCATGGTTGTGCCTGAGAACTGCTTTCTGTGTGGAGAGAGGTCCTCATTAGCAGACATTCTTCCTCGTGACAGAGACGAGGAAAATAAAAAGCAAATGTGCATTGCAGCAAAGGCAACGATGGCACACATGACAAATTCTAGCACTGTTTCAGTGTTCAACAACATTTTCAGCTATACCAGGACAGCAGCAGAAGTCGCAACCAATAACATTTGACAGACACACTGGTGATTTTACACTTCTCTTTCAAAATGCAGGCTCTTGGCTGTGGGTGTGTGGGACAGGCTGTCCTCAGCCGGGGAGCGCACGGAGGGCCCATGACGGTGTCGGTGGGATTTGCCATGGCTGTCACCATAGCAGTGTACGTGTCCGGGGGGGTTTCTGGTAAGTGACCTTTTTTCTCACATAGTATTTATTGCTGCAGTGTTAAGCCTCCTTTGTTAAAGGGATTTCAGTTCATGGTATAAACAATCATGAATCTAGCAACAGTAAGCACCATTACAGCAGAGTCCGCACCAGTTTTGCTAGTAAATCTTGTGTGTTCTTATTTCCTTCTATTCTTTGTGTTTGACAAAATCTCCTACCAAATTCTGATCTCAACTACAATGCGCAAACCTTGGCACACCTCTGAGTTTTATGGAAAGTGTTCTGTGCAAACCAGAAATCTGCTTGGTGTTGCTTTGAAAATTCTGTCAATAGAGATGACCCTGGGCAGAACAGGCACCATGTTTAAAGAAATAACCATGAAGAGCAATCCAGCAGTCACCAGATAAAATGGTGGCCAGCTGCATAGAAAGTAGAATGACCCACTAATGGGTATAATGAGCAGGATTCACCTTACAGAGTGCAATTTATTTCTTCATGTCCTATGAGAGGCAATTGCAAGCCTGCTCCTGTCTGTTTGATTATTCACAGAAGCAGCAGATCATAGAAAGCAGGAACAGCAGAGAGATTTGGTACCAGAGATACATTCAGTGACACTGTCAGTGTACTGTCCTTTCCCCTTTAGTTCTGCTGTAACACTTCCTCAACATGTATTGGTCAGGAATCTCTCTTAGTCCTGGGGCTAAGGTAGCTGGTCTAACTAACCAGTGTCCACAAGTGCCATGCTGGATGCTGCTTTGTCTCCTAGTTCCACCATTCAATTTGGCCAAACTCAGACTGGAAACATTAGTATAACTGCTTTTAACATTTACAGTCTCCCCTTAAAATAGAAAAGAACAGGTTGTAACAACACTGTGCATGAAAATACACAATACTTTGTGTTGTATGCAGAGTTTATACAGGCTTTTAAAGCAAATGGTGCCCTTGTACTCCTGGTCTCATATAGGCATTTCTTACCCTTCATAAAGAGGGTAAAGTTGATTTGGACAAATTTCTTTAGGTATAGTTAGGGCATTATAAATAATTGCTGTAGCAGAAATTACTGTGGCCATTTCTCTTGTATTTACAAATTCTTTTACAGAGGCACCATGCACTAGAGGGTTTCCATTAGAAAGTTTCACATTAGAAAGTGCTCCAGGTTCTACAAAACAGGCAGTCTTGTCACTGTCATTGACACAGACCAGAACTGTTCCTTAATATCACACAAAGTGAATTCAGCAGCACATTCCTTTTATCTGAATAACTTTAAACTACAGCTCTTGGTTTACATGTAGGCAGGTAAACTCTTCTAATGCAGTACCATGAAAACAAACCTGTGAAGACCTGTTCTACATTTGCACCTTTAAGGGATATTCATCTCCATCATTATGTAGAAAATTAGAGTTCAGTCCCAGCAGGGCAGAGCAGTTGCAGATGTTGCAGTATTGTGCTTCCTGTGTTTTTCCCATGACAAGGGATTCTGCATGCAGTGCATTTTTTCTTTGAAGGAATAGGAACAGATATTTCAACAAGCTGTTATTATCCAACATGTGATTACTAGTGGACACTTCAGAATACAAGTTCCTAGGTAGAATTTTTTAGCAATTTCTGTGGCTCTTGAGCCAAAGTCTCATGTCTAAGTACTGCTAAAATATTTTGTATTTTGCATCAGTTCTTTGTGAAATTCCAAATTCATGGTAACAAAATATATAGTCCGCATGCTTGATGAATTTGAGCTTTTTTTATTTAGGAAAATTCCTCTTTTTAATTTTCCTCCATCCAGTTTTCCTCAATATCTAGATAATTCCCACTATTTTATCCAACTTAGCATTTCAAACTCATGACTATGATCACTGCGACTACAAAAGAATGGGGAACATGCTGGCCAAAGTGGACGGTTTTTTTTAAAACAGCAGCACAAGACCCAAGAATCTTGTAACTCCCCTATGGCAGCAGGAGAGCCTTCAATTAGACTTTTCCTTTCCAAATGTAATATTAATCAGCCATCTGTAATATTATTATTACTTGTCCTGGCCATCATAGTCACTCTGTATTATATACAGGTGGGGAGCAAAATCAAGTGTTGAAAGAAAGGAAAATTATTAATTCCAGCCAGAGTAAGGAACAAAAGACAAGACAACAATTAATCAAAATTCACATGAAGGGCTGTTAAATTAGGTGCCATCTATCTATTTGCTCTGTGCTGAAGAATTTGAAGCACAGTGAGGAATTCAACATTTAATTCCAGACTGGTGCTACTAGGTCAGAGTTTTGGAAATGATACAAAGAAGGTTTTATCCAGCTTGTTATCTGTGTTTGTCAGTTCATTATGTATCAAAGGTGCCTGGATTTCATAAGATAATGACTCACTGACCTGAAGTGCAAACAAACACAGAAACTGTACATAAAGGCCCTTTCTCCATCACTAACCTTTGACAGATAAAGGACATGCTCTTTCAGTTATTTTACCAAAGAGAAGAGCTGTTTTTTTCTGATATTCATACAGACTGAAATGAGACCTTATCTGGAAGATAAGCAAAGGATCCTATGTCCTTGCAAAATTTGGGGGTTGCGGTACTTACTACAAAGAAGTACCTTTTCATCTGTTCATTTATTTGGCAATTTGTATTTCTTAAGTAGCAATCATGTATCTGTAAACAGTGACATTTTCCAAGAGCATACACCACCTTTTTTAACAAAAGGATTGTTGACCAAAGATGTTGAGGGAAGACACTACCATGTGACATAATAAATGTATTTTAGAAACTAAACTTGTCACAAACAATTCCAATGTTACTGAAATCTTTTTCATGCATGAGTTCAGGTGTAGCTACTCCTGAATAAAAAGGAAGGAAGTTTCACAGGAAACTGAACTTTGTTTCAGCACAGCTACTTTATCAGTTTCCTTATCATGGACCTTTCTGGGAAGCACAAGAAGTAGATAAAAACATGGTGAAGGACTATGCACTGCTGCCCCCAGATCCCATCTAGGCATAACTCACCAACAGCCAACATGAAGCTGAACAGCCCTAACATTATTTTATTTTTGTCTCCATGAAAACTGAGTTCCTAAGTAACCCCAGGTTGAAGACAGGAACACAAACATGACTTAAATCCAGGGCACTCCAGAACTGTCTCAAGATACATGTTCAAGCCAGTAACAGTCCTTAATCATAATATGTGCTTAGGAGACTGAAGGAATGTTCTTCTGCCCCAGTCCTCCCCTAAAAATAAAAAGCCAAAGGCCTCAAGGACAGAGAATATGTGCAGAATAAGGGACCCTCCCATCACAACCAAGAGGGCAGATTTACTATTTTTCTGGAAAAGTTGTCTTTAAGTTACATACTGCAGGACAGCAGTCTGATAAATACACAGTCCACAAGCATCAAGAGTAAAGATGGATCTTGGTGGCTTTTGCCCTCCCTCTTCTGATTTCGTCCAACTTGTTTCAGTTTAATAGCAGTCAGCATTTAACTGCAAAATAACATCTAGAAAAACATGTACTATTCTTGTGTTCAAAAGTGCCCACATTTTTACAAATCCTTCACCTATTCTCATGTATCTGAGTCACCCACATGACTTAATTTGTGATTTATTTTTCAGGTGGTCACATAAACCCAGCTGTTTCATTAGCCATGTGCGTGACTGGAAGATTAAAATGGACCAAATTACCAATTTACATATTAGCACAACTCCTGGGAGCATTCGTTGGAGCAGCGGCTGTCTTTGGGATTTATTACAGTGAGTACACCTTAGACATGTTCACAGGACAAACTAGAGGTCAGGCAGTCTCTAAGGCCCCAATTTTTCAATGAATGTCAGGCAGGCAGAGGACTCTTGTTCACACAGGGCTAATGGCAGGAATGAAACTAAAGCCATAAAAGAAGAAAGGAAGAAGCATAAAGAGTTTGAAGGGAAAAACAATGGCTTGAACATTCCAGGTACCCTACAAATTTACTGAAACACTTAAAACTCCAGGAAATGTTCTGATATTTAGAAAAATTATTCATGGGAAATCAGATACTCTGAGATCATGTATTTCTCAGAGAGGATTTTAAATTACTTAATAGCCAGGATATAGGGCTATCCATCTTCCAAGCAAATTAGAAACATTAAAGACCTGCTACAAGTGCCTGTAGGCAAGAATCACCAACATCGTTCATGGAGGGTACAGGATATGAGATCAGGTCCCTCCTGACTGAACCTCAGACCACCCTAGAGAGGTGGCTCTCCAAGGCAATGAACTCCAGGTACACTGATAAAGGGGTCACATATTCAATAGGGAAAAAAATAAAAAATTTTGCCTATCCTTGGAGGCACAGGGTTTTTTACACAGTGGGCCACAAAAGGAAAAAATAAGAACAGACTGACTGAATCGGCTCAGTTGGATCAGTTGCCTCAACCCCCTACTCCAAAACTCTGCTTCTACTGGGCCAGCCCATCTCCTCCAATATCTCTCTCCTATGGGCATCTGCAGACAGTGCTGGGTCTAGGTGCAACAGAGGAAGAACAAAAATGGAAATGCCCCTCGTATGTCAGTTCAGTGCTCAGTACCCACAGTAATCCCAAAGAGGAAAATATTTAGGAACCATGATAACTGTTTTGGGCTTGGTGTATTTTTTTGTTTGTTGTGGGGATCAGTTGTTTGTCCTTTTTAACGTTCGTGTTAGAATTTGGAAACTGGAATTCTGGAACAGGATTTCTGTCTGAATTTAGGTCCTCCTCAAGCCTGACAGCCAGAATTAGGGCTGTGGCCAGGATGCAGCAGTGTCAACATGTACATGGGGTTGAGAGGGGAGTCAGTATATTCTGCCAAAAGGGCAGCAGTAGGGTATGGAGCCAAGGTGGGAAGCTTAGGTCTAGGTTAGGGACATCTTCCTCATACTCAGGACTGCAGGATTTTCTCATATCTCTATCTCTGCTCAAGTCCTCTCCTCTTGCTCAAATTAATTTCCAAACATCTTCTATAGTTTTTACTTCCTGCAACTTGCAGGATTGTCATGTACTCTTTGAGGTCCACTGAAAACTCACTAAGTAGAAAAACAGACATAGGACCTCATCCTTTTTTCCCCTAGTGGTTAAATGCCACAAAATTATCTGATGCTCCAAATGAGAGCCCGATCAAAGTAAACAACTAAAATTCTCTGCACTCATGTTGGGGCTTTAAGCAAAGCTAGAAAAAACAGAAGCAAGCAGAAATAGATTTGTCTTCTAGCTTCAGGAAGAGCTTACCACCCTCACCATGACTTCCATGGGAGATGGGGAGCTATTTCTTTATTCCCAAGTATCATCTCATCACTGGATCCACTAATAAAATAATGGATTAGAGTTTGTTACTCCTGTCTATGATGATCTGAGTGCTTCATGTAAATGTCTTCCTATTTCTAAAACTGCACAAGTGTCAAATGCAATAGCAGTAATTCCTGGTGGCTGGGAATCCACAACTGCACAATCAGGATGCTGTGCATTTCTTGGGTTGTCATGAAAAATGTAGCACTTCTTGCAGAATAACACATCTGTTTTCAGAATCAGAAAATACTCTTTGGCACTGGGTTTGGAGCAATGAGCAAGGGAAAACCAACCCCACTTTGAAAGCTGTGGTACATAAAACGTGTACTTCAAGGCGCAGGAGGAGAGATGAGACAGGAGGGGATGAGGAGTACATCACCTCAAATCCAATGATGCTGCTCCCAGAAAAAAACATCAGCAATCACAGAATGGTTTGGGTTGGAAGGGACCTTAAAGATCAGTTTCAGTTGAGAATGTGAAGTACACAGACCTATCATATATATTCTAGTCCTAGAAAACCTAAAAAAGTTTATGGAGAAGTGCAAGCAGTTACTGGCTGTTTTCTATAGATGCCTTTATGGAGTTTAGTGATGGAAAACTTGAAGTCACAGGACCTAATGCAACAGCACAAATCTTTGCAACATATCCAGCTCCCTACCTGTCCCTGGTAAATGGATTTGCAGATCAGGTAAGTGCACTTGCTGTCTTAATTCTACAAATTAGGCATAAAAAACCCTGTAAAACCAAGCAGTAAAAAACCACATAGATCTAACAAGTGTGCCAAATCTCATCATTTCAGCCAGACATCCCCTTGTACAATACAATGAGAATGCCATGCTGATTGCAGGAGGTTACATTTTAGTTATATTTTACAAGCAAAATAATTTCAAGTTGTTCTTTTCACATACATCATCTTAATTGTTGCACTCAACATGTCTTTAAAGCAATATACGTAAGAGGTTTTCCTCAGCATAAATCAATGTTTCTCCATAAATCTCAGCAGAGTCATGTCCGTTTACATGAAAATCCAGCCCATTTTGTGGATCTATTATTCCTTAAATAATGCTTAAGCAGACAGCTTAACACACCCTGAACAACAGTTTCCTGCTTCCACAAGCCTCCTCTCTAACCTTCTTTTTGTAGATAGACTTGTAGTATTTATTTTTCAAATGACTGAATCTGAAAACATCTCAACTTAATTTCTAATCTGTATCCTTTAATTCCACTTATGCAACAGCAAAAAAAAAGTTTCATATCTTTTATCTACTTCTAATCAACGTAACCATCTTCTTCAGGAATAGATGAAATAAATACTGCATAAGTAAGGTATGAGAAACAAGGGATGGCCTTAACACAGGAATTTGTTACGTAAAAGATTGTGCAACATGGCTTCAAAAAAACCTGAACATTATTTTGAAGTTTTGTAAGAAAGATAGTTCTGATCTTTGGATCAGTCAACAGATTTTTCCTTAAGACATTTTTTACCCATGTATGGTTTAAAACAAACTTAAAAGCAGACAAAAACCAAATAATTTTTAAACCCCTCAAACTTAAGCTTCTTCAAATCAGTATAAAAATTGAATGTTTTGCCATCACTGCAGCTTTTGTGTGTTTTCTCATCAAGTTAATTATTAGCAAAATCAACATTGACAAAGCATTTGTTTTAAGCAGACCTGTACTTGCATTGAAGTAATTCCAAGAAAATTTCCTTCATCGGCTCAATTAGCATATGCAATACAGAGTTCATGGTACAGTTATACATGCAACCCTAATTTGGATACTGCCTAATTTTAGCTGCTCCGTTTTGACTTTGCAGATTTCACTTTTTCTTCTGATGTTATGCAATACCTGGGTAAAGAGATGCATATCTAGTCTAATTTATCAGCATAAACTACAGTCACATAAAACACTTCTATATCAGTGAAACTGATTGCACTGCTATAGCAGCAGAACTACCAAAAATTGACTGAATAGAAATGTAAAATTGACAGGGGAAAAAAATGTGGAAACAAAGCATTAGACCTCGCATAGGAGGTGCCTTTTAAATCCTCTGTTCTTTCCACACCCAGTTGTTGCAGATTTTTTTTTTCAAATGTTCTCAGCTCATTTCTTGTCTTTCTCTTTCAGCACAGATATCAGAACTTCTCGTTACTGTGAAGTAGAGAGGCACTGAGTTCCAAATTTTGCTATTCTGTATAGTGGGATAAAACTAAATACCAGCTCTAAGCCACTCCAATCCACAGAGCTGCCATTGCCCCTCTTTTCATTATTGGAAAGAATCTACACATATTTATTCAATATTCTTTTCTTTGCCTTGGCCAGGTGATGTCAACAGCTGTTCTTCTTCTGGCTATATTTGCTATTTTTGACACCAAAAATAACAGCGTACCCAAGGGCCTGGAGCCAATTGCAGTAGGACTCCTTATAATTGTTCTTACTTGCTCCTTGGGAATGAACAGTGGCTGTGCCATGAACCCAGCCAGGGATCTTGGCCCAAGGCTCTTCACAGCCATTGCAGGATGGGGGATGGAAGTATTCACGTAAGTATGCCTGGAGATGAAGTCAAATGCTCCTGGCTAAAATTGTTTCTAGGAAAGTAAGATCCTGATTCAACATGGTACCAAGTCATACTTTATATACATACAGGTAATTCTTTACATACCAGAAGCAACTACTCATGCACTTTAAGCCAGATATCCTCTAGGAACTGGGCTTTAAAAAGGATTTCCTGCTCCTAGGGCAAATCAAACATGCATAATCTCTAATATCAATCATTGTTTCAAGCAGACCTTTCCCAAAATATTAGAGATTCTTAGAGGTCAGTGAAAATATGAATGCTTTCTTCTTGTGTCCTGCAGATTTCAGAAAGAAAAAAATTAAATCAGGAGAGAATTAAGTGGAAATATTTATTGGGTGCTGTAAAAAACAGAGACATATCAGACTGATTAGCCTATTATTACTTTTGAGTTATTGCAGAAATATACAACAATCTAAAAGCCTGACTTCGTGGCTGGGAGTGAAGGAGTGAATGAAAAAGCTCCCTTCATTTTCCCACATTTCAGAGCCCTCTCAAATTCCCGTGTACACACGCACACGCTCTTGGCTGGCCCAATGCACAGCTAATTAGTTGCACATCAAAACCACAGCTTACACATATCCAGGGTAAGAGGCACTCTGGGATATCTAAGTAAGAGTAATATGTCATCGGGAAGCAGATCTTTTGGTTTATTTTTGGTTTGTTTTCCCAGTTATTTACAAGTAGGAATCCCCAGTAGTACTGTAGGCCACTGGAGAGCTCTGCTTAATAGAGATTTTTAGATACTTCAAGAAGCACAAATAATCTCTATTTATTCAGTACGATTTCTATTTACACAAATCACGTACCTTATTTGAGGAAAGCAGTAGCAAAGCTTTTCTCATACAAAAAAAGCCAGGCATGGCATAGCTGGAACAGGCACACAGCCACAGCACAGGCCAGAGCCAAGGCTGAAAGTAACCCAGCTCCGGTGAGCAGTCAGGTCACTGGTCTGGTTACCTCCAAACTTCTCCTCCCCAGTAGCTCTTACCACTGCACCCCAGGACTGCACTTTTTTAAAGAACAAGGACAGACAGAGTGACATCCCACACTCAAGATTCTCCTCTCTCATGCCCTTGTAATTGCAAGTAGTTGTTGGCTGTGGTATTAGCCATGGTATATATAATGGTTAATATATTATGAAGTTGGCTACTACATTACTGAAAGAGTTTGGAAGCCTGATTGTGGTGTGATCTAGTCACAGAATACCTGTGAACTCCCCTTCTCTCCAAAAGTATGGTCGTACTCATTTACATTAAAAAAATACAAGAAAACTCTACATCTATACCAATATAGAGTCTTTCCTAGTGTAGTTTCAGGATTTATATAAGAGAGGGAATGCAGTCCCACTGTAAAGACCTTGCTAAGAAATTTAAAAATGTGAAAATAAAAAGTAAGATACAAGATCTCTGATCCTTGCCAGAATGCACTTAAAACAATCTTAGGGATATGAAAAATTGAGGAAGAAGTCTTCCTCCCTGCCTTCAGTTAAAAAGCTACAGCTATAACCAAGTTCAAGGGAATGATACAACAGGAATATATTCTTATTTATTTACTGCACAGATCCAGATGAGACTTAGGAAGAACTTAAACCTTTTTAACTGATAGGTGAGACTTAGGAAGAACTTGAGCGTAGATAGCTGGAAGAGCCATGGGAAAAGCCCAAATGATTGTAGTTAGGATCCTAAATTGCCTGATACTCTGCTGTGCCTGAGCAACTGAAAGTGGTGCAGCAACAATTGACAGATAAACCTTGGATATCTTCATTTAATCAAATTCGCAACCTTGAGACAGGTGCTTAAGCTCTCTAATGAAGGCATGTCCAGGAACTGGGATCTGAGCATGAAACCTCCCCAATGACATGAAAGGAATGCTGCACAAACCTAGCAGTAGGAAATACTGAGGAGACACTGAACATTCTGAGGTGGGAGGATAGAATCATCTCCCAAGGAACTGAGTCACTCTCTGTCCATGTTAATGACTGTTCAAGTGTTGTCTACGGAACAGACAGGGACCACCACGAAAGCCTCACAGTGGAATAGATCAGATACACAATAGCAAGACTTTCTACACTGTTCCCAAGCAAATGCTCTAAACGTTGAGCTAATTAGCTCCCAGCAGAGAGATCCCCTCTACCCTTCTTTGTGCTTGCAGATCCAGTAAACGCTGGTTTTATCTTGTTCTCAGGCAGGGAACTACAAGTAGACTGGAGGGGAGCCCTTGTGCTGGGCATTGTCCAGAGGCTAGGAATGCATTTGAGCAGGGGTATTCTAAATGATGCTTTTACTACATTTTGCACAAAGACACCTGAAGGAGCATTTTCCCCAAAACCAAGCCAGAAGACACAAGCTATGGTGTGGTTTCCCTACCCCATGCAGACGGTTTGTTTTGGTTAAAGGCTCCCATCAGAAAACCAGGAGTATGTCTTAAGAACATGCTTAATATCCTGATAAGCTTAAGAAAAGTTTGGGGTGCAAAGTTTTGCCTGTAGTGAGAAAACAGCCAGAGCGTTGATTCCAAACACCAGACTGGATTTTGACAAGCAAAACCAGCACGGAACAGCAGTAAGAGAGAGAGGCAGGCTCTCCGAGCAGTGTTGGTGCCAGCACCTGAAGGCAGCCGGGCTGGCTCTCCCCGGGTGGCCGCCCGCTCCGCCGCCGGTGCCGGGGACGCGTCGGCAGCGCTAAACTAAACTGCACTTCGGGAAAGGTGCGGAGACGCATCTCTCATCTGCACGGGGATTCGGATGGCAAAGCGGCCTCAGAGGTATTTTAGCATTCTTCTGGAGGGCGGCCCTGCAGCCCGGGTTAGCTCACGAACAGCGGAACCTCCCTTTCCCGCAGCAGCTGGCTGGTGAGAGGTGTCCCGGCACGTGTGAACGGGGCGAAGCTCCCAGTGCATGTACCTTAGGCACGGTTTCCTGGGAATTCCCGCAGGCAGGCACAGTTCCGCCGGCCAGGCCGGTGCGCGGCCTCCTCCCCGCACAGGCAGTGCCCGCCCAGAGCACCTGGTGAAGGCACGGGCGGGGCTGGGGTTCTCCTCCTGAGCCCGCAGCAAGGCTCTGCCCTGGGTCACGGCCAGCGGCTAAGGGCCCTGTGGCCATCTGTGCTTGTCACAGGGGGCTCTTCTCCTGTGCCACTGACAGAGCTCCGAGTGTCACGGGAAGTCCTAACCCGCCCGTGTCCCGATCTCACTGCAGCTTTGGCAGCACCCTCTTACAGAGGCTTTACACCCAGCATCTCAGCACACGCTGTCCAAAGCACAGCTGCCAGCAGCTGCTGCAGCTGCAGGCCGTGATTTGCAGAAGGTCATGCAGGAGCTGCCGAGGCACATGCCAGTTCCTGGAACAAGCTGAGAGAAACCTGCCGAGAAACACCTTCATTACACACCCATGTATACACACATCACAAAGAAGAATACATGCAAGTACTTGATAAAGCTTTTGTTCTGCTGATTCATTCAATAAAACCGTAGTCCATGCTTGTTTCAGAAATTCAAGTGCTCAACAGCCATCCATGATTCAATAACAAACAGATTTATAAACTCAGTAAAACAGTACCAGGAGTTATTTTATATCCTCAGGGCAAAATATAAATAATTCCAAAGGTAAAATATACATATCCAAGGCATTTCTGAACAAGCAGTAGGAGTATCATCAACAGGGCACCCATATTTTCCCAGTTCTATTCTTGCATCATGACAAACACAAGTTCACTTTTGCATAAATCTATACAACTGAGTACTGAATAATTATCCTTACAGTTTAAAATTTACCCTGCAGCTTCCTGTAAAGTTCCTCTCATAGATTAATTTGTCCCTTTGTATTTATGGGAGAAAAAAAATTCCCCATTTTCAATATGCATGAAATTGAGGTAGCTGGATTTTCACTGGAGACTCACATATTCAATTAATACAACATGTTATCAAAACAAAACAACTTAATGCATCAGTACAGTTAAAAGACTGTGCTCTGAAATGGATATTCAGTTATTTACTGTCTGAATGTGAACCTCCAAGAAAAGGAGAGCAATTCTACCAGCCTATTTTCCTGCATAAAGAGATTTTTATTTATTGTTTTATACAGTTCAGTGGTGGACTTCTTACTTTAAATATGCCTGTAAATCTATATATTTAAAATTAAATCCTAGTAATTGTGCAAATGTAAACATTTCAGTGGAGTCAGCATGCTGGACTTTCTTAGTGAATACTAAAATTCTAAGATTAAGTTTTAGGTGTATAAAACTTCTAAGCATTTATTTGCCTCTTGCTGAAAGACACCACATTTTAAACACAGAGATAAGATACCACATCACAAAATTTGAATCTTGACCACTCTAGTCAAGGATAATCAACTTTACAGTCACTGTGTTTTAGTACATTGCTTATGGTAAAGATAATCAAAATCCAGTTTAATTTATTACATTTGTCGAGAAGAAGACAGTATATACTATTGCAGGCGTGAACTTGCAATTTTCCATGCAGATGAAATAATCCACCTTTGTAACATCCTGAAAATCTATTCATAAGCATCTGGGGACAGCACAAGTCAAGATTGCTGGGCAATAAGTATGTCCCTGTTCAATTCATAGTAAGTCAGTGAAACCTGCCTTTCACAAGGGAGAAACCATCCTCTGTCCCCAAACAGACATGCAGTAAAAAGGCCTTATTTTCTAAGATGCAAGTACAGCACGCAGACCAACATGCCTGGTGCTTGTTATTTAGCATTTCAATCAGAACCAGCCTGGGTGGGGCAGACAGAGGTGTCACCCATTTACAGAAATGAGAGACAAAACAGAAATGTCTACACTATAGCAAGTGCCACGCCACTGGTTCTGTTCACTGACAAATACACAGGAAGGTGTTCACTAGAATAACAAATAACACTAATTCTTGTTCTTTTTGTCTTACAGGGCTGGTAATAATTGGTGGTGGGTTCCTATAGTTGCACCTCTGCTGGGAGGTGTACTTGGAGCAATGATCTATGTCATTTTTATTGAAATTCATCACTCGGATCCTCAGTCAGGAGAAGAAAATGAAGCACAAGCTAAATATGAATTGACCAATATGGCGTAAGAAGTGAAGAACTTTCTCTGGCATTTTGTTGTGCAGTTTTTATGCAAATGGTTGTTTGGACCAACAAGTGAATGAAACTCTTATGCCTCAATTAGAAATTCATCTTTCAAAGCAGAAATTCTGTATAGAAGTTCAAAATGGAAGTCTTTCCACAAAACATTGGGCTGATCACATTCAAAATTGCTATCTTGAGTATGGGAAGGCTAAATTGTTGTTTTCATATAGCTTCTGGATTAAGTTATCTCCTAGATGCAATTGTAGTGAGATGATGTACTGACCTGTTAATTCAAGTCATATGATCTTAATCATGTTGCCTAATTAACTCAAAATAGTTGAGATATTGATACAAAAGTGCATGCATAGCTAGTTAATGGGTTCAGTGCTGAATTAATGTGCAAGAGCATCACTCTCTTCTTAAGAATGGCTTGTCTAAACATTTAAAACAATACCCAAATTGGCTAAATGCCAATTTAAACAGTTTAAAATAATTTACTAAATTTTATGGAGCCACTATTGAACAGCAAGAAATCAACTCCTCAGTGATTAGGTTTAGTAACTCAAAATATGATCATAAAAGGTAAAAACTGTTTGTTGTAAGATCAGCATCAAAGAGACAACTTCTGTACAGGGTCTTCATAGCGTTAATGCTTAGTTATTTTTAGACTGTTTACTTGACCTTTATGCTACCCAATATTAAAAGCCTTATGTAGAATACTAATCTGAATCCCTTCCGCTGTGCTTTCTGGATACAATTCATTCCTGTGGAGATGGCCCAGCAAGAGGCTCATGCTGTGCAGAGGTCAGCACAAAGCCTATGTCTGTGTAAGCTTTAAAGAGTCCTGCTGCTTCTGATTTACATAGGTGGATTTCATCTGCATTGTGGGAGAAATTTTTAATTTGGTAGCAGTAATTAAAATTAGAAACTGGCCTCAGACCTAGTCCTAGATCTGAATTCCCCAAGGAAGGCCAGATCCACACCAGAGTTCGGATGCATGGGTTCTCTCTCACTAAAGAGAAATGGTTGGACATATACCACTTCCCAAATACCCAGCCTTGAAAATGAAATTATTTCTGCTTAATCATTGTCAATTGAATGTATTCAGTTAAATTAAAGTTTATTTCTATTATGTATACATCTATCCATGGTTGGTGGTGGTGATCATGAATAAACAGACATCCAATTCAGCAATGCTCCTGAGCTACTTTCATGGCTAAACTTCAGAATACCAGTTCAATTTACTCATTTCAGGGTGCTCTTCCCTTTGGATTCCTATAACTCTGCTCTCTCAGATTCCAAACTACATTCCTGGTTTCACTCCTGAAGTGTTGCCACTAATAACCTGAGCACTTCCATGTGGTATCTACATAAGAGGTTTAGGAAATCGCTCAGAACCTGCCTCAGCATTTGGGCAGATCAGGCCTTTGTCACTGCTTGTTTTGATCACACTCCCTGGGATGCCGTGCCAAATTCATGGCAGCAAAGGGACAGAAAGAGCAGGTCAAGCAAAGCTTTGCTTGCTGCAGCTCAAAGTCAGATATTGCATTATACTTGAGGGAGCATAATTCTAATTTTAATTATGTTTTTAAGAAAACTTACATAACTGTAATGAACTCAGGCTGCCCAGAGACATATCAGCCCTGTGCAAAAAGCTCATTTTTTTCACTGTGTCTCTGCAGTGGGTTAAATTCTGCTATATCCATATGCATTTGACTGCATCCTTATATCACTGGCTGGAGAGTCTCAGGAACAAGAAGGGAAAGCTTACAGAAACAGTCCTCAATCCAAGCAAAGAATCAAGAGTAAAATGTGAATATTAGTCCTAATTTTAGACCTTTTGTTGGCAGCAGAGACAAGCTAAATCATCTCTCCTGCATATCGATAAACTGCACTACATAAACCAAGATGGGGAGTAAATGCAATTGCAGACTGACCCTTGTTTGCCCCCACCCCTTTCAGTGAGTGCTGTCTCTCACCCCTCGCTGATTCCTGGGGCAGGAGCACTCCCAGGTGGCTGCCAGCCTTCTGTGTCTGGAGAGGGATTACAGAGGTAGAAACAGTCTGAGGGCTGCCCTCAGGTCTGAAGGGCACTTACTCTTCCTCTGATTCCAACATCTAACATGAAATATCTGTGCAGAAAATAAACAGCTAATTAACCAGAAGTAACCAATTTCACCCAAAATGGTAGGGGCAAGTTATCACTTGTGTTAGAATTTTGCATAGTCAGTAGGCTCCATATACATCACAATATTGCTTCCTTTAATCCCCCATGAAAACACGGGGAAAAGGAGAATACAGGTCAGGAATGAGAAAGGGAGAGTTTATTTATACAGCCTACTCAGGGACTAGCCCACACTCACTGTGTGCCTGTGCATTGGCCAAGGTACATAAAGTTGCTCATTTTCTCAAAATCCTTTTGATCACAACATGTTCTGCCTGTACATCAACATGAAATCTTGTTTCTCCTACTTATGCCATTCCTGTGCACAGAATTTCTGTATGAGTGACATTTACTTGTCTGAAGTTATTAACATGCAAATCTTAAGCAGTGACACACTGGTGTGATAGCATAACAGTATCTTAAATATGCTTTCAAGTTGTTGTCAATTCTGTGTTTGCCTTAAGAATTTATTTTTAAACTTTAATTAATCATTCAATGTTTTTGTAAATTCTTTGGAGACACATGCTATTAATACCACAATTCATCCTGGATTCACAAAAGCCAGAATTTCATTCAGTAACAAGGTGTTATAGACCTCAGATCTGCAAATTTAAATTTCAATGAATGAATTCCTGCTTTTGGGACAAACTTCAGCTGAATCTTTACTACAAAACCATGACCAGTATCTCCATAATATAATGGAAACAATAACAATCATCTCATTCCATAAACCTATACAGACACCATCTGTTTTTATAGAAAACAAAGTATTTTGACTTTGCATGAACTATGCAATTTTCTAATATCAACTGATATTCAGTGGTCACACTTACATTAAACTAATATAATAGAGTTGGCAACAAGTTTTTCTAGCTGAAAGATGTTTTGGTTAATGAGTTAATAGTAATCAGCCTTGATGATTTTAATGCTTAAAGAAATCAGTTTCAGGGCATTGCTCAACTTTAATTTTGGGTTTGTTCTTTTTGGAAGCAATGTGTTTGTCCTTTTGAACTAAACTTAGTACTGGAGTAATTTGGAAAGCTGAAAATAGCACCGAGTTAAAGGTTGGCTACTGCATGTTGTTTTATCGAAGTCAGTGAAATTATGCACAATGGGTGGCAATACAGGCAAGGATAAGTGATCAGAGAATGGAGCTCAGAGTATGGCAGACATTGTACTTTCTTGGAATTTTGTCTGTGGATCTGGATGTTCAAATATTGTGGTTCAAAATAAATACAGTCAATTCCTAATAAATGCATTCCAGTGTTATTTTTATATATATAAAAGAAATCTCCCCTCTGGCACCTAAGGACTTAAGAAATAAAAAGCTGCCTGTTATGACCTACAATATTTTATAGCCTTGTGCTGGAAGAACAGATGGACTAACAAGCTGGATTCCCAGAGCACAGCCCCTGTGGCAGATCCTGTGGCTCAGCAGCAGTGCCAGAGCAGAGCAATGGGCAGTGCCAGGCCAGGAGGCCTCCACACAACCACAGGGCCAGGCCTCCTGCCCTGGCCCTTCTCCCCTTGCTGCCTGCAGCCTGCCCAGGGACACTTTCTGCCACAGCTTTCCCACTGCTCTAACAATAGCCAGAGCCCAGGTGGGATCTTTTTGCTGATGTCCCTCTTCAGAGATTGCTTTTAGGCATACATAGATCACATCATATTTGGCCTGCAGGGCTTACAAAATGCCCCCAGCTAATTCATCCATCTTATCCTCTACAGATTTGTAACAGGGACATGCTTTGCTTGTTTCATTTAAAAAGCACATGAAAACCTATTCCATGGGAGCAAGNTATGCTTTGCTTATGTTTAAGCAAATTATGAATAATGTTTCATTTAAAAAGCACACGAAAACCTATTCCATGGGAGCAAGGGAAAGAATAGGTTCAAATTTACTCCAAGAACCACAAAAGAAAAAAAACCCAAAACAAAAAAAAAAACCAACAAAACAATATGAAATGCCAGCAGGCATTTCATCCTCTATCCATCCTGATGAGCCTTACCCTCCTATCAGTCTTTGTGACTTTCTGTTCTCCTTTCCTTCTCCTGCCAACACTGTGTGCTGTGCTCTGTCTGTATACAGCACAATACCTCTCCAGAGATTTAAATACAGCATGCTTTTCTCAGTTACTTATGAATCTTAGAAAGTTCTCATGAGAGCAAATTGAAGTTTCACCTCACATGCTTGGTTTTTTGGCAGTTGCTTGCATTTTTTTCCCCACTGTTCCCACCAAACAACCTTGTGCTGGAAAATACAACAATTAACTGTAACTTCCAGTAACAGCTGCTCTTTTTCTGCTTAGTACAATTGTTATTGCATAAGAGAGTGCTTCTTTAGAACATGCACAATTTAAAAAGCCTTCTTTTTCAAACGACTATTAAAAATAGCACAAGATTATCCACGGAAAAAAATGCAGTCCCCATCAGTATTTTAGATTTTTGTCTTCTATTAAACATTTAAAACTTGTTAAATATTTTTAATTATTGTTCTGTGATTGTTAGTGCCTCTGCTTGTTTGCACAATCTAATAGCATAGTCTCAGAGGAGGAAGTAGTAGGTAAATATTATAAATATGGTGTTTCTTTGTATACTTGAATCAAATATTAGTGAAATACATATAGTACTAAGCTGGAAATGACACATTTATATAATTTTTCTCTCTTTGCTGACCACAGCTCCCTTCAAAAGGTGTCTCTAAGACAGGGACTATGAATAACCAGCAGCTTAAATCAGCAATGATTTCTGATCACCTATCAGAAAACACATGTATGTCTTGGATGCAAATTCTGATATTGTCAGTACCATTAAGAGGACCAGTTTGGGCACATTAATACTATTATTTCCTCAGTGTTAGGCACATAATTGTCTAATAGGTGAAGAATACTTTCCACACCCTCAGAAATAACAGTACTTTGTTTCACTGTAAGTGAAACTCTTCTCAGGAAACCTGCCTGCCTTCCCATTACAAACACGGCTGTGAATGAAAAAGCAGCAAAGTAAACAATATGTTCAGACTTGAAAAGTCAGCATCTGAATAGAAGGAAATGAACAATCTCAGCCAGAGCAGAACAGATGCAACACTTTCTGTAGCATGACCGAGGCATAAGATAACAAACGTGAAGCCCAAGCAGCAGCACATGCTTGGCAACAAGCACTGCTAAACCAAAGAGTCAGGTGTTTTGTTAATGCCTTTTAAATAGACTTACAAAATAAATTATATTTTAGAATAAAAGGACTAAATTGTGTTGGTGGTGTTTTCCATAGCAAAGGAACAAAATTTGATGATTTGAACAGATCTTCAAATTATTGAAACAAGGTGGGAGGGGAAAAAAGGGGCAGAAGGGGAGGGAGAAAGAATGGAAATCTCAGTGGGGAAAAGGGAAAGCACAGTAATAACTTACTCAATTTCCAGTCCTGTGAACCTTGCTGCAACTGCTCAAAAAAGGCAGAATGGACCTTTCCATTAAAACCACACAACATAAAGACAAGAACTGTTTCACCTTAATTTCCATCTCAGATGTTCAGGACATTAGCAACCAATGGCTATACACTGCAGAAGACTTCTGCTACACAACCATTCTGCCACCTAAGGCAGGAAGCCTGTTTGGCTTCAGTGCAGAGAGAATTTCATCTCATACACGTGTATTCCCCTGGGGGTTCATGCTTTCAGGGTATAGAAGCAACACGTTTTTGAAGATGCTTGCACTGTAGAACAGCTATCAGAAACACAAATAAAAAGAGACTTGAATCCAGCTGCCAGATTTCCACAGAATCTCAGGGGACAAAGCAAGTGCAAAGGCTACTCCAGCAAGCCTTGGAGGAGGAAAGCAAAACAGAAAAACTTTGATTCAGAACCACATTGTGTTCACAGGTATGAATGCTTCAAAATCACAGGCCATTTGCAAATGTAACATATATGCAAATACCATAAGCACCTCAGAGGCTTCTAATTCAAGAAAATATGATGGCTGAATGAAATATGGATATGAACACACACACATTTCAGTCTGGTCTGACACAAAAAGACAAAATCCCTCCTTGAACTGGAAGCCATTTTAAACCCATTTTGCTATCACAAGTGGTTCTTTGAAATTCAACACAGGAAGTCACGCCATACAGCTTCAAAACAAATAAAAGCTACCTAAAATATTTACCCTGCCTGAAAGTGGACCTATAGTCTTTCCTTCTTTCAAGTTTTTTACCTGCTTTTCTGATACAACTGGCAGCCAGCCTCTGGTTCTCTCTTGGGCTCCTGTCTTGCATAAGTCTTTCACATCCACTGAGCATCAGACCCCACACAAAATATTCCATTTACATGAAGACAAAATCCATTCTGAGGCAGATTTCAAAATGCCCAAAATATATACTGCTAGTAAACTGGACTTCCAACAATTCACATGGCAATTACACTCTTTTCCCTTGCCTTTGATCAGATGTGTTGCTTACAGCAACCTGGCAGAACAATAATTATCTCACTAGGGCAGATCTACCATACATTAGAGTTGGATTTCGTCCTAGGGAAATCCTAGAACAAGAGACATAGTTCAGGTATTGGTGGATTTTATTTGTTGCACAAGACTGACCCTGAGAAACACTGTATTACAGGATAATGCATAAATCAGTAACAATCAGCTTGCCTTCCAGATTCAGGACAGAAAGTGTCTAGGCTTAACAGAGTTCTTCTTTGTACATCTGGCTTACAGTAATTTCATTAGCAATTAGAAAGCCAGAAGCAAACATATTTCTAAAATATACTAGGTAAACTTCAGAGTGCAGCTATCCAGGGAGGACAAGGAGTGTCAGAAGCTCTCTTCACAAGCAGAAACTTAACTTCATGCCCAAATAGCAAATGTGTACAGCTTAGAAAAGTGAACAGTTGTAAAAGAACTATGATGGTGTTTTAATGTTACCATGACTGAGATAATCATACTCAAAAATAACTAGCTCGTTTTATTTTCAAACTTATTTTTCCTTAATAGATTTGTAACATCAGTCTCTGACTATAAACTTTGCTACTTCCATCATTTTCACTGATGCTCCTGAAAGTGTTCTCCTCTGTTCCAACTCTTCCATATTTATTTTTCAATAAACACAAAGGAGGTCCTTTTCTATCTGCTTTTATTTGGTCTGATAATAAACACATCCTCCTTCATGATCATCTCCCTCCTCTGCCCTCGGATACACAGTGTCACTCCCCACGGGCATGTGGTGTGTTGGGCTGTGGGAGAGCAAAGTGTTACACACCAGGATTCTATAAAGAATTGCATCTGAGTAAGCTCTGGAGGGCTTCATCCCACAAACCTTCCTCCTACAGTGACTTTGGGAAGTTTTTCACTGTCAGAACAATCCTTTATTCTGTAGGGCAGCTTTATCAAAAGCAGTGGCTAGCACAAAGGCTCTAGGGCTACCTCAGCTTCGCTGTTACAAAGAAAGAGGACCACCAGCCTACCTAGGAGGGGTTTAGTGCTGACTAAAGGTGTCCAGCTGCTCTGAGAGCCAGATAAAAGCTTAGACAGAAAAAAGAAATCTATCACGGCATTTAAGCATAAGGAGATCCCTCAGGCATGTAACTTGTCCTCTGGGCATCTCTGGCCAATAGGTATTAGACATATACAGAAGAGGTGAATATAAGCTGTTGAGGCTGTTGCCATGAGCATTTACCTGGCAAAGAGAAGTTCCTGGTGGAAGGCAACAATTTAAAGAACACTTTTTCAGAGTATCAACACTGCACCACCATCTAGATCACTATGCCAGTTATGTATAAAAAGCCACAGCACTTCTAAGTATTGATAATAGCCCCATACTCACCAGTAGATTTTTTTTAAACAAAGCCTGCTTTTAAGTTTCATTTAGATAGGATGTTGTTTATCACCATTACTTACTGTATTTTTTTTCAAGACTGTCACAGTGCAATAAATGCTAGAGAGACATTATTTTGACATAAAATACACATTGTAAGTATAATGAGTATGGCAAGATCACATTAATTCTGAACATTTTGTTTATCTGTGTCAGTCTTGAAATACATGAACTATCTATTAATCAATCTGCTTGCTTATTTGAGTGTCTTAATTAGAATATTTTTTAAATCTTAACAGCTTTTTAAAAAGTAATTTGTAAGAACAAGGTCTATTGATCCCAATGTTTTCACAGAGATGTGGCTTCTGCAGTCAGCAGCAGAGTAAGTGTGAAATGGAGTGAGCAAATGCAATGCACATAGGAAATGCCACACTTGGGTTACTCAGGTCCTCTGTGCCCAAGTGGTGAGGACAATGATTGGAATGTAAGGACTGAGTGATGACTTTTTTTGCTACGTGTTTGTGTGATGCTAAGCACAATGATGAGGCCCCATAAGAGTGGGATAATAATGAACACAACTTTCCTGTGCTACCCCATCATAACCCTTGACCCTGCACTCAGCCCTCTGTTGTAGGAGAGATGTATTGACCTGCAGCATTTGTGCAGTCCCTGATCTCTCTGAGAATGCTAATAGAGTTTATAACTAATGCTGAGAGTGAAGGCTGCTTTTGGTGACTGGATGGATTTCCAGTAAACTGAGATCACCATACTCCAAGCACACAGTTTCAGTTCCTTGTTACTTGGAGAAGCATGTAGCACAAGCTTACTAAAAGAAGAAAATTATTCTTTATCTTTTACAATGAAAGCACAAAACTTTGTTATATCCAGAGATATAAGACCCTTGCAGTAATTGCACCGATAATCGCAATATTTGAAAATCGTGGTATACGTGGAAAGACCATTTGAGCAGGACTACAATGTTCATACCCCATTACCAGGCTCAAAGTGCCTTAATTACATTGTTTGTGGAAGACTGAAAAACTTTATGCTGCTTTTGGACAGTATAACCAGTATCTCTAGGGAGCATCATGAAAAGGTCATGTGTATCTCACAAGACTATCAAAAATCCCTAGACTTTTAGCAAACACATTAATTCATGTTGAATAGCTCACATTCCAGCTATAGTTCTATTTTTAGGTTATTTGTTGTACTTATATAAAGAAGTGCCACCAGTTTTAAAGTATTTTTAAAGATACCAAGGTAGCTGTTCTTTTCTATGAAAGAGGCTGTGGGGAAAGGAGCTGCTTCCACTACACCACCAGCTGCCAGCTAGTGGAGCTGCAGGGAAAGAGCCAGAACATGGCAAAGTGACACATACTGGAATGTGAGGTAAATGCTCCAGAGTGAGCTGGGGAACTCTGTGTTAAACTGATTCGTTGTTTTGTCCTCCTGGAAACCCTAAAAAAATCTTTACAGCAAAGCAAACCCTCATTGTTGAAAGAGCACATCGGAATATCTCGTGTCAGCAAGGACCTGTTCTAATGGTTTACTCCTTAGTCAATATCTGAAATTTTCCTAAGGGATAACTACTTTTTCCTATTGCAGTGTTGAAGGGTCAAAAAGTTAGAGCGACAGATTTACCCATGAAAAACAGAACAGCCCCTTAAAATTATTTACATATCCAGAATACTGCAAAAGTACTCTACAAAACGGTGGAGACAGCTGAGCTGTGACAAGGATTTCTAATGGGCATAGGCAAATTGCAATGACATTTTGAATTTGGTAGCCAAGTTATGTTACACAACTGTTTTCCTCAAGATTTGTTCTGGAGAAAAGCATTTTACTATGTTTCTGTTTCTCTGTATACCCACATTCAGAACAGACGAAATACAAAGCAGCAGGTATAAAGCAGGCTGCTGGCATGAATGAAGTACATGGAAGTGTGACTGTTTAAATGACAGCGAGGCCAAAATTATGGGATCTACTAAACATGACTTAAAACTGAGTCTTCATCCAGAATTATATTTCTTTTATTCACTAGAAAGCTCCTCAATAAACCAAGACATCTTCCTGTTCAACTCCTCAAAAAGAGCATACTATAACTGTAATGAGGTCAATATTTCCTCTTTTGAGTCTCTGCTAATAGAATTAAAGCACACCATGTGATATTTTACACTTTTCCCCTATTAATTCCCTCACCACCAGCCTTGCAAACCCTGTATCTTCTCAGTATCAGAGAAGTTGCTTTAAAACAATAGAGGAAACATGAACACTACATCATGGAGGACAAAGTGTTTAAAATAGGTCAATGTATTGACATTTTCTGGTTTCTAGGCAGTTTATATATAGGTGTTACAATAAGCAAATTTAGGGGCCCAGGAATTGCAAAGCTAGTCCAAACAAAAGTCACTGAATTAAACAATAACACATGGCCAGAAAGTATCTTCCAGAGACCAAACAGAAGAAAAATTATGTAAACCAGGCAATAAAAAGAGATCACTTGAGACATGTGTTGTATATCCTTGTCATCTTAGGAGCACTATGGAAATGAAATATTATCAAAAGACTTGATTATACTATGAGAAAAGATAGCCTAATTGTGCAGACTAATACCAAAAGCTGCATATAAATGTATAGCCTTAGCACATTGCCCAGTGTTGCTACAAAGTGGTATTTGATCTTGTGGGACCACAAGCTTCTTGTCAC
This sequence comes from Daphoenositta chrysoptera, assembly GCA_013397915.1. NCBI lineage: Eukaryota > Metazoa > Chordata > Aves > Passeriformes > Daphoenositta > Daphoenositta chrysoptera. Next base: position 1,193,572 of record VZRO01002634.1, read on the forward strand.
TAATTCCTTTTTTATCAGCTCATGATTTTTAATCAGAGCAATGTTTCTATAGCCCCCTTTACCAACAGAGAATTATATATACACTTAAGCATATGCTTATGAGAAAGAGGATAGCGAGCTCATCTCTTAATTACTTGATAGAAAATTATGTTTAGACAAAAGATATAATGAGAAACTAATGAGTTCCCAGGATAGCTGAAAATAATGGTGCAATTCAACCTGCATATTCGTGATCCAAAAGTTTGTTTTGGTTTGCCTTATGTTCAGAGAAAGGCTTAAAACTCAAATCAAATCACATTTGTTCTCAGAAATTTGCCTTAGCTTTAATAACAGTGATTAAAAGTAAACATTCATGGTTTGAAATACATATGAATATGAAAACATACTCCAAAATTCTCTAAATCCTGCAAATTATCAAAATTACACTTATCCATGGTTTGAAATTCACATAAGAAAATAAAAACAGTACTCTAGAACTTAAGTCATATCAAATTGACAGAGTATATCCCCAAATTCAAGACATGCATTAGAATATTTAGGTTCCCTAAAATCTGCCCAACCATTTGGGGCTGACTGTAGGACCATGATTTTGAACTACAGTCACAATTTATTGACTAGGCCCATGTTTGCTATAGGAATTGATGCAGAACAATAATCTAGGACTTTATTACCACTGAAAGCAAACCCACTGATTTTAGCAAGTTTTGAACCAGGTTCTCAATAGGCAGACATAAAATATCTACCTACCTTCTCTATCCCCATATTTCCGAGGATATAACTGCATTTTCTTGGGGATTTGCACATTTCAAGGATAATTGATCATTCCTTTCATACTAGCTTGTTTTGATCTAGACCTATGTGAATTACTTGCATACTTCAGTAGTTGCCCACTTATAATCATGGCAACTAAAATTATGGAGTCAATATTTAATCTGTTTATCTCATGGTAATAGCCAACACTGTCAGCAGCAAAGAATCCATTAGAACAGTGTGCTTCAGTCAAACTCTTTGGAAATGTGCAATACTTAACGTAGTTGCCAGCATTTCCATTGACAACATAGATTTAGAAAACTATAAACAGAGAGAGAAACATTTTTAACAGTTAACCTTCAGCAGATAGCCCTCACTTGAAGGTAATTTGTACCTTTTATAAACATTAGCCCAGAAAAACATGATGACATGTTTTAGTCTCAGTGAAACATGTTGCAGAAAATCTTGACACAGTTTACTTAACCCCTCTTATATATGTAAACCATATTTGACCTCCTCGAAGACACTTTCAAATACCATATTCACTTTCTCACTGGGGAAAATACCCAACCAAGCAGTACTTTCAGGATTATAAATTGATTATAATTTTCAGGTCTTTTTGAGTTCAAATCCAAAAGACCTAATCAATTCAGTTTTGAAATACAAATGACATAAATTTATCTCATTTCCTAGTTTGAATTTGATTTCTAAAGAGTAGCATATAGTTTACTCTCGAATTCTTCCAAAGTTGAGGCCACAAATCAAGTATTGTCTGTTCTACATGAAATGAAAAATTTTATCACAATCTATGACTAAAAATGAAGTAATGTGGACAGCAGGTACTTTTTAAAAGGCCTACCTATTATCCAAGGGCAAGGCCGAGAAGAAAACAGAGATATCTCTTCAATGTTTGACTTTCCACATTGCAGAAGGCAAGTCACAAAAAGGAGCCAGGTGCCAGGAAAAGTCCACAGGACCTAGAGGGAAAGAGAAGAGTCCATAGAATTCTGATCGCTTCTGAAGAAAAAGCTCAAAAGCTGTCACATATTTTGGAAGAGCTGTGAGACCATACAAACCCAGGGACACACAAAGCAGATACCCCCATCAGATGTGGCAGTTGTTTTGTGAAATCAGGAGACCTCCTCTGCTTTTTTAGCCTGACCAGCCATACTTGCCAAAAAGCAAAGGAAATAAGATGCATCTGGGGTCAAAAGGGAGGGAAGAAGACTTGGAGCAAAAATTCTTAAAATTGGAAGTGCTAAAGCCTTTGCTGAACGCACATACCTGTGTCCTCAGGCAGCTGAGCACGATTTGCAGTCCAAAAAAAGCTGCAGATCTCCGGAGACAGCACCACATGTCTTGCATACCTGGCTGAAGATACTGGCTTGGGTCTCAGGAGTTACACAGACTTATTAACAAGGCTTCAGCTGGGGCTAATGAGCCTCACCTGTTCCTGCAGTTAATTGGCCAAGGAACAGCTGCTGGCACCCTGCCCACACCAACCTCTTTGCCCCAGCTGGGGGGCTGGGCTGGGCTATCCTGAGGTAACTTTTCTGTTCCCATCACAAAGTACAAATCCTGTTACTTGTTGCTGCTATTTATAATTCTCGATTAAGCAACTGAGGGCTGAATAATTACCTGACTCTAGCATGTGGAAGGTCTCAGCCCTGCAAGGATTTCAAAACCAGTATCACAGACTAAAAGCCCTTCTCTGCAAATACATCTCATTGCCATGAAAGTTGCTTTTCCTGCAAAGTAACATCTGCAAACTGCCACAGGAGACCTGTAGCCAAAGAACAAACTTCCTCCCTTGCTGTCATCACCATGGCCTACTAAAGAGAAACTTTATGATGCAAATATCAATTTCAGATCTCATTTTTGGTTGTCTCAGTGAATCTTGAGATTCTTACGCAATTCTGCTAGTTGAGTGGCATGTGACACATAGGGGAGCTTAGTCCCCCAGACCTCCTGGCAGTGGTCTGTTCTTCTGCCTGAATTTGCCTTGAGAAAAAGTATCACAGCACCTGTCAGAGTTCAAGCATACAGAGCTGGTTGCCTTTGTGCTTACGATGTGCACAAATTAGAGCCTTAGCTGGCCTCACTATGCTGGTAGGTAACCTGTATTTGTTGAATTAAAATCAATATAACTAGGCTGGCAAAACATTTCAGTGTAGAAAAAGCCATGTCATTCAAAGAAGGAAAAAAAATAGCCAAGAGAAAGTTCCTAAATTCTATATATCCTTAGGCATGGTTGTTTGCTGTTGATGCTGCTGTGCTGTTTTCTGGGCAGACATGTTGGGCTGCATTCTGCTGAAAGAAGTTCAGCCAAATTTCAGCCAAGCAGGAAAACGTTTTGTCAAAGCTACACAAATCTGCAGTGGGGAAAATGGTCTCATGCAACAGCAAGCTGTCCTATTATTAAACTTGGGAACAGTCTATAAAGCCTTCTGTCAGAATTCAGCATCACTGAAACATCACAGGGAGGCCACAGACTTGCATGGTGGGTTGTCATTCTTTTAGAGAAACACATTCCATGGGCCATAGATGAGTGAATCAACACAGATCCATGGCCTTAGATGAACTCTGAATCTCCCCAAAACCTTGCAAATGCAGGCCAAAGCCCCAAGTCAGCAGAGCAGAGATTTAGCTTTATATCAATCTGACTTAGAATGTTTACATAGTATTTGCTGAATAGGAATAGTCTTCAGGAAAAAGATGAGATTCAGTATAAAAGATTGTGCCTTCATCTGGCATCTGAAGATTTCACAGAATGGAAATCTGGACAATGTCTTTGAAAAATAATAAAAATTAACAGTTCGGCATCAGACAGAGAATGTTCTGCTGGGACTGTGTTCATGCCTGTTACTCTGTTTCCAATTAACTTGATTTCGGAGCAATGGATGCTGTCCAAAAATTTACATAAATAACAAATATAGTGAAAAGTACAGATTTCCTGGGGTGTTTTTATTTAACATTAACCAGATGCATTTGCAATAAAGGCTGAATTCAAAGTCTGGTGCCTTAAAGCATTTAAACCATTTACAATGGAGAACTTCCTACCTAGAAGCAGTATGCCCCAAGAGATTCATATGTCTCCTTGTAACTATTCAATATGGCCAATATTTTCAAAGCTTATAGGCAGGTCAAGCCCTAGGTGCACTCATCCGTCATTGGTACAAAAATATGGTTACCAGGTTCCCCAAGAAATATCTATTTATGAAATGTTCATATTAGCATAACCTGCAGGGCCTGCTCAGGTACAGAATCTATTGAAATGGATTTCTCCCTGAAGGAGGTATCCTTCTATTTATTACCCCCAGAGACTCAGTGCCTTTTGCTCCCAAATCTTGCAGTGTTCCACAGTGGTCGGGGAGCTCTGGGTAAAAAGGGAAAGCAGACACAGGGGTAAACTGAGCCAGTGAAATTCGTGCTTGGAAGAGCACAAGCAAGAGCAGGGCCTGGCAGAGACGGTGGAGGGAGCCCAATCTGTTGGGTCCTGCTGTCCCCCAGGAACAAAGGGAAAAACATTTCAGCCAACAGGAGTTTGGAGAGCAAAGGTAGGGATGAACTTTCATAGAAATAGATACAAATATTCAGGTCTTGGCAGGCACTACTTTGGAGATTCATCTTCCCCCTCAGATGTATCTGTACATGACTACTCTCCTGGCACCCTCCTAAATCAGACTAGTCACGTACTGTGCATGCAAGCCAGGGTATTTCCACTGAAAAAGGGAGAGTATATTTTAATGGAGTCATGTAATTCATAAGAACCAGTAACTTCTCATGGAAAACACTCTCACTGAATCTGCTGCCTGTATTTTTGCCTTCCTCCCTGTTCTTCATTTATTAAGGAGATTTGGATGACAGCAAGGTTATTTTTTCTTGAAGTTCAATTTCTTCTCCATCTAAAACCACAAGCTGCTGACCGTGAAATTGCAATTCCCCATGATGAAAGAGAAAACATTTGCAATAAGACAATAAAAAGGAAGACTGTTTAAGGCCAGAATGAAGCATCAAGTTTTCAAAACAAACAAGATATGGTGCTTAAAGGTATGAAAAATATATTTTCTGAAGATTTATAAGGATAACTGGATCTTTAAACAATGCTGGTATTTTCTGGCATTTCTGCAGCTTTCTGGAAAACTCTTAACACTGGAAGAACTCTCTTGATTTCTTCCAGTGCCTTCTGGTAATTACACCAGTCCATTTTATCCATATTCCTGATGCTTTCTAGGAGTTCACCTTCTGCTTTCTAAAAATTCATTTACTGCATCCTAGGAATTTTCCTACTACTTTCTAGGGCTTCCCTTACATTTTAGAAATTCTGACACTCTCTAAGAATGTCCTGTCTGTTTTCTGGGAATTTTTCCTACCCAATTTTCACAGTGTTCTAGGAATTCACATGCTGCATTCTGGGGATGTTCTTGATGCTTTCTAGTACTTCTGTCCCCACTTTCTACTTTTTTTTTTTTTTTCCAGCTTTCTAGAAATTCCCCAAGTGTTCTCTGAGAATCTCTTGTCAGCACTAAGAGAAGGGATGCTTGGTGAAGGTATGGCTTCTTGAGTTGTACTTTCTTCTGTTTGCTACATTACTTATTTACTGGTACTATAATATTTAAACCATACACTAAAACTTATTTTCATAATTCCTGCCCATGTTGTAGAAAATAATTGTTAGAGGTTCCTCTATTATACTTGCTGAAGTTTAAAGTTGATTAATACAAATATTTGATAGGAGTTTTATTACTACTGATGTGTTATACAGTTCCTTTGCTATTTTATAGACAGCTGGCCAGTCAATGTCTTTCAAAATATGTTTGAATGCCCTTGAATGCACATGGAGTCCAAGTTAATGTCTAGTGTGGGAGTGAAGAATGATTTTTAAGTCCTGTCTTGACATTTTAGGTGTATCCTCATTGCATAATGAAATACGAGGCATATATTATACAAAACCACATTTTCCTAAGAGCATTTATTTCTTTAAATTTCATTATTTAGTATTTCATATTTAAAAGGTGGGGACCAGTAAGTATTTAGCACACACACAGACAAGAGAACAAACCTTCCTACACATAATTTGCCAGCTGCTACACAAGCTGTTGAAATACTTGTGCATATAATTTTCATTGCTCTGTGTTGGATACTAAAGGTTGGACATTCCTCACTACAAAATCACTACTAGAGACAGAATTCTACAGCAGAGGACAGAATTATTCACTGCCCAGTGGTGTGAAGTACATTGCAAATGCTCTTGCAACTCAAATGGTGAAGCAGAAACCAGGACTCCATAAACTTACTGTGCTACTCAACCAGGTTAGTTGAGATGTGTTGTGCACTAAAACCATCTTCAAAGTATACTTGTCAGCTTCTTTAGACCTCAGACTCTGTGAACTCTCTAACCTACATCTGATGTCTCCCAAATGCTGTTAAGATGTGAAGCATAAATGTTCTAATGAAGTATTGCACTGATTGTGAAGGACCTGTTATTTCTTTCAACCCCCATTATAATATGAATTTGGACTTCTGAGTATGTCGTAAGAACATAAACCACAAATGTAATATATGTAGTGATAGTTTAAAAATACCTGTCCTAGTAACTTTGATGCTTTATTCTTGGAGACAGTTGTTCATACAGTGTTTGGGAAGGTGTTTAAAACCGTTTATGTAGATCTGGCTTCTGAGTCGTTCTCACGGAGCTTTTACTACAGGTGCTTTAGGAGAGAGAAAATCGCTTTGGTTCAGCTTCTGCTTACGGCCCTCTAGAAAACCATGGCATGGCTTAGTCTTATTATCAGGCTCTTGATATATTTGCAAAGGCAGTTAAGAAAATTATCTTTAGTAAATACAATTTCAAATTTCTAATGAAACCTAATTTCCACCTCTTTGCAGACCATTTGTATTTGTCTACAGCAGACTGTAACCCACAGCACCAACCAGCCAAGGTACCAAATAGGTTATGCAAAATGTCTTCAAGGAATTGAGACAGTTTTGATAATGATCATTTTATTAGTATTCTCCTAAGTTTATGGCTCTGCAACTAGTTCAGCAACCTACCAAAAATCACTGAAAGTCTGCAAAAACATATAGACTTGATGCTGTTTTCATTTGCAATGTGCTAAATCAGGAGTAAGCCCAAAGAAAGCATTAAGGTTGCACTAATGCAAAACTCATATTACCGAATGGAAAATCAAGGCATCATTTCTACTGAATTGTGTATTTTTCTCTCCAGAATCCATACTAAGAATACTTTAAGTTTTCAACATGTACATGTGAAATAGCTGCAATACCTAATTTGTAATCCTCTGATTTCATATTCACACGATGAATCTACATTGTCACAACAGAATAAATGCCCACAAACACATATGAGAATTTTTTGCTGTCTACAGAATTCAGAAAAATGAAAAGCTGACAAAACAGCATTTTTGGCATATGAATATGCTTGTCAGGATTTAGGACAAAACATTTCCTTGCCAAACTCTCCTCCTTTCCCAAGTCACAAACAAACATCATAAAATAGTCTTACATAACTGCCAGCCAGATTTTCTTTTTTAAATCTAATTGGGTCTTTGTGCTATAGACAAAACCATTCTGTTTACCATGTGTCTTCTTATCCTCACTGAATTTGATTACACAACAAGCTCCTAATTTAAGGACCATTGAAATCCATAGAACCATTCATATTCATTACAAATTATTTTTTTCCATTTGAATTAGAAAGACAGAGCAAGAAAATCTCATCTAGTGTGGCCTTCTGTGGATTATCAGTGCAGCCAGTGGCAGATCTGTGAAGAGCTGGGTGCTCCTTACTTGTCCCTAGGAGACATGGAGCTGGCCATCTATTGCAAACCAGTACTGCCAGGATTTGAACAGTCAAAGGCACTTTTTGTTTGCTTTCTCTGTTTTTTCTGTAAAACACACACTGGATGGAAGATGGAGGGGTTTCTGTAGGCACTGGGAAATAACATGAGCTACAGTGGTCTAAGAGGTTGCTGCCTTCACTTCAACAAAACTGCACACACCTATCAGCACATAAACTGAGCCTTCAGCTGCACCTTTCTAAATAAAAACTTCCTTCCCACACAGTTCCAATCAGCTGAATGCTGATGCAAAGAACTTTCCAGTAGAGGTTAGTTTAAAGGAATGACTATACTCTCTGGCTTCCCTTTTTTCTTTTACAGAATTAATTATTTTAAATTCTGCCAACTGAAATACATTCTTTTTTCCCTAAATTTTAAGACAACTGTGTAACCATTTTACTTCAATTAATGGATTTCTAGCAGCCAGTTAGATCTCACAGTCCATTATTAATTAGTGAAAAAAAAGTAACTTATGCAGAACGTAGATTATCTGGAGCATCAGGTACTGATTTAAAAACTAAAAACACCATAGTACTTTTTTTTCAAATTTTGCACAGCAGAGTTATAGCTCCAAATCTCGTAGAGACACTCTTAAGAGGCAGTCTCCAAGAGACAACACTGCTCACCAGAATGGGAAATAATGCTCTCTATTTCATAGAATCACAGAATGGTTTGGGTTGGAAGGAGCCTCAAGGATCTAGTTCCAACACCCTGCCATGGGCAGGGGCTCCTTCCACTAGACCAGGTTGCTCAGAGCTCCATCCAACCTGCCCTCGAACACCTCCAGGGATGGAGCAACCTCAGCTTCTCTGGACAAGCTGTTTCAGTGCCTCACACGCTGAAAAGAAGAGGTAAAAAAGTGTTCAAAGAGCACTTTGTAACAAGAGGTTGAGAAGAGACCTTAGCTGGCACTGTGGCTTCGGCCTACTCCACTTTCCAGAGCAGGCTTTTATCTGGGCTTCACAGAAAACAGCACGAGTGAAAAATTACCTCCCCAAAATCCACTTCAGCACTTGCTGGTCATAAAGCCCTGGAAAGTCAAAGAGAGTAGACTATTTTAGTTTTAAAAAATCAAAAATTAACTTCTTCACAATACCAATTACATCACTGTGATCAGTAATGAGGTGGTTTATGTTTGGATTTGCCTCACAAGAAATATTCAGCCATTAAGAAATTCTCATTTCTGTTTTTGAACGGGAAACAAGATGGCTTTTCACAAATCACTCTGCTCTTTAAAGTTATGATAATTTGCTGGACCTGCTGTCCCTGTCTCCCAGCAGTTGCTAAAAAAGCAGGCTGTGATGCAGACCGGTGCTTGGGAAGGGCACGGAAGTGGCAGCTGCTCCATCTCGGTTCCTCCACAGTGCCCACAAGAAGCGTGACTGCAGCAGCTGCAATCCAGGTTTTCTCTCAGCTGTTTCAGATCCCAGGAGCAGCAGTGTCCCAGCCCACCTAAGCCTTCTGGCAGCCAGGTGACTGCCCTGTTCAGCAGCCCCTCACACAGGAAGGCTGTGAGTGCAGGCAGAGCCCCTGTGTGCAGGGTGACCCCGAGAGTGCCGCGCGTCACCTTCGCCCAGGCGCACTCAGAGTGTGGGAGGACCCCGGAAGCCCCTGCTCTGATCCCTTCCACTGGCTCTGCTGCCACGTCAGTGAGCTGATAACACCACAGCTTAAGGGAATTACTCAAATGTTGACTCTCAGCATCAGTTAACATAATCTGAAGCGTGTGGACTTTATCTGCATATCTAAAATATAATCTCTTTATAGTGGATCTATGAAGATGTGACAATCTAAATAATACATGGAGCAATTTCTGCTTCTGAAGAGTAACTGCAGCTTGGCCAGATAGTGTCCTGATCCTTTCATTACAGACAGCTTTTCCCTTCCTAAAACTACTGGATGATACTTATCCCTTTGTGAAGCATATTCTAATATACCTCTTGGTCAGTGGATGGATAAGTATTTTCTTCCTGTCTTACTCATCCTGAAAGAAAAAAGAAAAAACCCACCAAACAACAAAAAACAGGAACATATTCTCCTGATTATAGCAATTTTCCAACATGTGCATTAATGATGCTGACAATGGACATTATTCTTTCTATTGATCCATGATTAGTATCTCATGCAAAATATAGACTACATAGGAATTTCAGTCTTACAGAAGACAGCAAAAATGAAGAGGCATTTTAAAAGGTTGGATTTAGAAGTTCTATATGGCAAAAAACCAATCTTCTTGTCCTAATGAATGAAATGTAAATAAGAAAAAACCCCAGAAAAAACAACAACAAGAAGAAGATAGTGAAGGAACCATCTTCCTCAGATAAAGCTTTATAAACAGAGTAGTTTCTGGAAAAGAAGGTTTGGAAACATAAAAAAGGAATCTGTCTACTGTATTAAAGAGAACAGTGTTTTGCCTACATTTTTTGGTAAATAACATGGATTTCACCAATTAACTATCTGGCTCCAGAATCAATCTCATTTTGTCATGGAAACAGCTTGTAAAACCCTGAACATACGGAGAGTGCAGGCTGACGTCTAAAAGTTTCAATAAAATACCCAGTACTGTTACATCTGAGAACTGCATATTTGCCTAATGACAGAATGCAAGAAATCGCTGCTCCCTCTTGTTTAAGAAGGATTGTGAAGAGTGGATTGTGAGATGTCCTTATTTGCCCTATCAGGCAATTTGCCAGCATGCTTTGAGTCCTTAACACAGTAGTCATTGGATTTCTGCTTTACAGCAACATTTAAAAGACTTATGGTAAACTAGAAAGTGATTTCTCTGTGTTTTCCAGCATTAGATTATTCTCTGGCCCCCACTATAACACATTCTGTAGGTAGTCTTTACAAACTGATCCCCTTGCTCTGCATTCATAGCACTGGTTAAAAGTGAATGATTCACCTCGCACCCCAACATATCAAACCATGGGCCAGAGCCAAGAATTAGAGTCTTGACCCAGACTCCTTGAAGAACTGGGGCTGGGGCATTTGCTCAGACCTGGCATGAAGCCTTTGTTTCCATTTATAATCTGACAGTGGGTGAGTTTCTGTGGGAGAGAAAGAGAAGGAGCTGGGGAAGGATGGGGATGTGGAAAACCAACATCTATCTTGGACTCACACTTGCAAACAGAAGTCCACACAATTTGTTTTCTCATTTCTGCAAAGAGGGGGGTTTTCTGATTGCTACATTCTTACCTCTAAAACGCCATGGATTCACAGTTGCCTAAAACAATTCAAACTGAGCCAAAGTCTGAATTTAATTACTGATTAATTCTGTACAAACACAAGCCCATCAGTCCTTATAAGGAAATCAGCTCTCTGTCCATATAAAGGCACAAGTCTGTTTTCTGTCCTTAAAACTTACTGTCAGACCTTACTGACTAACATTGAAATTCACTATGGGAATAATACTTATTTTAAAAGAAGAGATGTACCATGTAAACCACCATAAATTGTTATGTAATCCTTAGTATATAAGATTGTTCAATAATATTTTGCTTTCTAGGGAAAAAGTGCATGTTTTCTTATGGAAACTATCTCCAAGACAAACATAGTTATGTTATATATGAACAGCAAGTTTTTAAAGTGATAGTCATATTTTTAGTTGTTTAACAGTCCTGGTATATCCATCTTCTGTCTAAAACTGCTCTTGGCAACATATAAACATCAGTGGTCCTGGCAAATGTGACTTAGTAATAGTAAGTTGTCATTACTGAAGCGACTGAGCTGATTAATGTATATAAAATGAAATAAAACCTAATAAAGATCCTATATATTCAGATTAAAGAGTACAGACAGTTCAGCTATTGCTGAAATTTGTACTAATTCAGCACTTCATGCCACCAAATTCTACTTTCCTTGTATTCCCTGAGGCTGGAATTGCATTAAAAAACTATTAATTTTCAAGAAAATACAAATCACAAAATAAAAAGAGAATGGAAACTTTGATACACACAGAAAATGCCAAGAGCAGCAAAATTTGTGCTAACGTTTTAAAAACAAAAAAAAAATCAAAATTAATTTTGAATAAACCCAGAAGAAAATGTTTTTCGGCAGAACACAAAGATGGGAAGCATTCCCGTTCCCGGCAGCATCCTACTGCTCTGTGCACTGAAGAGAGAAGCAGCACGATCGCTGCAGGTGTCTGTCAGAAGGGCGGATCACTCGATGTGCCCAAGTGACCAGGGGTGCTGGCTGGTGCCCCTCCCGCTCCTCGTTCCAGTGCCCATGGGCACAGCCCCTGTGAGAGCGGGGACAGCTCTGTGCAGCCACGGCCACCGCGCACTCCGGCACGCCGGGGGCTTTGGGGAGCCACGGAGAGAGATCCCGGGGTGCTGAGCTGGTGCCGGGGGCTTTGGGGAGCCACAGAGAGAGATCCGGGGTGCTGAGCTGGTGCCGGGGGCTTTGGGGAGCCACGGAGAGAGACCCCGGGGTGCTGAGCTGGTGAGAAGGCTGCACTGATCAGCCTCTCAGCTGATGGAACAAGGTGGAACTCGCTGGCCAACAAATGCCATTTGGGCACGTGGGACACTTGTGAAATCAGAACTGTCCCCTCCAAAGGCTTTTCAAATGCACCGCTTCTGAGAGAGAAAGGCTACGTTTAACTGTTTTAACAATCGTTGTCTTCACTTTCAGGGATGCACTGTTCTGAGAGGCGCCAATTAACAGCAGAGATTTTAAAAGCTCTGTTCGGTGTTTTCCCTCCCAAATTCCACGGCATTTGCTGTTATCAGAGCCGCTGCCCGGCCCCGCCCTGCGCACAGGTTCGGCCATGTCGCTCCGCAGGCACAAGGTGGCACCTCACTAAGATTTTTTTGGCTGGTCCGCGAGTTTTACTGCTTTTATCAAACAACTTCTTCATTTTGCTCCCATTTCAAACCGTTTTAAATAAAAACTGGAGCTGCTGGCGAATATCTTACCCAAATTAATGATTATTCCATATTCAGAAATCCGAACTATTAAAAAACCTTGATTGAAACACCCCCTTTATTCAGAGAGCGTAAATTAGTCAAAATTTGTCTATCACATTTGTAATTTGGGATCAGAATTTTAGCCCCCCAAATTCACATTTTTGCTTGTTTTGTAAGTCTGCTGCAATTTATGGACTTAGAGAACTGGGAAACACTTATCTCCCGGTGTGCAGGGGCAGCACGGAAGAAAAAACATGAAGCCTGATCTCTCTGTTCCCGTTTTTTGGCTCAGTTCATACGATGAGTCAGATATGAGGCACCAGAGAATGAAAAGCAGAGAAACGAACGCACTGAGAGAAAAAGGCAGTGTCACTTGCAAAGCAGACAGTGTCATTTTGGCCTGCTGTAGTAACAGAGATGCTGTGATGCACAGCATTTATTGTTTAAAAGCTCTGTGTATTTTATCCTCAGGGTGATAACTCTCAGCTTTCTGATGCTTTTGACTTTGAACTTGGAGTAAAAGTTCACCCTTACAGAGCATGACCCAGTTTGAAAAGCGTTCTACTCTACAGCCAGACAGAAAGCTTTGCACAATTTTGATACCAATATTAAAGAAAACTGAAATCAAACTAGAAATAGTCAAGGGAAAGCTGAGTCCATCTTACAAGAGGAAGCTCTAACACCTTCTTTGCTTATCCTGATAGTACAAAGAGTATGTTTTTTTTCTTTAAACACATCAGGGTCAGGGGTAAAAACCTGAGTAAAGAAGAAGCTGGAAAAAAAATGTCCCCAACGTAAAGTAGGGGACAGTTGGGAAACCAGAAGAAGGTTTCTATGTGGCAAGCCAGAGAAGTTCCTCCCAGGAGAGTGCAAGATGCAGGAATCTTTATTCATTGTTAAGCAGACCTTGATAGTTACAGCTAGGAGAGGGGTAATGGGACAGAAATGCCTGCACTGATCCAGGGGCAGCATCTCTTCCACACTTTCACCTGATGACTGCTTGGCCACCACTATGCAGAAGGGCTGCCTTGGAGATTTACTGCTAAGCCCTGGGGCTGGCAGGCAACAGAAACAAGACATGGGGAGAAGTTCAGAGGGCTGTAGAATATTCAAAAGACATGCAGAATGAAGAGATCCTATGTTGCTTTAATGGTTTATTCCAAAATATAGTGTATTTCAAAGTACTGACAACACTAACTCTTCTGAGATGTTAGTTCCACCCTAGCAGCTGTAAACTCATTTCTAAAATGTTTATTGTCCTGTTTGCCTCAATTCAGCCAATTATTCTAGTTTCTAGTAAGTAAGATTAGCTTTCATGATTCTCAGCCTTATCCATTTAATGTTTACAGTTTTCCATGCTACAAAAATGATACTTGTCATTATTTTAATTAAATTATTCATAAATGGCATTGGTTCCACTTCAGATGTACGTCTAATGAGAACAGGACCAAGGAGACACATCATTCATCATAAATTTTGATGTATTTTTTTATGTTAATTGAAGATACATGGAACTGTTCACATTAGATGCAAATCTTTTTAAATTATCTCCCTGCTTTTTTGAAAAAAAACCCCAACAACTTTTTCTTCAAGCTAAAACAAGGAAATAATTTTTATTCATCTTTACACATCATCTCAGGCAATTTTTTTTCAGCCCTGACATGATTCTGAGAGTCTCCTTGCCCAGATGCCTTGGTGTGCTGCAAAACACACTGAGAATAATGAGGAGGCTGCTTTTTTCTGCAGTGCTGCCGCACATATGCTGTCAGCATTGTAGCACAAAACATGATTAAGTCTGATATTTTGTCTTCTTCCACTGCTATCCAGAGCACATCCCAACACATGTACACTTTACTTTTTTAAATATTATTCCTTGCAGCCAGAAGATTGACTGTTTTAATAGCACAGTTGTAAAGCAATGGGCCAAATTCAGTCATTCCACTGAGGCCAGTAAGGCTTATCCAATTTACAGTGATGTAACTGAGCCATTTCTGACTCACACCAGGGAAATCAAGGCAAATTTGATGCATGTCCAAATGGTAAAATGTATTGGGACATTTTCTGTCCTGAAAGTTCATCATCTCACTGGTGGAGAACAGGTCACTGCAAGCCCATGCTGGGGAGCACAAAGCTCCACCTCACAACAGGGTCGGCTTTGGGGGATAGGAAAAGGGACCATGACCAGTCTGCAGCTAAAAGTCAGTTTGTGACCTGCCTTGTTGGATTGTTGTAGGACTGGGACAAAACATCACAGAAGCATCCCCCCTGCACAGTCATGTGGTGCAGTGATTTACTGTTCTGTTAAAAGTGGGGGATGGACTGCCTTAGAAATACATTGAAGTATGATCCAAATTTGAAAGAACATGAAAAGTTTCACCTTGAAAAGCTGGATTTAAAATTGCTCCCTTTCCTTTCTGAGCACACACAAAAACACCTCTGTTATAAATAAAAGTAGTAATCTTTCTTTGCTCCTTCTTCCTTCTCAAAGTCTCCACCCTGATCTGTAGTTTAGGTCCAAATAGTTGCAATGAAACTTCCAGGCACAACCCAAAGGAACAATCCAACTGGATAATGGAGAACAGATTGCTGAGTGTTAAATACAGCTTTGTTGTGGATTTAGTGAAAAGCATTTCTGTCAGGGGTCTTAGAGCACAGAACAGTGTCCAGATACAATGAAGACAGGCTTTAGCATAATGTGGCACAGCGATGCCATCTAAAATTAATACATGGTAGTTGAGTTCTTTCATTAGCATTGATCATTTTCACTGACAGTGGTAAGTGGGAAGGAGGGGAGAAACAAAAAAAAGTCCATCTCTGAAGAGTAAAGGTACATACACATTTACATGCATCACTTAAGAAACTATGATATAAAGCAAAACCAACCACAAATATCTACAAATTCTAGGCAACACCAAAATGCATGGCAGACTCTTCATCTTTTTGCCACCAGATTATTTCCACAGCTAATGAATAAAATGTACCTTCTACAACAATTCACTGCATAATTTAGCTGCAAAATCTCATGTGTGTGTCCACACAGATTCCCCAAGCAGGGAAGTTATCCTGCTACCTGCACTCTTCATGTCTTCTTGTGTCCAGTTAATCATTAACCATTGCTAATCCACTTTCCAATTTGTTGATAATCACAGTGATCAAGGATGCTAGAAGAACCTGTGGCAACCTGCATATAATTTAGCATGAAGGAAACAATAAGGAACACTTAAGAGTGCTAGTGGGAAAAGGGCCTGGGCCCGACAATGGGGAGCACTGGTTATAACGTGAAATTTGCAGAAAATTGGGGAGAATAATTAGAAGAAGAGCTGTAAAATCTGTTTTCACAGCCATGTATTTCAGATGCTTTCTTTTCTGATACAATTGGAATGTACAGGCCATGGCTATTTACAAATCATTTTTTTTCCGGTTGGAATTCTCTTTGGAAAGAGTTGCCAATATCCAACTTTCTTTCCACAAATCAGTCATTATCAGATCATCTTCAAATAATTGTACCTTCATATTTTGTGACTGCTAAAATGTTTCCTCAGTGATTAATTAGGCCCATCAGGGTATGTTGGGTAGTATTTTATTGTGTAATGGATGCACTGTTGAGAAATCATGACTCACAACTGAAACTGATTTTTTCCACGTTCTCTTACTAATTTCTAAGGGTATTGCTCTCATATATTCTACCAGCACCCTTTGCCTTTTCTTAAATGTGGAAGTCAGAACATGGGGTGGGTTGCCAAGAAGCCCCCACGCCTTGTCCCTCTTGTAAAGCTGTAGGAACTCTGCCTGCTAGCAGAAGCATTAGCTGCTTTGTTCTTGAATTCCTACAGCCTGTTCAAGATCAGACTGTGGTTTCTCGTGGAAAAGTTACTTTTGTTCTTTCTGCTTTCTTTGTTTTATATCTTAGGCAAAAGTACATAGCTGTTATTTGTGTTTGCCTAAACAGAAGAGTGCCTGAACTGAAGGAAAGGGGCAGTCACTAACAAACAGAAAAGGATTCGAAGAGACAGCCAGGATCACATGGCCAACAGGCCTCATCATATTCAGTTTCACAACTCTTGTTTTTTATCTGTTGCTTTTCTTGAAGTTTTTCTTCAAATCACACACAAACGAACTTCCATTAGTTCACCTCTCCTAGAAGGTATTGTTTGAAATGGTTGCTAAGACCTCCTGTTGTTTAGATCTCTTGTTCCATTTTGACAGCAGGAAAACAGCCTTCAATCAAATCTGTAATGTGAGCATTTCTTTGCAGCCCTTGCTCTACTACAGCCTGCTGGTTAAATTATTTCTTCAGACAGGCTTATGGCAATTTGATGACATATGAGTGGAAGGAAAGGTCAAAATTTGGCTCCCAAAGTCTACAGTAATAGGAATAATAATTAATTCTTACCTAGTGGTAGTAGCTATATAAGCACTTTACAAGGGAATTTCAGTATTACTATTCCTATGTGACAGACAGCAAATCAGAAGGAGCATGAGTGTGGCCGAGCCAGGAAGAGAACGCAGAGCTCTGGCTGAGTGCCCTCTCCATGCTGCACTTTAGTATTAGTTAAGGCAGCAGCTAAAGTAAAACTCTGCCCAGAAAATCACTGGTGTAGAAGTATCTAGGCCACAATTCAGCATGAGACAGCACATTGCCACTGACTTTATTAGAGTTATATTTGCCTATACCACAGGCAGTGTGAGCACTCAATCCCTGGAAAACATGGTTCTTACTTCAGCAGCACTTGGGTGCAACCCAGCCAAGAGCACAAGGCAGAAAGAAGAGGGGACTGTGAGAGCCAGGAAATCCTGTCTTTTTGAAAGAGGAAAACAGCCTGCAATCTTACAGAGAGCCACAACCAGCCAGCTCCAGCAGGCTCCAGTCAGACCCTGCTCAGACACTGCTGGGGTGAGGGGGAGCACAGGATGGTCCTGGGATGGCACTGCCACCATGAACAGTCACCTTTGCCACATTTCCTTTAAGCTTCTAGACAATTCAGAGCTGTGAAAGGACTCATGCATTAGAGACAAAACTCTTCCAGAGATCAGTGAAACACATTCAACTCATTCTATAGTTAGGGTGAGTTTTAACTTCATTAACTGGTGACTCGGGTGCAGGAGTCATGTCTGAGAGAAAGTGGTGCAGTTCCACTACCCCCAAAGCCTTCCCCTCTCTGTTCCAGAGATCTGATAGAGCTAATCATGCCATTTGCTTGGAGATACTGGTTTCCATTACATAACCACCTATCTCCTGTGCACAGGTGTGAAACCACCCACCCATTTCACATAAGCCACACAACAGCAACCAGGAGACATAAACCCAGAGAATAAAATAGGGTAAGAGACTGGCATTTAGATCATAGTGCTCTGAAAGCACAGGGGCTGACAATTGGATTAAGAACTATTTTTCGAATGAAATAACAACAGATTCACATCTGCACCGTGAGATTTTAGCTCAGAACAGTAGGATTGGTTAAAACATCCTGAATCAGGTCCAAATTATGATGCGACTGGCTTCACACTTCTCCAAAACCCCAAGTGTAACTCTTCTGTGCTTCCAGCACAGTTTTTGTGCTGGAACTAAGACCACACGAGGGCAGTGTAGGGGGAGAGTAAAATCCAGGGATGCAAATTAAACTCTAAAACTGATTTTCCTGCCTCTTCATGAAATCTGGAGAGGTAGAGCTGTGTCTACAGAGTGGAGTGGCCTGCACTTACCCCACAAACTACAGAGGAAAATTTAACAATTCTGTTCAGCCTCTTCTTATCACTGTATTTTCTCCCTCCTTTGTTTCCTTCACCACTGCTGTGAATATTCTTTGCTGGAGTTGTGGGTCTGAAGTGTCTCAGAGGTTGAGAATTTAGTACAGTCTGCTCTGCAAACATACAAAGATTGGGCTCCTAACAGAAGGGAAATTGTAGGAGTCATGGAAAGTCAGGTCTGCAGTTCAGTGAGGCGATCATTTTGTACTGGAGCAGAGTCTCCAAAACTGCAGTTTAACTCCCCTGGAGTCCCTCATCTAACCCAAAAGGCAAATTCCCCTGGAAAAGCAAACAAGACCAATGTCCTTGACTTTTGACAAGTATAATTGTCATATTATTTCACTAGGCTAGGAAATATATTCTCCAGAAACTCTTAGCTAAGCCTCTTTCCCCCTCAAACCCTCTGCAGGGTTCAGTTCTCTAATTCACTGACACAGCTGCTCAAGTGATTTTTTTCAAGATGAAAGCAACCAGAATTCTTAAAAGCCTCTAACTTAGTTTTACTGTGAACATGCTCTTAACACATGCAATATATACTTATGTAAACTTGAGGTTATTAAATTTGTCTGCATTGTGCTTGACCGATCCTTTAGCTCATCTGTCATCTTAAATAGGTAAGTCTCCTAGGACATAGTTGTATTATTCAGAAAATTCTTTACCTTCAGTTTTGGTTTCATAAACAATTGTTTCTTTGAAAATTGATACTGTTAT
Organism: Daphoenositta chrysoptera; assembly: GCA_013397915.1. Taxonomy (NCBI): domain Eukaryota; kingdom Metazoa; phylum Chordata; class Aves; order Passeriformes; genus Daphoenositta; species Daphoenositta chrysoptera. The sequence goes on from VZRO01002634.1 coordinate 1,212,551, forward strand.
TACTTTAAAATTGATATTGCAATCCAATGTAGTTAGATACAGTGATAAACAAGAGGTCGCTCTCATATCCTTGATACAACAAACCTGCCATTTTTTAAATAATCCCACTAAGTATCCTGTTCAAAGATGGATTTTTATCCATTACATGCTGTTTCTGCTGCTGTGCAGTTATTAGTAAAGCATAGTAACATCTAACTTCTGTTTCCACATGCATGACATTACATCTCTTGTATCATCCACACCAGCCACAGCTGTGACACTGTACCCTTAAAGAAAGCAAGCAAACTAATGAGGTAAAACCTTTCTGTCTGAAACCCAGGATTATTTTCTTCCACAAAATTCTGCTTTTCAGGGTATTCCTTCATGAAATCCTGCTAAATAAATGTATCATATTCTCAATCACAACTAATGGTAAGATAACAAGCCCAGTGACTTCTTCTGGGTGTCACACAAACCTTTTCCTTGAACAGTGGTTTTGTATTTTACTGTGTATCTGATCAATTAAATCCCATATTAGGATTAAATCCCATATTAGGGCTTCATTCTGACTCCTATTTGCTTCAGAATTAATCTCACCTTACATGGACCTGTTTTCAAGATCCAGCATGGTTTTGGGTGGGTTTTTTTGCTTTTTTTTTGTTTTTTTTTTTTTTTTTTCATATTTTTATTTATGAACCAGCTTATGTATCCTTGGTCATAGCAGGAAATCTGATCTCCTTCATACATTCCTTATTCTTTCATTTGGCCATAGAGCCAGCTTCAGAGTAACTGCTCATTACAGGCAAAGTACCGGTTTCTCTTAGGGAATGACAGATCAGCCTTTAATTTAAAAATGTCCATGATCTGGGCCTAAATCTTCTCTCTTTCTCTTCTGTCTCTGACAGTTTGCTATAATTTGAGGGAAGCCGTTCTGCTGAGTTTGGGTAAATGAATGTTATGGTTGTCTCACAGAGAGAATAGCATTTAGGTCATAATAGAGGCTTGTTATTTACAGTTTTAAAAAGCCAATTCTGAGTCCTGTCCTGGATGCCTAACTACATATGTGACTTATATAGCACATTTTGTATATTTTGGCACAAGAATGTGGTACACAATGATCTTATTTAGTGATATTTTGAAAAACATGCCAGTTTTGAAAAAACAGCCATTCAAATATGTGACAGAGCTGTGCCTTCTGTGGAAGAGGATATAAAATTGAGAATTCTTGGCTTGCGATATAGCCTATCCACTGTTTCTAAGGAGGGAATCTTCATTAATGTCTATTTTCAATTTTCATTTTATAAAACAGTTTATGCCAAAGTGGGACATATCATCAAGTAAGGCCAAGCTGGGTAAGCACATGTTTTTTATATACAATGAGAAGTACATTGTGGTCTGAATTCTGTTCAGACTGAAGTCTTTTACTAAGCTGCTTTTGTACAGAGAGGTTAGAATGAAGGCTTGGAATTAACATAAGATTTCTTGTTGCTTACGAATGACAATATTAGTGAAAAGACTAATTGGTTTGTATGAGAAGTTTAGAAATCTACTGTTATTCTTAATATCCAGTGCTGGTCCTTCAAGTTAAAAAGAACTGACGCATGCTGTGACTCAAATATTGCAGTGTTGGTTTCCATTATCCACCACATCAGAACAATGACATACGGACATGTAAATTTTACTTGGGCTTTACTAGGTTTTCCAATATAATTTAATATCAGTGGACTGGACTATTATTGCAAGGCAGAAGAAATCTGTGGCTTGTTTCTGTTTAGATTTTTAAAAATGCTGATTTTCTTAAGTGCTTTAGATGAAGTAGAGATACTTCTACTGAAATCTAAGTGAGAATCTGTCATTCTGCTGAAACTATTAATGATGTACTCGCTGTGTTTCCCTATTTCTTTTATTAATAGATTTCTGTGTTTCCTCCTAAAGCTCTGTAAATTATATACAAAGTTATAAAATCCAAAATGAGAGAGTTAAAAGATGTTCAGGCACAATTGTAAAGCTTTTTTGTAATTTTAAATATTTAACATCTTGTTACAACAGCAATGAATAGACACTTGGCAAGGTTGACTAAAACAGATGTTGAAAGAAGAAAACTAGTAACCATTTAACTGTGCAGAAGGGCTCAAACATGATTTGGAGCCTATGGGAAATGTGATATGAGTGGTTATTGTTGTGTCTGCCAATTAAATAAAGCTCATCAAATTATTCATAGCAAATAAAATCTGTTGCAAAACAAACCCATTTGACTCATAGCAGACTGTTCAAAGATGCTTCAGTTTCTCTAAATGCACTTTTTCTTCATTTGGGAGAGATTAGGAGACCATCCACAATAGTCAGTAGCTGCTTTGATTGGTTATGTGCATGACAGAAATTGGTTTTTGTTCTTTTCCTTGATGACAAACGTTGACATTTTGGAGGGAATAGATACTTTCCTATTTGTAAAGAACACTGTACTTTCAGTACAATTCATAAGAGAGAAAATAAAAAAGAAAGAGCACTAATACATCCTAACAGCTCTAAGAATAAATCCTAGTAAAGTATTGACGCATGACCACAATAATTTCAGTTAACTAATAAACTGAACACTTCTGGTATAAATGTTTCACTGTTAGGAAAGAATAAGTGCAGGGATTTAGAGTTCTGGTACCAGTCACACAACAACTAAGTGATACTGAACAGTCATACTCAAGTTTACCATGAACACCTGAATATAGCACACCAAATATAGCATACCAAATACAGCACCTTTATTCCAAGGCTCTGACTTCTAAGACAATAAAGATATCTTTCAATAATAGCTTTCATGCCGGAAATAAATTTGTGATTTTTCCTGACTTTGAATCTGCTAACTAGTGAAAGAACCTGCTTATACATAGGAGACTGGGAGCACAGTTCTGCTTTCTACTTGTTGAACTCATCTACAGAAAGAAAATTGCCCAGCCTGACAGTGTAGTCTGCTTCCAGGCTACATGAAAGGATCAGACAGTGCTTCTACTTCACAGCACAGAGACAAAGGTTAATGAAAGCCAACACCTTGGGGTTCAACTCTGTGCCTTGCTGCCACTGTAACCAATCTGTGGATTAGAGAGCTTTCTTGCCATGTGGCTCTCCCACAGCTGGAACAGTTTCCCATAAACAACTATTTCAGTTAGCTGTTTGTGTTTAGACTGTTCTGGTTTTTTAGGAACAGCTGTGCAGTTGAGCATCTACCACTAAATTGGTAGTTAAAACCACTTTAGGCAACTAATTCAGGTGCTGTGCAACAATGATAGCACTGGAAAGCAAGGATGATACTGTAGCTAAACAGCATGGTAGAAGGATAAAGACTGTAAAACCTCCTGCTCATATCTTACACTGTTTCAGGGTTTCCTTCACCTTTCAGGCAGAATGTGGACCTTTTTAAAAGAAGCTATAACATAAATAACAAAATATAGAGCCATAAGAAACCATGCATAAAATTTCTGGAATATTTTATTGGACTTCTCAACAATTTAATCACTTTTACTTCCAGAAAAACACCAACATGCATCTTGCTAGCTAACCTCATTATCCAGAAACACATATCCAGAAAGCACTGAGCCTCTGTTTCTAGTAAATCTCCACTCTATCTTTGCTTCCCATTTTGTTCTGTAATTTTGCAATGCTTCTCAATGAAACTGCCTTTTTCATGATAATCAGTGGCCACAAGCTTTCCAACCCATAAGCAAACACCCTCTGTCCCCAAATAGTCTCTGTATTTCATCCAGCTACATCACTGAATGCCAATAGTTCCCCCCGTTCAGTGAACACACTTCAACACCTGCATGTTCTGGGCCTAAAATTATTTCTATGATAGCATTTATACATACAGCACCTTTTGTCCCACAGCCTTTTAAACAAGCTAAAGATGAACATGTTTTGTCCAGAGGTCGTTTAATCATGGAAATGCAGCCAGCCTCGGTTGGAAATGCAGCAACAGTTAATAGTGCATAGCATTATAAGAGCAGTTTAGGTCAGCAAACTATGAATGCATTTGTTCCTAATGAAGCTGCTGCTGTAATTTAGGAAAGAAGCAGAATAATTATTCAGTTTGGAGTTTGGCCAGGAGACCAAAATTAACAGCATTCAGACTTCAGTAGAAATGTTCAAGAGTTTAAAATGGCCACAAATAATGTGGACCTAGGTTTTAAATTTCATTTGAAAGATGGATGAGCAGGTCATTTTGCTGTCAATGGGTCTCTAATTGGTTTGCCTCAGAGCATTTTTTTGATCAATACTTTCTACTTCTTTATGTAACAAAGATTCTGCATTCATCATGTCTCGATATTTTTACATTCAATGCTTTGCAATCCCTTAGTTATAAACCCCGTGATTTAGTAAGGCCAAAATGAAGAAACTGGATTAATTTTAGTATAGTTTGTACACTGAAAAGCCTTGATTTTTAAAAACTAATAATTTTGTCTTATATCTATGAGGAAAATCAAGAACTTTCCATCTAATGGTTTCAGACCAAATTAGGTTTCTTCTAGAAGCTGATTTTTCTGCTTCTTCTGCTTCCTTACAAAAACAAAGATTGGAAAGAAAAGTGTCCTTTTTAATTTTAACTTGATGACTCACTGGGAATTTGGATACCCTAGAATTACAAGTGGTTGTCCTAGGTGAATAATTGTTTCTATCCCTGTCCCATGTTACACAGAGAATCTTATGATTGGTCAACGCCTTCACCATGGCCCAGGGCAAGGGCTTGGCTCGTCTGTCTTGGTTCATCTGCGGAAGGCCAGGCTTCTCTGATCACAAACCAGAACACGGACAAAACTGACCCATGGCTACTTGCGTGAGGAAAAGCTGAGTGCTGAGAGACAGTTACATGGACAGCATTTCTTTTCCAGGGAGCATCTTTCACTCACAGCAAACCAGAATACAGTGCATCCACAGGGGTACCATGCTCTTTGCTAGGGTAGCACATCAGCATTGATGCACCAGCAAAGCTGTGTGAGCGCAGCCTTAGCCAGGCCTATAATCTACTTTTGATCTTGGCAGTAACTTCCCACTGACATAATTGATAGGTCTGCTTTCAGTCATGGACTTCACACAACCTAACATTTAACACTCTGACCCATAATTATATTTAGAACATACACACATCTCTTCCTGCACAGAGAATAAAAAGCTGCACACTACATCTTTCAGGAAGACTCTAATGATTCCACTCATCCATCCCAAAGACAAAAGTCCTTTTCAAAGTTTTCCATCATGCTGTGCAATAGTTGTTTATGCTGTCAACCTCCTATATATGTCTTACAAAGAATACCAGAGAAATAACTCAGATACAGTTTCATTATTCAGGTAAAACATGTCCTTCCTTACAGCACTCCAGTTACTGAGGAAGTACTGCATGTTATGAGATATTACCAAGATATATATTTTTTCATCAAACACAATAAAGCTGGAACAAACACTGTGAGACTTAACATATCTGTGACTTTTTACCTCAGGAGACCAGCACAAAGCAGAAGGTTTTATCAGGTTATTTTATTATAGAAGTGAGTGATATGCATGCTTAAAACATGCACCAAGGGAATGAGAGGCTGCAAAATATTAAAGTAACCCTAGACCACATTAGCATAGCCTTGATCTGCAAGAGCAGTACTGGCAATAAACCTTGGCTCAGTAGTGATCTTCTTAAACTTCACCCAGTTTCTTGTAATATCCTTTGTTATGTCAAATTTTAACTTCAAATGCAGCGAGCAAATTGCCCCATGTGTTTAAGTCTGGTCCTGATTTATACAAAAGCCACATTCTCTTTCTTCAAAGGTTGACTGAACAAAGTCCAAGAACTGCAGTCAAAGGATGCTTTTTGGTTTCAAGTTAGCAGTTGAAGTTAAAAGAGGTGATGTTTATGTTGCCTTTACTTAAAAATATTATACCACAGTAATCTAGAAAGCACACCATAACAACTCCCTAGTAGGTCTGCAATAAAAATATTAATTGGGAATACTTTTAAAGGCCATCTGATTAGTCATCACCAAAGGAGGACGATCAGTGTTCCTTCAGGTGACCAGAGTGCGGGCCCAAGGAAAAGAACATACTTCTGAAATGTTCCATTTTCCACAGATCTGAGCTTCTGTCAGTCAAAACAGCACGAGTCTTGAAAGAAATGGAAAAATGAAACCTATTTCCCAGAAGGTACCAGACTAACCACTGCAGCACATGCACTTTTAATAGATGTATGGTTTATATGTATTGTAGTAGTTTCTCTTCTGGCAGCCCACATTTTAAAGAAATTTAATTTACTTACTTCTGGGACTGAAAGTTTTTCTCCTCATAAATCAACCTGTTGCAGAAGACGATCATAATGGCATTTTCCTGCTGCTTGGAGAGAAGGTGAGCAGAGCTCTGCAGTCCTGAGGGGCAGTCAGGGACCAGCTGTGCCGTGAGTTCCTTCCCAGGAGGAACGCGCATCGGAGCACTGCTGCACCTATGGCATTCCAGCACAATTCTCCAGCTGCATACGGGCCTCAGTCCCTGGGACACTCTTTAAAAGTCAGGTTTTCAGGGGGTTTCCCTCCCTGCACCCACTAGTCTCAATGCACCCAATTTCCCCGGACAAAATCCCAAACCAACTTCCTTAACAGAACAGCACCACTCCTATTCAAAGGCCTCAGTAAAAATAAGCAGCCTCGCAGGGAAGCACTTCCTTCCAGAAATTATGGCACACATGGATATTTTACACATTAGGATACTGCCAACATTATACAATGCCAGCTATTGTCACATCTGTAGTAGCTGGGCCTTGTAGTTCATTACCAGTAGCTATGACTATGAAGCCAAGTGTTCAATGTAACATTGCTTACATGGCTTTGATTTAGCACTGAATGAAGAGAAATTATTGTCTAAATCCTTATTTCAAAGTTATTAACTAGTTATTATCTATTATTTGTTGTGATATTCTGTTGTATTCATTTTGGTAAGCATTTAATTTAACATCAAGTAATTTTTTCTTCCAAGTAATGGGATCATCTTCTGCCAAAAGCAATTCCTTTTGCTTGCTTTTGCTTTTTTTGTTTTGTTTTATAAAATGAAATAATCACCATGTAATCCAGACTAATCACTTCCCTGACAATCTGTCAGCAAATTCAGGGATACATGGCTCAAAATATAATACAAGCAAAATATGGTATGTCCAAACCTGCCTTCCTTGGGCTGTCATAATTCCTCACTAATGGCTCTCTAAGGACTACAGCAGTAGTGATTTGCCAATGATACAGCCCAGACATCCCTTGCTATGAAATCTGAAAAATTATACACTTAACTTGTAATTTCAAGTAAGAACTTAATTTCATTATGTATTTTGTTCTTCTCAAAGGGAACAGGTATTACAATGCATGAAACAAAGCCTTGAGAAAGGGAAAAAGAATATCAAGAACATACAGCTAAGCAAAAATAATCTGGAAAATACATCAGTTCTTTGACTAAGCCAACCTGCCTAAGTCTAAATCGAAAAAAAAGGGAGGGAAGGACTGGCATCCAGAGGGACCTTGACAGGCCTGAGAGCTGGGCCTGTGTGAACCTCACAAAGTTCAACAAGGCCAAGTGCAAGGTCCTGCACCAGGGCTGGGGCAAGCCCAAGCACAAACACAGGCTGGGAGGAGAGAGGAGTGAGAGCAGCTCTGGGGAGAGGACTTGGAGGTGTTGGTGGATGAGAGGCTGGACATGAGCTGGCAATGTGTGTTTGCAGCCCAGAAAGTCAATCATATCCTGGGAGGCACCAAAAGAAGTGGGACCAGCAGGTCAAGGGAGGGGATTCTCCCTCTCTACTCTGCTCTCGTGAGAGACCTGGAATGCTGCACCGAGCTCTGGGGCCGCCAGCATAACAAGGACATGGACCTGCTAGAGCAAGTCCAGAGGATGGCCCCAAATATGATCAGAGGGCTGGAGCACCTCTGCTGTGAGGACAGGCTGGGAGAGCTGGGGCTGTTCAGCCTGGAGAAGAAAAGGCTTCAGGGAGACCCTAGAGCACCTTCCAGGGCCTATGGGGGCTCCTAAAGAGCTAGAGAGGGACTTTGCATGGACAAGGGCCTGGAATGATAGGGCAAAGGGGAATAGCTTCAAACTGAAAGAGGGAAGGTTTAAATTAGACATTAGAGAGAAACTCTTTGCCCTGGCACAGGCTGCCCAGAGGAGCTGTGGCTGCCCCATCCCTGAAGTGCTCAAGGCCAGGTCGGACGGGCTCTGAGCAGCCTGGCCTGGTGGAAGGTGGCCCTGCCCACAGCAGAGACGGGCTGTAAGGCCCTTCCAGCCCAGACCCCATTGTGATTCTATGGTCTATGTTTATGCGTGACCTTAAACATCTTCTTAATGAGTGATTCTCGTAAAAACCACCTGATGAACCTCTGCTTCATTTGAAATTGATAATTTTCAAAGGAGATTAATTAAAAGACAATTAAAATCAGGAATATGCAGTTTCTTTGAACACCAGCCCTTAGGTTATGCTAGTTGAAATATTTCAGAACTGTTCTTAAAGTTGCATTATCTCTTTAAATGTACTCCATTTTTGCTACTGTAAAATTTTCTAAGATTAGTTCATAACAAAAATTATCATCACCTCACTGGGATCCCTAGGGACAGTTGTAAAACTTTTAAGCAGACTTTTTTTTTGCTAAAAGGAATTATGGAAAACTTCTGCACCCATTTCAGAATTTACATTATATATGACCTATAAAAATACAATCTCATCCTCATTTCTTGATTTCTTATTTCTGCAGCAAAAAGGAATGGAAAACGTGATATTAAATGTACTATTTGGCTTTAAAGTTTGAGTAAATGACTCATTTGATTTTTGCACTATCTCTTGACAAATACCATATAGAATGGACAGGCAAAAAAAGAGGTAGCATTTTAAAAAATTTGTTTGCTGCCATTTGCAGACTGTAATTTATTTCAGAGCAAATGGAAAAATCGGTTTTATCTCTTTTCCATTAATAAAAACTGATGTATTTAAAGTGTAATAACTTTTGCAGAATTTCACACGGTAATTTCACTAATCTGGAACAAACAGAATGGAAGACACATTTTTTGTTGCCAGAAAGACAATAACTTCCTCTAAAAAAATTAAGAGGATTAAAATGGTCCTGTAGTGAAATAAAGGAAAAAATCCTAAATTTTTAGTTACAAATTGCTTCCTAAATATGTTTCTTACCTAATATTAATGGTTCTGAGCACAGGTGCATCTTTGTTGAATTTACTGTATCAAAGGGAAATTACTATATTTATAATAAATTGTGTATTTCTATAATGTGCCACTAAAACAAAACCCCCCACAATATATTCTGCTTTCTTATTCCATTTTTTATAAGACTTCCCAGAGTTCATGACAAGAAACATATATATGCACTTCAGTAATATTTTATAAATTTTGTACAAAATTTAACCAGATAGAGTGCAAAATTTGACCTAACAAACATATAGGATAAAGCATTTATCCAATGCTTTGCCAAAGTTTTGAATACATTTTGTTTAGTGCAACATATTTCAATCTTTTGACTTCCATCTCTTGTTTTCTCGAGGAGGTGAAAATCCATGAGTAACAAATTCAGACCTGCCATGAAAGGTTTTTGTCAGTCACCTTTAGGAAATTGCCCTAAGCCAGTGGTGTAAGTATGAAAATATTGTTAGTGTATTGCAACAACACAAACATTTCTAGTTACATCTCGATTTCAGAGTTATCTTCTATGATATACCTTATGTCTAGAAAACACTACTCTTGACATTTTTAAAGAGAACAGAGACTGAATTCCTTAATTTCAGGGTGCAGAATATAGTTGAGGTGCTTGCCTGAGGCTGATCCCAGAACCTGCATTTGGAAATGTGTGTTCCTGTGCTGCCAGATTAACTAGCTGTCAGGCATGAACTGCAGAGCAGATTGGACCATCTGTGAGGGAATATGACAAAAAAGATTTCTATCCAATGGTTTGGATTCTTTCTCTGCAGGAAATTTCAGTACAACATGCCAAATGGAATTTGGAAATTAAAAAGAAATTATTAATAATTTTGAAGCTTTAATTGGAACACAGAAAAGCAAGGAATACAGAGTAGGACATGGACCTATTAAATCTCCACGGAAAGGCCAGCTGCCTGCCTCTGTGCTCTTCCTAAGGGTGGTGTGAGGGCACTGCAGGCCAGTGGTGGCTGCCCTGGATTTCCTGCCACAGTGTAGAGTGAAGGAACACACACAGATAAAGAGGTACAGGTCCATGTGCCACAGCCAGTGTGGACTCAGCAAGGTTTGGATCCCAGGGATGAGACCCTTGCAATGGCACTGCTCTTCTCCATAGTAACTGCATTTTAGAGTCCTTACCTATTCCCCAATCACCACAAACCTATGAGTTAACTTGAAAATTCACAAGACTGACACCTGTGCTCTGCCCTGCAGGTTATTCAGCAAACACACCACATGTTAAAATTTTGGAACATTCAACCTGGAATGAACATGTGTGAAAGAAACTTGAGAAGATGGTTTACACAGTAAATTTTGAATGTGTTTGAAATGCAAGTTATGGTCAGAGTCACTTTCATGCTTGCTTCCTTCTCCTCTTTTGTCTCCCAAGCAAGTTACTCAAAGATGAGCTTTACCATCCTTTCATTTGAGTGGATCTGTGGCAGCTCTCTGGGTTATTGACTTTGTTACTCCCACAGTGCTCATCCGGTCCCTCAGCACTGCTTGCCTCCAGCCCTTTGCTCAGCTCCCTCTTCAAAGTAAAGGCACTTCTCAAGCACTTTGGTGAACCACAGCTACTTAAAAGCCACAAGCACAAACTGGTCATTTGGCAAAGAATATTATTCTTACACAACTGACGTAATCAGCCTTTCTCAATTAGCACTTATGGATGCAGCATATGCTCAAGGGCTTGTTTGCAGTGCACTTGGCTGCAATAAGCGTGACTCCCAGATGGAGAACTAGCTTTGTCTTATCCATGTTGCCACCCATGAAATGTTTCCACACACAAATGAAGGAACACAGCTAGGGAAAAAAAAAAGTGGAGCTAGAGGAAACACCCTGACGGGGTGTCTTTTTAATTATATGCCTGCTTTTTTGGCCTATTCCACAATGCTAAAAATGAATACCACAGATGGAGGGTGGGTGTTAAAGGCCCACTGAATACTGAAATGTTACTAATCTGTTATAACAGGAAACATCTGTGCTAAATGCAGTGTTTAGTACCTCTTCCCATTTCAGTTGTGGAACATCAGTATTTACAGGACATTACCAAGAATTTGTTTGAACTCATGGTCACAGTCTTTTCAAACCCAATACTTACTGATTTTTTGCTGTGAATCACTTTAACAACTATGGATTTTGGAATACCAATGTACTTATTTAATTATCCTATGGTTTATCCAGACATCAAAGATTTGCAGTTCCAGAACTCACAGAGAAGCAACTATTTCAATTCTTTCTATTAGGCTACATTCATTTCTATTTATGTGAACAAAGTCAACAATTCTTTTACCAATCGTAACATTTTCAGGCAGTTTTTCAGACCAGATTTTCAGAAAGTTTGGAGAAGATTTTAAATGCATGTTTATCCTAACTGATGCTTAAAGTATTTAAGGCTTCTTCATCCCTCAACTAAGCCAATTTTCTCTCTTATAATCTCCTCTAATCTTGTAGTAATGTAGGAACTGCCACAACACAGCAGATCCAAGGGTCTACCCACCCCAGTATCTAAGTTCTGCTAGGACTAGCAAGATCTGTGTCAGGTCCTAAAACAAACAAAACATTTAGGGTCGATAATTAACCACCTCAAACAGTCTGCTCCCCCCACATCTACTCTGTATATATTAATCCTATGCTTCTTCCTTTGGCCTTCTTGTCTGTTTGTTCTTCCCTTTTCGTGAAAACTCAGTTATAATGACAGCAGCTCCACAGAGATCCAGGTTTTGCTCCTGTGAGCACGTGAAGTTCTAAGAGACATCATCAATAAGCCCTTGAATGTTTAGTGTCTTTCAAGTTTCTTTACTTTGGCATGGTTCTCTGCCTTTTGTTTAAGTGCTTTCATGTGTATCCTCTTCAAATATGTTACCTACGAGAAGCTCTAGCTGTCTTGTTCTTGCTGCCTTCTTTATCCATAAGAGCCATCAATCAATATCTGAAACAAGTCTGCTTTCTATTTGTTGTTACAAATTCTCCCTCCTAAGTACAGTAGCTCGAAAGCAAGGGAGAGAGCACTTTTGGTTTTCCTCTGTATTCATCTGTTTCAGATCTGCTTCTGTTTGATGTGAGGGAGGTGAACAAGCAAGGCAGCTTCAAAAGACATTGCTCTTGTGTTGGTTTTGCTTAAAACCATAAAGCTCAGTCCTCGGGGGAAGGAGGCTGGGCTGGATCTCAGCCTTCCAATGAGCTTTCTTGGACGTGATTGGCTGTTTCTTACACAGACGAAGGGAAATGCCCTCAGCAGGCACACTGAGGTTTCCAAAAGCACATCTGCTCTTCACAGTTACATCTATTGACACCCCAGTGCTGATTTGTGGAAGGTTTCCTACGTGTTACAGCTCTGTGAAAAAGCTGCTTTAACAATAATGAATTCAATACAAACTTTTACAGGTCATCCCTGAAATAGGACACTGACAACAGCGAATATCCAAAGTAAGACAGAATGCAGGTGGGTGAAAGGTCTGCAGCTGCACTGCCCTTTCCAGTAGTGCATAATCATGCAGAAATTTAGTCCTATCTGCTGAAGAACAGAATTAATTGTAACAGGAGGCAGGGAGTAGGCCATCTCCTCAGCTGTTTTAAGGCAGGGGTAATATACAAACACACAATATTCTACACAAAATGGAAGGGCATGGGCAGTCCAGATGTATCAGGATTTGTTCTCCCCTTTTATTTGCTTCATCAATTCTGTGCTTTTCTGATTTGTCAAGCTGTCAGAGACATACCCCACGTGAACACAGTGTACACATGAGAAAGACAGACCCAGAAGCCAAGAAACAGCATTCTTCTAAGGCAATTAAACAAGTATTGCATTGTTAGAAAAAGCACTACACAAACAAGTATCGAAGTAAACAAACTAAAAAATGCCTTTTTTTAAAATGCCTTTTTAAAAAGTTTGAAGTAGAAGCAGATGACCCACTTACTGTACAACTATATTTATGCTTGGCAGTTGTATTTGGGTTCTCTTCTTTGTTTACAGCTGTTTATAATAAGAATTACTCAGTGCAGCACATTTCAAAAATTATTAAAAGGCACAGATATACAAAATCTGCTAAACTTGTGGGAAAACTTGAAATTGCAGGAATGCCACTCCTAGTCCCAAATGTACTTCCAAGGAAAGTCAGATAATATTCTTGTTGATGAGTCATGGAAGTAGACTATTTTATCAGGGGCTACAGAGTATGAAATGCATCTTGCAGGACAAATTCATCTTTCACAACACTATGCTCATGCAAATTAGTGGTTTCCTTTCATGTCAGAAAACAAAGTTTCCTGATCAATTATTTAGTTTTGAATTTATACTGAAAAGTCTGATGACTCAATAGCTATTGCTGTAAAGGAAGTTTCAAACTAGTGCAGCTGCTGTATGTTTGACATAGACCATGAATCGACACACAAAAGTCCATCTAAAAATGTCTCTTCAGAGTTATTTGATATTAAAAAATCCTAGACAAGATAAAACAGGCAGAATAAATTCTGGATTTAAGAACTGCATTAAAAATTCAACCACATAAAAATTTTCTTGCTCTATAACCTCAGATGTATTAGCATAACCGTCACATGAATCTTTTTTCAGATGCTAGTGGGTTATTATAGGAACACAGGGCGGATCCTCAGCTGGTGAAAATCATTAGAGCTGCACAGAAGCCAATTTATGCTAGCTGAAGTTCTGGCCCATAAAATCTCTTCTAAACCTGAAAGAACATCTTGTACTACAATATTACTGGTCTTCAGGTGATTGAAAAGCATCTTGATGAACAGTGTGGCTTCAGGAAAAAAAACCAGGACTGTATGCCTGACAAATTTCTGCTCTGTGTTCCTTTCTTTAACTTGATTACAAAGATATATTCAAGCAAAACCTTGCATGGTACAATGCATCATTAGTCACATGCTGCTTCCCAATAGTGAAACCATCAATTTTATTTTAGATGTGAATATGTGCAAGAGGTCTAACTGTAACAGGAACATTAGCCAAGAAGCAGATGGGGATTGTGATTGAGAGTCTACCTCCTGGGTATATGTTGTACAAGCAGCAGCTCAGCAGAAGAGAGAAGGTTATCAAGCTCCCTTTCCATATATGCAAACTAGATATAAACACATCGACATAAGCTACAAATTTGGGGTGGCCACTGTGTGTTTAAGAAAAGATTCTATTTCATGTAAAGTTGGCAAAGCAGTAGCCTCCATGCAATACAAAACACGTGTTCTATCTGTTTCACAGAGAGCAGTTTGGAATATCTATATCTAAATTTAGAATCCAGATCACTACAGTAGGTATGAGTGATTTCAATGCGGAAAATGAAGTAATTGCAAATGCTGGGTGTTATGGAAAAGAGAGATCCTATCTACAGAAAAACATTTTTTTAAAAATGGATCCTTGAAATTTTAAGATTAGCATATTTAACCATAACCATATTTAAACCTTAAATTTAACCAACTTAACGTCAGACATTTTTTAAGAATCAAGATTTTTGCAAATGAAAAATTATCCACTTTCCTTACCCAGAGCATGAGTAACAAATATATTCAATTCTAAAGAATAAATCCACCCGCTCTTGAAAGCAACATCAGGACACAGTGTAGCTTGCATATTCCAAGTGTCATTTTCCTACATCAGCCTCCCAGCCTTCTTTACAGTCCCTGAGATGTCTGCTCCCAGATTTTCTAGTACCTGTGTTGTACATTTTGTCACTGCCAGTGGTGCAGGACTGCAGCAGAGCAGCCTTACCATTCATATGGCTCTGGCAGAACACTGGGAGTATCTCAGGGGTATCGACCTTCACTCAGGCACCATTATTATGATCAACCAGTAGAATAATATGAAGACCCAGAGCACCCTCGTTTTTCCAGAGGATTCTCTTTTTTCTGCAATGATTTTCACCCAGAATATTGCAGCTCCCACTCACTACACCTGATGCAGATTCCAAAAAAGCCATTTAGTAAGTGATGCAACATGCTGCCAGTAACTCTGAGTAGCTGTTGCACACTCGCTTCTGGTAAATCTCTGGCTCCACTTTTTCTGTTCTCATAATGTGCCAATTCTTTCTTGCCATGCTTTTTGCATTAGGGTAACTAATTTCTAAAATAATTTAGGTTGTATATTCATAGAATATTATATATGCAATAACAATAAAAACAGCAATTAACCCATCTAAGAGAGAGCAGATCAAGCAAAGTAGTTATCAAGTGACCAGATAAACATGTTGAAAACAGCAAAGATTATAATTTCAATATTTGGATTCACAGGAAAATTATTTACCAGGAGTTTCCTACCTCTAACGATCATTACATTTGCAGAAGACCCATTCTTTTCTTTATGAGCAGATAATAAAGGTAATTGGAATTACTCATGTAAATCAAATCGAGAAGAAAAGAAAACCCAAACCCACACTCTGAAAACACATTGTGTGACAATGCTGTAGAGGCCATTGGGAGCAGCTCCTTCCTCTGGAACACAATCACATCTGCTCTCTGCAGACTAATGTGCCATAGCAGGCAATTTTGTGCTACATAAACTCATCCTCAACATGCACTGTGAAACCTCTCCTTCAAATGCTATACAATTATTCCCACAACACTGCTTAGTGCTCTCACCATTATTGCTGATATTCTGTGAACACTGGAAAGATAAATAAGTATCAGCAATAACTGACACACAATTGCCAAATGAAGTAAAACCTGCCAAAGGAAGGCAGTTTCCTCCACCTTTTTTTCCCAGTTTTCCTCTTACCACTTTAAGTAATCCTTCATAAGATGCTCATAATGTCATCCTGGTTCCTACATGGGTTCCATAGTGAGAAGTAAATCCAAACACTGAACCCTACAGATGATCCTTTATTTTCAGGCAATCTCTTTGCAAAGATCCAACAGCCAGTTCTGTCCCTGACAGATCTGCCACCTTGTTCCAGAACACTTCCTGTCTGCAGAAAGTGGAGCTTGCAATCTTTCTCCTCTAAATGCTCTCTTCTTTCTTGATTACTGTGGCTAGTGTCACCATTCAATCTGTCAGTCAGATCTGTCATCTTCAGATAATCTTCAGCCAACATTATTCTGAGTTCAGTGCAGGGCTGTGCTAAATCACACCAGTAATTTCCACCGTTGTTAACTTCACTAAAATACAGCATTTCCTGTCCAGCATCAAAGCCTAAATTCTTGTCCAAGTTCTATCTTCTGTCTCTTTTTCCTGCTCACTGAAAATACTGCTGTGAACAGTATTTGTAATTTATCCAGAGTAATTTTGATCCTATCACCTCATTTTCTGTATTTCCTCTTTTTCAAGATACTTACACACACACTCATCAATCAGTCTTCACAGTGCTTCGATGTTAGTGTGCCAAGCTGTGATGACTGGTATGACCTTAGAGATTGCTTGAGGGTTTTCCAGCTGTCTGCTGTACCCTGGATTCCCAGCTACTTGCAATGAGCAAGCAAAGAAAGTGATCTGCACTTTTCTCCTGCCTTCATGCAGCATCCAGCAGTATGGACCCCTCTCCACAAAGCATGCTCTGACATACCTAAACAATGCATCAAGCAAGACAGCAGAATTTCCCTGCTGAAAATATTTTTTTTTTTTTGTCTAACATACCAGTCCTGCTATAGCATATTGGTCAAACGAGACTTAGTCTTTAAAAAAGAGAGAACTCTTTTATCTGGGACAGTTTAAAATAGTTCTTGATTATAAAAACAATGGAAAAATGAAAAATTCCTCATGCTGGGATGGTATGGCTATCTTTTCACATATTCTAGATTTAGTAATAAAGAGGCTTCATAAAGAATCCGGGGTTCACTGAATACTCAAAATATACTTTTTCAAGTGTACAAGCTCTGTTTCAGTCATTTAATTTGACGCAGACCTGGAGTTCTTAAAAATTTGTCTCCATTTGCTATTACTAATAGCAAATCCATGATAAACTAAGTTTAGCAAAGAATTTACACTATCACCTGTTGTTGTGCACGAGGGCTTCTTAATGATTCAGAACATGGGAGAAAGTTTCCTGTGCCAGAGACCTGTTTCTAAGGAAAATTCCACAGTGGTGTCCAAGCATGTAAATGAGGTACAGTGTACCTACCTGGCTGACTATGCACTAGCTCAGGTGTGCAGGTAGCCACAGAGGTTTGCAGCACCCACCCACATAAACTGGCAATCCAGTGACTCGTGGGAATGCAGGTGGATTTGCAGCCATGCCAGGGCCTGTGCTGCCATGGCTACGTCCCAGCTGGCACTTCGTTCCTTTAAAGTGAGCTAGAGCATGTCTCAACACCCCTGGCTGATGTGGCAGAACCGTGGTGCTGCAGACTGATGCCACCACGGCACAGAGGCCAGCAGGGTGTCCTGCTCCTGGGTGAGATCCAGCTGGGTGGAATCCTTGCTGCCTGTCCAAGAGCACTTTTTGGCCTCTCACTCTTTGCAATATGTACCTACTCGTTGTTGCATAGGTACACACGGTGCTGTAATTAAAATTCTGCTCTGATTTCCAGTATAAACCCTACAATTTAGTAGAAATCTTTCCACTGAAATGACTCCTACATTTACTACCTACACTTTCTTATGATTCCTTTACTGGAAATGGAGAGAGATGTTGGTTAATTGTGCTGTATTAGTAAATGTCTTAAATGCTAAAAATTGTTCACTTAATTTGAAAGACTTTATGATTATCCAAAATCTGGTACAGATTGAACCACTGAAATAAGAGAAGCGTTTAATATATATAAAATTTTGATGATTGCCTTACTGGGATTTGTCTATGTTAATGAAATATTTAGAATAACCTTCAGCTCTTGCCCTTATTTTGCAATGTGTTCAGACTGAGCTATTGACCAGCTGAATTCAAGCTGGTTACGCTGGCCTTTAGCAGTATTTCAGAGAACAAATGCCCTAAAGTCTGTGTTCAGAGCTGAGCACTGTTGAGCAAGGTAGGAGGATCCAAAATATTATTTGGAGCTCCAAATTATTTCTGCCACAAGTGGCATACAATAAAAATGAAGAGTTTGGAAACAGGCAAATTCCAATTTTACTTCCATAAAAGGAAAAACCGGAACAGGGGACACAAGAAATCAAGGTTAATGATTAATGGGCAAAGAATTCCTTGCAAAGCATTGCTAATTCTTTCCTTTTCCCATCTCTTGGCAGAATTTAGCAGAACTCTCATTCAAAGAAAGAAAAAATGAAAAGTTTGCAACTTCTTTCATTTTTATTGCTTTCTTGTATCATCATCTCAGCAAATACAAATGAAGGAAAGGAAAAAGGTAATATACTATCAAATATAAATACTGATCATGAACTTTTAAAAATATTTATGTTATAAAAATTCAGTAGTATTGACTGGTCATCAGTATGTTGGGTTTGGGTGCTATGTTCCTTAATATATGGCATTTATACCTGTCTGTATTTACTGGAAAATGTAGTTGTTTGTAATCATCACAAATATTTCCCAGTGGAAACCCCTACATGTTGAGATTACAGAAGTAAGGTAATCTGACCTTTAACAAAACTTCTGATGAAGCTAATTTTAAAATGTATTAATTTGAAAATATTCACTGAATTGATAACGTTATAATCTTCTTGGGCTGGAAGTATTCTGTGAGATAGATTCAGTCTCCTACTCTAAATCAAAATTTCCAGCTATCTGACAGTGTTTAAGCTTTCATTTTCTGAGTTGCCTAATGCAGACTGCCTTTCATTTCAAGTGGAAGAATATCTTTGAGTGAAAGAGATACATCTAGAGTCTATTTTGTCAAGCAGTACTGCGAAGGGTCTTTATCATTAGCATTGTTTTACAACAGTTTCCTATGCATTTGTGACACTGCACATTATGTCGGTATCTGTGTGACTGCTGAGTAAGACAGGGCATCAAACAACTGCATTTCTAAAAACCTCTCAGATGTGTTGACAAAGACAATTCCATGTTTGACTTCATTATTGATGTATACAAAGCAAACATTAGTTTTTCTTCTCTAACTGCATTTCTAATACTCTAAGTCTGGAGGGGATAAATGTAGTTTTCTCCTTGGCTGGAAATAAAGCAATATATGCACATTCACAGAAGTATGGCCCCTTACAGCAGCTGTGTTTTGTATTTATGTTAATTTATATAAACAGTTTTAAAAACCATGTGCTATAAAAATGCTTTCTATGCAATAGGCATAGCGATTTCAATCTACAGGAGGCACAACTGCCTTTCTTTGATTCTGCACATTAAATTTCCCCTTGGGTTTAACTTTGAACAATATAAAAACCTTGAATTAAAACACTATAAGAAATTTCAATTTATGCCATAACTTGGCCTGGTTTACCAGACAAGGCCTGCACATCCTTCACAGTTGCTGAACCTTGGAAAGCTATTTAGAAACCTTGACCAATTCTGTATTTTTGAGAGAACATAAAATAAGATCACTAACTTTAGTTAGACGCTTCTCACATCATCTTTGCTTGGATCTATTCAGATTCCACTGTGTGGTCAAAGTTTAGTTCCCCATAGATACACAAAGCAGAGAGAGGAAGTCACTGTCCCCCCGTTCTTTCACAGTCACAGGTCCTGCCTCGTGCAGCTCACGTTCTCCTACCCCCACGACCTGTGGCACCATTTATAGCAAGGTCAGTCACTTCACTCTCTCCATCCCCCTTTCCCCTCATGACCTAGGACTCCTGTATCATGGACTTCACTTGTTTGCTCATTGCTTCTGCAGTTTAAAACCTCACTTGCAGGTCACAAACAACGGGTCACATGTCATATAGCACTAGCAGGTATACCCAGCTCACAGTATGTTGAGGCAAGAGAGTGATTCAAGAAGCAGAGAAGGTTTATTTCTTAAAACAAAAAAAACCAAAACAAAACAAAAAAGAAAAAATACTGTATTTTGTTCTAGAGGCTACTCATAGCCTAACTAGATCTGCTACAGGGGGTAGTTACAAGGCTAAAGACCCTGGTATTCCATTAAGTTGAACTCAGACCCTCATCTCTTGTCAGTTTTAAATTGGTGCAATTCTAATTCCAACTGTCCATTTGCATTAATGTGTATTTCTGCATCTTTCACATCCTTGTTATTCTTCTCCAATCCATCCTCAGCCACACCAGCCTTGGCCAGAAGATAACATAATTCCCAGTTCTCAAAACCTTGTCTTATTTCTGTAACCATTTGACTTGTCAGCAAAGCTCTGCTTGTTCTCTGTGTGTTGGCTGCACCTGGTAACCTTGGGGAGTCTTTCTGCTCATTTCACTTCTCAGTAAGGCAGATTCATTTGCCACAATGGCAGATGCAAAAGACAGTAAGGCATTACCTCACACTAAGGAAGGGAGCAAAGCTTTTAGCTCTGCATAAGAGGCCTTTTAATGCTGTCAAGTGGAGACAGCTTTCAGTGAGCATTGAATCTATTTTACCTGGAAATCCTTCCACCTTGGAGCTCATTTGTTCTTGCTTTAGCAGGAACTGCAGCACAGAACAGCACAACTATCAGGAACTGCAAAGCCTCCTCAGGGATGAGTGTCTGGTACATAATTCTAGCACAAGCAATTACATATGAGAGAGCCATTCTCTAAAAGAACAATCACTGTGGGAAAGTCCTACTCATTCATTTGTACCCAGAAAATAAACAACTGCTTCAATTTTTTTTCTGTATCATTGTGTCCTCCTACACAGTAAAAGAAATCACATTACAAAATCAGAACTTACAGGAATAAGACTGCAGCAGGTAAATCTATTTAGATAAGTGTGTGTAGGTATTTTTGATCAAGTTATATACAAAAATATATATTGTAGGTTCTCATTTTATACTTCATTATGTAGAACAAGATAGAGTGCATTACCAAGCAAAGACAACACCAAATTTAAAACACACACAGGGTTATTCTTAAAAAGAATACACAGAGGGTTTCTGAAATGCCATGGTTTTCTTGTACATTTATGCAGCAGGAAAGAAGCTTGGCATTTTTGGCAAAGGTTCATTATCTAAAAGTAGCATCCCAGAACAAGAAATAAGCACCTAAAAATAACATCCCTGAAGCTGAGCCAAGATGATTCTTTCTACAAGTATGTGAAAAATATTTCAAAATAAGCTCTTATTTATTTTGATTCCTCTCCTGTAAACATTAAACTAGGTTGGAATATTTTCCATTATTCCACTGCCTTGTGCAGAGCAGACCTATACAGTAGCTGACATGAAAATGCATGCTGTTGAGCTAGCACTTCTTGCTTGACAGTCTCACAGCCAGCAGTTGAGCTGCACTTTTTTTGCCCAAAAGAGAAGGTAACATCTTAGTTGTCATCCAATTCTGCCGTGTTTTACGTACCACAGTGCTATCATTACCTTAGTATTATACATAGGCTGTAGGAGTGGATTATGTAGAAATATGAATAGGTGTTATGTTTTCTTTATTCCCCAAGTGTATTACAGATGAAAGATATGTTTGGTATAGCAAATATATATATATATATATATAAATCAAAGTCTATATAAAATTGCTCAACAAAATACAATGTGTGAAGTATACCCTATCAGATCCAAAAAACTACCAAAATAATAATTTCTACCTGAAGCTGAAAAACTATTAGAAACACAAAAAGCATAGAAGATTCAAAATCCATTTAAACTGTAGAGCTAGAGAACTACAGTTAGCCCATAGAAACAAGCCTAAAAACCATTAATGTTACTTATTTACTTCAATGGACTTATTGATCAGCTCTGAAGTTTAAATTCACATCACTTCTAGTTGGATCACTTAAACAGGGATGCAGGAGCTAAATTTTATGACATATCAAAATAATGGTCCAAAATGTCCTGGAATTTGAAAGTTCAGATACCAGTTACACTAATGATCTATGTTATGATATTGTCAGGAAAAGTTCTGCAAAACTATTTGCTGCCATTTTCTGACTGGCTGTGTTTAAGATTTGCATTGCTCTCAAGAGTCTTTGAATTCTACCAAAATTTCAATAATATAAACCAGTTATTTTTCCTTTTGTCACCTGGAAAAATCTAGGAATAAAATTTCAGACATAAATTTTCACTACAGGGTCCAAAATACAACCATAGCTTAACTAACAGAAGGCCCTCTGCTTTTCCCATGAAAAGAGACAGTAACAGGAACCCGACTGACAAAGGAACTATCCATGCATGTAACAACTTTCAATATTTCTACTAAAGCAAGTGACTGAACATCTTAATGAGGAGCTTAAATTCATCAGTGGATTGCAATTCATATGACTTGAACATTACATTCTTCTGACTATTGCTGTCTGAATAGTGCTTGCATATGACACTAGAGAAACTTGAACATACAGAACTGTTCTTGGTAGTGTGGCACCGCAATCTAACTGCTTAACTGATTGTCTTCCTTTTTCTCTCGAACTAGAGAAGGCTACAGATAGTTTTAAATACATATACATAGTTCTAATGCAAAATAAGTATCAATGAAAACATAACTGCATCAAGCTCTGGGATCCTCAGCACAAGGAAGATGTGGATCTGTTAGAGTGGGTCCAGAGGCGGCCACAAAGATGATCAGAGGGCTGGAGCACCTCTCCTATGAAGACAGGCTGAAAGAGTGGGGGTTGTTTAGCCTGGAGAAGGCTCCAGGGAGACCTCACTGCAGCCTTCCAGTACCTTAAGGGGGCTTATAAAACGGAGGGAGAGGGACTTTTTATATGGGCAGATAGTGACAGGACAAGGGGCAATGCTTTTAAACTGGAACGGAGTAATTTTACATTAGATAGTAGTAATAAATACTTTACTCAGAGGGTGGTGAGGCACTGGAAGAGCTTGCCTAGTTGAGGATGCACCATCCGTGCAAGAGTTCAAGACCAGGTTTGATGGGGCCCTGAGCAGCCTGACCTATGAGGGCCATCCCTGACCATGACAGGAGGGTTGGAACTAGATGATCTTTAAGCTCCCTTCCAACCCTAACCATTCTATGACTCATTATTAAAGAGAACATTTTTCTTTTCTTCTTATTTTGTGGTTCACTCTAGGTTTATATTACACATTTCCTTTTAGAAAACCTAGTTATGCCAAGTCCATGTGAAGCTTCAGGGTTATTAATAGGGTTGCATCAACAGCAGTGCAACAGTGGTGATGTAACTCCTAACACCATATGGTCCCCTTGGGTGGCCTTAGCACAGTGACCTTTTTTCCTATATGTGAGATAGAGCTACGAGTCCATTTGCTGAAGCTAAGCCGGGCTCCTCATGCAGTGGAATAGCTTGGCAGCAGGTGGATGGGCCAGCAGCCACTTCCAAGCAGCATGATTAAGATTTCCTGGCAACACGAGCAATAACTGGCAAAAGAGACAGAAGGGACCATCTATGTGCACATGCCAAGACTGGGTGATAAAGTTCACTGCTTTGGCCATAGGCCAAATGTGAATTACGACTCTTGCAAAAAAAAATGTTTAATGCCTATGCTCCAAGTGAAAATGACCTCTTTCCCACTTTTTAGCCTTTGTTATAGAGAAATATACTGGTTTTAAAGTTATATTACTATGACAACTTTCTTTCTTGTTCCTTTTAATTTTTAAAAAGTTATTACAGTTGCTAATATTCTCAGAAAGCATTAACTGCATAGGATTGCACGCCTTTCCACATACCCATTACAATCAGCCAACAAAAGCTTTTGCTGGTGGTGAAATGCTTCTAAAACAAGATGGTTGCACAAACAGGAGTTGTTGGCTAAAATTACAGAAATTCTCTGCTTTGCTTGCCCAGTCCAGTAAAATCTATTTGAATCTTTTATCAATAATACTGTTTATATTTGGGCTCCTATTTGGCATCCAGAGTTCCTGGTGTTGCTCCAAGTGCAACAAATGACAAAAAAGAGATCTAGAAATATTGAATATGAGGAAAAAAGGTGTTTATATACATAATGCTCTCTGGAATTAAACCAGCATGTCCAATCTGAAAACCCAAATTTTATGACAGAAACCTTTAAACTTCTGCTATTTTGAAATATTTGATCCAAAAAGCATTTTCTAAATTTGTATGTTGCTTAGAGGGGGAGGCACTGAACCATGGAGGAGATGATGACAGAGCAGGTCCAAAGACAAAAATAAAAACATACACATATGTTGTGATTGCTTTGTGTCTGGAGTTCACAAACTGCCCTAAAATTCTGCTACACTGGCATGTTCTCCCATATCTTAATGCTAACTTTGTAAACCATTTTATAGAAACACCACTGGGAGGAAAGTTTTCATTTTAAAATCTTGTCTATATAAGATAATTTCTGCTCTACTTTATGCATCTCAGGCTCAAAATAATCTGTAGTATTGGACTGAAGAATGCATTTACTCTTTCAAGCACCACTCTTCTCCTTTTCAGCAGCAATGGATCATAAGGGATGTTGGAGGACATAAATTAAAGTTTAACTCTGCGTTTGCCAATCTGCATTTCCAAAAGTCACTCAAATTAGAGGTTCTGTCAAATTGAAATGGCAGTGGAGTGTATGTGTTCCTTAGCTGTACTAATAACAATCAAAACCAAAACAAAAACAAAAACCCCAAAACAAACAAACAAAAACTCATATATATATATATATATATATAACTATCAAAACACCTTCTGATTTATTTACCAGGCAAATCACTCTATAATTAATATACTGTCCAGGTAATTGTCATATCTTGAGACTAAAACTTGTCCAGAACTTATCTTTGACTGAAATTCTATGAGTTGTTATAAAAATACAAATAATTAAATATTATGGACTTCCTGTCAAAAAAAGATGTTAAAAAATTATATTCATGATTGAAGAGGCTACTATTTTGGTTTGTTATATTTCCATTTGAGTTTTTTTCTGTTGTGGTGAAATAGTATTGCTAGTTTTCATATTTATGTCACTTGTAGTTTTGATTTAGGATGACAGTATGACTGTCTTCCAGGTTTGCTTTTTGGATCTGACACTAGGAAGGGAAGGGACATGGCAGAAACTCTGATTTTCTTTCTATGGAGGAAATGTTTGGGCAATTTTTATTCACTACAAAAAACATTATTTTGAATGGTATTATCCAGGTAATGCTTTCACCAGAGACCTTACGATCTTGCAAAATAATTTTTTTTACGTTTAATTATTTGTAAAAATGCTAGATACTATTTGAAACCCTTAAATCATTATTTTCCAAAAGACATGAAATCTACTGCATTTCTGAGACTGATTACTGTTTACTGAGGCAGAATACTACTTTCAGTGCCTGAATTGTGAGGAAGAAATAACAGTATGAATTAGCAGTGCTCCTAGGACACATGATAATGGCTTAACCTCCAGTTTATTGTGCCAAATACATGCTCTGTAAACTATTCATCTTTCTTACTGGATTACATGATGTAAAAATGCCCCAAAATCCTCTAGAGGTATTGAATCAAGCCCTTAGTATCTACTTGAACTCCTTTTTAATGTCTCATCCTAGACTCCAGTCCCTATTAATGCTTCAATGTGATTCACTGGAGCCAGCACCTTTATGACCTTTCAAATATCTGAACAATTTCATAACCAATCCTGACTAAAATAGCTTGTCTATGACAACATATAAATTGCCACCTACACCACAGTGCTTAGCTAAACTACAAGAAAATCTGACAGCCCTAATTGCATTTACTGTGTTTATGCAAATGAGAGTAAACTGGATGAAGGATGACCCAGAGCAGAGGTTCACCCTCAAGAACAAGACTTTCACAGACTATATCTGTGCAGGATTCCCCAAATCTGCTTTTCAAGTTAAGGACCAACTGCAACCAGGAGACAAATGGAGTTTTCTCTGATACTTGAAAATAACTCCAAAGCGGTTTTTGTGTATTTTCAAGAAACAGAGCAAATGGAGGGACCTGTGACTACATTACATTTAATTCTCTGGCCTGCTCTTCTGTAAGTACAAAAATGAGCAGAGTGGACTGCAGAATTAGAGTCTAGACCTAAAAGAAAGAAAGAAGGAAACTTAGAATATTCATATATAAAAAACTCAGCTACCAGCATAAAGCATTAATGAGTGGATCTCTGCAGAACTAGAAACTACACAGAAAGCCAGCTGGCACATCATCTGAAAATCTACTGTGCTCTCTATCCATCATGCTTACCTTCTGCTTACCCAGGAATAGAAATTGGAGCTTGTTCTTTTAATTGGGACAGTTTTTTGTAAGGAACATCATAAATCATTGTTTTCTTAGTAGATGACATCGAACAGTCATGAAAGCTGAGGTACTAATGAGGTGTTTTTATCAGAAATCCTTGTCCATAGCTTACCCAGTAAAGCTCTGAAAAGGCTCCCACACAAAACATTTCAGTGTGCAGTGCTGGAGTTACTCTTCTGGTTTTCATTAACCACTACAATGTAATTCAGCCATCTCTACTCCAACTGGGCAGTGAGTGCCTCATTATCCCCAGGCTCCATGGCTGACTGCAGTGCTCTGCAGTGGAACAGTGACAGCAGCTGGGCCTTCGTTGCCTTCACCACAAAGACTGTTCCACCTGTTCCAGCTGAGCTGTACTTACTTCTCTCTGGGGCACACCAAGGGCAGCAGAGAAAAAAGAAACCTGAAAGCATTCCTCTAGCCAATAAGGTAACAGCATTTCAAACACAGTGAAATACACAGAGAACGTGTGCTAAACATGAGATTTTGCTTACTACACTTCAAGCCTCCATGCTACACCAGGACAGTGTGTCCCACAGAGCATTGCGAGGTTTCCACATGTTTCTTAGGGCATAGATACTTTTCGGATTCACTCTTTCCAAAATTTTAAAGTGCCTTTCCTCTCTGCCAGAACTCTACCTCCACCCCAAGAGCAATCTCCACACTGTTTCCTGGAGAGAGGAGTTCAGCATGATCCTGATGCATGCCATTAAATAGCCCTAGTCTCTTCCCACATGGTCTGTGACTGTAATGATCTTTTACTTTAATATGTTAATTTAAAGGAACTCTAACTTTTGTGAGAAATATCAGCCAAGAAGTGTGTTCCTCAGCACCTTCTGGCGTGGCAGTGTCAGTGTCACCCTAAAGAATGCAACGGAGATTTGGAACTGGAGCAAACTTAAGTGTTTGATCCAGCTCCCAGAGGAGACAGTTGTGCTGCTTACTATTTTAATCTCCCTAAATCATAGCTCACAGGAAGTGGCAATGGGAAGGGCTGCTGAATACATTGTGTTCTATCTGGAATTTTAGGTAGCAGAAATTAGCACAACTACCACTGAGATTCTTAGAGAATAAAAATAAAAGCAGGAGTATGATGTACTATTCCATCCAAGAGGAATCATTGCGCATCCCTTCTCCCAAACCCATATCTGGAATTTTAGTAAATTCATAGGATTTAAACTTTGGATTTGGATTTCTCTTATGATCCCATGCCCCTTTCTATCTTTCTATTCTGGCTTATGAAGATTGTGTATATTCATTAAAAATGTTTAACTTTACAAAACATTAAGTGCTAGTCAATTAATGCCATTGATGATAACTACTTGGCCTTAAGATGTCTTTTGCTATTCATTTAAATGAAATGTTACTCCCCTGAATACCATCAAAGAGCTGATATTTATGGTACTACCAAAAATATTTAAATTATTAGTTATTTTCAATCTATGAAGTATCAATGCTAGTTCTTAAACTGGCTTTAAAAAAAAATCCCTTTGGATACTCTGAATATGATAATCCTGATGTGCAGAAGGGAACCAAATCCTCAGACATCTGCTCAGGGCCTGGGTACTCTGAGCTGAGAAGGCTATCTCAGAACACAGGCATCAGGGCAGCATTTAGCACCCTGCAAACCCAGCACTTCATTGCTTCTGATCTCCCTTTTAGACACTCTGGACCAAGTCCAGAGCAATCCAAACAAATGAATCTTGGGTCTTTAACAAGTGATTGAAGGATCTTTTACAGCTTCTCTGTAATTAACTTTAAGTCATAATTCAGCTACTGGCTACCTGTATTTCTGATTTTCAAAGTAAACACAGCCACACAACTTAACTGCTGTACTACAGAACACTCTGGATTCCTAGAATTTCCAAGTGGAAGACTGCTTGTTTCAGATATCCTCTCATTTCATTAAAGTGTCGTAGCTTTCCCCATGGACTTTCTGTGAGCTGACACTGCCTGGGTATTTCTACATTGATTGTATATTGCACACTCTGGGATGGTGTGGGTAGTTGGAAAATGCAGTAAACTAATACTTTCCCTCTTGCTGTGCATCAAGTTAGTCCCTCAATACACAACTGTGATCCTGAGTAAGCTTAATTGACTGTAATAAGACAATCAAATGTGAATATTCTTTGCTCTTTGATTTCTAGAATGCCCTTTAACAATGTAACCAAAATGAGACTAAAGACATTCTGCACCTGTGCAGCTCTGGGGAAAAGAAAGGCCTCAAATACTTGACTTTTTGTGCTTTGTGCTTCACCAGTGCCCAGAGATGGCAGGCATCTTCATGTGAAGGGAAGGATTGTAGTTCATGACACACTTGGTGACATTGAAACTTAAGCAGCCCTTGCTTCTGGCCACTGCTGCAGGTACTTCATAAGGGTCTCCACTGTGCCACTACAGTTCCCGGGAGTCATACAATGATTCTACAATTTCTCTTGTAACCAATCAGCTTGGAAACTGATCCAATTGAAAAACAAACCTATTTTTTTCTTGGTCATCCTACTTTTTAGCTGGATAAGCTCCCCGATCTTGTTCACTCTGCAACTAAGTGACCAGTAGTGCTGGGATGATGGGACTGCAGGAGGTCAGGAGTGAGTGGGTGGCAGCAATATAGGGAAGAAGGCTGCTTAGAGTTGCTTGGGCAGCACTGAAGCCAAATGTCTAGTTAGGAACTAAACACTGAGTCACTTTTTTTTTTCATTTTAAATTTTTATCCTCCATTAAAAAAAAAAAAAATCTGCTACCTTACCAGGGTTTCCATCATCCAATTAAGCCTCTGTTAGTATTTTAAAGACCCTTTCCTCTCCTCTATTTTGACTGATTTTCAAAAATCACTTTAGCAAAAGAAAGGGAAGTCAGAAAAATCCCTAACTTATCATTCCAGCTCATAAAGTATAGTAATTCATTTTTCTGGCTAGTGTTGATAAAATTTATATTAGAAAGGTCCAGGGCAATACCCTTGAAAATACAATTGTTTTCTGCACCATCAGCAACCTATTATCCAGATGAAATGAAAATTTCATACTTTGGAGCTTTTGTTGTACTTGCTCAAATTACAGCTTTCATTTTCCTTAGACCCTCCATACATATTTCAGCAGAGTAACCATGTAAAGAGTACCAAAATTAGAGAGACAAGGTTTAATTTTGAATAATCCAATTCCTAATCTAATGCTTTCCTATTACTCTTTCTAGTTTTAATAAGGCTATTTAGCCTATAAGAGAAATCCCTTTAATAATGGAATTCTGGCATAGTATTTTTGGGAGGTCTCTTTGCCTTTTTTTCCCCTTGATTCCCCAACACCACCCACTTCTTTTTCATTCACACACAAGCACCCACTTGGTAATTGTGTGTGATCACTAAACACAGAAACGTGTAGGCATGAGCATCCCTAATCAGACATACACAGAAACAAAATCTCTATCCTTCAAGGCCAGGGCAATTTCTGTCAGGCATTTTAAAGCCAAGGCAGGTCACTGAAGTTATTATTAGCACTAATTAGCACTCCCACAAGCTGTTGAATTCTTCACCTGCAGCCAAAGGGCACTCAATATGGTGCAGACTTTGCTAACATCTTTGGAAGAATCAAAGAACTCTCTCCTCTTTAGAAACACAGAACTGCTCTATTGCATGTGAATAGGCCTTTGATAAAATTATATCTGATCCATGTACCAAATGATCTACAGAAGCAGAGATATGATGGAACTGTTCCAAAACAAAGGAATTCTACAAATGTCTAAACAGACTCTTAGTCAGAAAAGGAAGACATCTGCTCTGACTTAATATAGTGGTGCTGTATTTTACCTTTCTGCCAGGTTACGGACAATTCATACCCCACCTCAGTTACACTGCTGTTCTTTTAAGTTAGTGTTTTATGTAGGACTTTGAAGACAAGTCTGTATGAAAACTGAATTTTTGCCCTTGTGAGCAGCCTCCCTTGAGAATTAGAGAGATCTGAACTGAATCACTGAGCTCCAAATAAAACACTGATCCTAATTGTGACAGTGGCTAAGAAGTGATGAAAGCCCAGCCAGCCATCACTTTTGTATGTTAGGCACATTTCTAACAAAGTGTCATAACAGGGAAGCCTGGCAATAGCTCTCATTAGTCAAAGGCACTGCTTCAGAGCAGTTGAAGGATTTATTTGAAAGAGGGGAGAAAGAAATGTGTTAAAATCAGCTATTTTGGGTCTATGAGATAACAGACAGTATGACCTTTAGAGATAAATTTTCTATAAAGAGCAACAAAAATTGTAGCAGGAGTCAAAAGAATAACGTATCATCCAAATTAAAACTACCAAATATTTGTTATAGAATTTACTATGTGGGAACCTGGCACCTAAAGGATTCACCTCCAACACCAAGTCACTATTCCCCTATGGCAAGAAGTTGGAAACGATTGGAAGCCTTAAAAAACAATAGGCAAGATGTGCCCCTAACTACCATTCCTTTCAAAGTGAAAAGCAGAGAGGTGAGAAACACAGAACAAACACTGCTTTAAAAAAATCCAAGGCCCAGCTCAGTGCAGACAGACAAGTGGCAGCTCTTCTTTAGCTGGACATGCAACCCACCAGCTGAAAGCTGACAACGTCACCCAAATTGGGGGCTGCCTGTGTCACTGAGCTGTGTCCAAGTTTCTGTCTGTCACAGAGGCTGTGGCTTCCCCAGCAGCTCCGCTTGGCAATGCACTCTCCCACTGTACACATCTTCATACAGCCAAATGTCAACTCACAGAGCTGGGAAAAAGGCCCTAGGATAGGCATCAGTGCCTCCCACGTGACACGACACATCAGCTTTGTGACTGCAAGGGTCACCAGCCCCTTTGGATTTTACACCATCCTTAAAGTAGTATTTGAACAACCCCACAACTCTGAAGCACCAGTAACATCAATGGTCACAATTTTATAATGATCAGTATTATCACCTCTGCTTTAAATTAGACACCAAAAAACCCCAGATCCTCTAGGCACTATGACAGCATGCAGTGTGAGGGCTGGAATCCTTCATTTTAGCCTCCTGGCTCCATTCTTGAACCATTTTCTTTGTCACATGGCAGACAGCAATGTATTTAATCTAAAACTAATATACAAATAGCATCAAAATTCTGGCCTGCACTTGCTCAGTGATAGTACCATTACAAAGATGAATCAAGGTCACTGCTTTTTTATTTGTGTTACCCACTTTTTGAAAAGGAAGTGCCACAAACTGAGATGTGACGCTGACAACAGAGTCTCGGTCTTTTTTCTTAATTTTCAACAATGCACATATGTAGAATTTTCATTATTTAGACACTTGATTTCCTGACTCCAGGGCACAGCTAACAAGGTGTATTTCTGGGAATGCATAAATGACATTATCAATTTCTTTTAGTATCATGCCAGCAGCTGAAGGGTGAAATAATTGCCTGGAAGTGCATTGAGTTGTTTCATTCTGCTAAACTAATTAGGATAATGGGAATTCTGGAAGTAAATCTCTGGACATCTGACTAAAATCCAGCCTTTTAAACACTATGACAGAAATTAATGTCAAGTGCATCAGGACCACTTTCCCTCACAGAGACAAACCTCTCTACAGAAACAAGCATTACTAACTCATAATTAACTCTCAGAAAGGAAAAGAGAAACATTTTCTAACTCATTGTGATGATTCTAACCCAGTTGGCTCATTGACAAATCATTTATACGGTTACAAAATTAAGTAAAGGCTGTCAGGCACTGATAGTATAACAGGGTCCTGGGATACCTTGGATATACATGTAGAGATCCTCCTCACCAAATAAACAGGAGCTGGATACATTCAAAGAATCAGGGCAGTGCTTATTTTTGGTTTCCAGCTTGCTTCAACAAAAAAATTATGCAAAATTAGAGAAATGAAAACAAAAATCTCACTTTTTGTTGTTGTGACATGAAGGATTGTGATTCTGGTACCTCAGGACTAGAAGGCATGTATACCACTCTGCTCACTGAAGAACTTTAAAATGAAAATAACCAAATGCATAATGCATATTTATAAGCAACCAAACTCAGCTAAGTTGTGTATAAGCATTGGTAAATCTTTCACTCACAATTTCAGCTATTAAGGATTATTCACTTTAAATCACACTTCCACTAAATTAAGAGAGCCATGTGTTGCTATTG
Source organism: Daphoenositta chrysoptera (assembly GCA_013397915.1). Taxonomy (NCBI): domain Eukaryota; kingdom Metazoa; phylum Chordata; class Aves; order Passeriformes; genus Daphoenositta; species Daphoenositta chrysoptera. The sequence goes on from VZRO01002634.1 coordinate 1,244,978, forward strand.
TATCTTTGAACTTTTCCCATACCTTTTAGCATATATCAATTCAAATGTTTAAGGCGTTAAATATATTGTAGAACAACAGCTGTTATCTCAGAGGAGGAAACTGACCCTGCAAGAATCTGCTTTGGCACACTTTGGTGTTCGCCTGACATTTCCAGGCAGCCAGTACATCTCCTGGTGAACTGGGAGGTCAGCACAGTGAAGGCTACAGGAAAAACCAGGGGATGGATTATGAAGTACACAAAAAACAAACAATTAAAGAATTTCAGACTTTGCTTTTCACACTTAATCTCTAATGTCAAGATACATAACCAGCTTCTCTTCTTTGTCACCTATGCAAAATTGAGGAAAACAATGCTGAGGTAGCCATGTTTAAAAAAATGCTTTAAAATCTCTCTCCTATATCAGAAGAATATAATCTTAACTGCCCTTAGTGACATCTTCTGTTAGAAAAATCAGTTTTCCCTTTTCATCAGCATTGACACACATTGTAATCTACTGTGCATCAGTTACATATGAGCCACCATACAAAAGAAATTACACTGATCATTATCCACTCATCATGGAATAAGATGGCAAGCAGGATTCTAAAGGGCAAGAATTGTTTGCAGTTTCCACTATTTCTAAACCCAAATGTTCCAATTCCTTACTTTTCAAACCAAAAATAATGTTTCTCTCTGATACTTTCAGTTTCCCTGTTAGGAGTTATAAGAAACAAAATGCTTGATAAATTACAATAATCTTTTCTTAACAAGGTATCTTTCCACAGTCAGGAGAAAAGTGTTCAAGAGCAGCAGATAAAATTTTACATAAAAGCCTACATTCATCATTCTTATGTGACCACTCTGGTCTTCTGGATCTGCTCCAGCAGATCTGCTCCAAGTGTCCCTCCATTGGCAGTTTGCTCCATTCCATAAAAATCACATGTAATCTAAACTTCAGTCACTTCACCATTTCTATCCAGTTTGTTCCCAGAAAGGAAACAATCCCATCAGAGGAAGGTGACAAAAAGAGATTTTTTCAAGAGATTTAAATTAAATTTAGGTGTTTTGTAAAATATGGGCATTCCCCACGATCTCCAGTCCTGAATAGTCAGAAAGCAGAAAGACAATTCTTGAACACATTAGGACATGAAGATTTAGCTCCTGAAAACAAGCTACGCTCTTGACATCCCAACCAAGTTCTTAAATGATGCAATTCCCCAAGAAGTTTCTTGCCTTGTGAAGGAGTCAGATAAAATATTCATGTTCTCAAATAGAACTGCAAATAAAAAATAAGTAAAGGCAGGCTGTCAGGGCTGCTTGCAATACGGTAGCGAAATATGAATGAAGGTAATGGAAAATGGCATGCCAGCAAGGGAATTTGAAAGCCATGAAAGAGATTTATTTCCTTCTTGTTTTTTACTTCTTCACTGGGTTTAAAACTAATTTTTGTTAAATATCTCACTTGAGACTGAAAATAAGTTCCCCAAATATGATAAGCAAGAAAAAGGCCCCAATATTCAATTAATAAAAGAACATTTTCTTTCAGCTTTGGTGCACACTCCAATGCAGTATTGTGACCAAATATGAAAACAGAACAAAGAATTTCACATTTAATCCATGATCATCCTCAGCTTCCAAGAGAGTATAAATTTAAGTACTAAAAGAATATGGTGTATAAGAAAGACAGCAGAAGTGAGTTTTATTTAATCTATTTTTTCTTCTTTAAAATATTTTGTATTTGCTCCAACTACTATTTTTTCTTCACTAGCAGCTATTAATCTTGCTGTAGATTATAATTACATCATTCATCACATTTAGATCATGTCACTGCAAGATGTCCTACAGTGCAATAAGAGCAGGTAGCAGTGAGACATTTGGTGTTAAACACCAAGGTGAGCCCACAGAGGCCCCCGAGGGAGGGGAGTGGTGGGGATCACTCCGGACTGGTTCTACTCTGGTTCTGGGGATGAGGATCCATGGGAAGCTGGAGCACGTGAGCTACACACCAAAAGCACAGGCTTTCCTGTGGATTACGCTGTAAGGAGCCTGCTTTGTGTGCCCAGATCACTCCCCAGCACAAACCAAAGCATGGTGAGATCAGGGGGGTGCTTTAACAGTGCACTCCTGGCGAGTTTGCCCATCCTGGTGCTGAACGAAAACCTTTCGTAGCTGCATCTCACTTGTACTTCCATTTAAGCAAAATGTCTCTGCTCTCCTCCCATGGCATAGACAAACTGTTTGCCCAGGCACTTTCTCTTATCATCTAATTGGATTGAGAACGTAAGAATAAGGCTTATCTTTCCAATTATGAGGAATTAGTAAATCATGGGTCTTGGAATGGAAATTGAAATAATACAATTAAATTCAGATAATAATTTTATTTCCAGATATATTTTCATTCAAATACAACTTTAAAAGGTCTCATTACTAAGATGAATGGCTAACAGCCAGGCTGAGCAGGACTTCAATTTTTAAAAGCACAATATGTCAAATCTACATAATTTTATTCTTTTTTTCAATGTTGTTTACAATATCTAAACAAATTTTACACTGTGGCTGAAACATGTAACAAGCAGCAAGTAATTGGATACAATACTTTATAATTACATAGCATGTGAGATTTTGTGAGAAATTATCATTAACAGAAAAACCTTTTCTTTCTATAACAATAATTTGTACAGTTTGTTTCCTTTTTTTTTCCCATGGTGGTATGTCTGGAAAAATTTTTATAAAGAATCCCTTCCATCTCCTTGAAGGTAAAATTTTGTTTGAGGATATGTAGCATTACCTCAGAAGCAGAGCTCTCACAAAACTGAACGGTTTCACACTGACTCCATCTCCTTGCTACTCCTTGCTCCCAGAGTGTCCCTCCACCAGGCACGGCTCCCACTGCAGCTTGCATTGCAAAACCTTCCTGCTCTGAACCACAAACCAGCCAACAGATTCCTGTGAGCCACCCCCACTGGTGGATGCACTTTTCTTTCCAGGGAGGCTACTTGTGACATTTCTGATGTAAAAAAAACACCACACCAAAAAACATTAACAACAACAAGGAGATGGGAGGAGATAAGAGCTGCACATTAATAATGAGATCACTTGAGTGCTGCTGGCAGACAGCTCTGTGCCTGCTTCCTGCCACACAGGCTCTCTCCTATCACTGCCTTTCATTGTAGGGCTGGAGAATACCTGGTGCCAGAGAAAGAACGAGACAAAGTCTCCACAGTGAGGATTTAGGCTTCTTTAAAATAACTTTGAAACATGGCCATATCCCTAAAAATCTATCTTCGATTTATTTTATAATTAGCTCAATTCTTCTCAAATCTATTTATAAATTCCTTCATCTTATGCACACTGAGTATCTTGCTAACAACATTTTATTTTTAGAGGATTCCTTTGCCTGACAATTTTGCAGACTCTACTCAACCAGTCCCCTGATAAATTCAAATTAAAAACTTGATAATTAAATACAGAGAAGTGTTTCATCCTGTCATAATGGTTGCCTGTCTGAAACATCAGAAGCTGTTATAAAGAGACCGGTTTGCCTCCATAGGAAAAAAAAAAAGGAAAAATAGATACCAAGCCTGTCTGAATTCAAGATGCATTTGGACAATGCTCTCAGGCACATGGATCCTTGGACTCAATGATCCTGATGGGTCCCTTCCAACTCAGCATATTCTGTGATTCTATAAAACTTGTCTGCTTTAATTAATCTGTTGCAAGATAGCTTTTAGAGGAAGGCCCAGCCACCTCGGCAAATTTTAGGCATCCTCCATAAGGTTTGGTGTTTGAAGAGATGTTTATTCTCTCATTTTGCACTACTGTTGACTCAGATTCCAGCTCTCTTCCTTCTTTGCCTAAGGTGGTGTTTTCCCCTCCACCACAGAGACTGTGGGTCTCAGCTAACAGTCCCTGTGCTATGTGTCAAATTGCCCCATGTACTAATACGTTCTATTCACAAGTTTTAGAATTTGTAGTTAGATTAAAAGACAAACAGAACAATACAAATAGAGAATCCTCCAAACAAACTTCTTATTTGCTGAGCAATAGTTTTATCAGAGATCCCGTAAGCCACTTAAAGCTTGTCTCTGTCTCCAGACTTTACATTTCTTTCTCCATAAGATAGTCTGCCTGTCTTTTCAGTACAGTCTGCACAGTCCTACTGAAAGTTAACTTTATATTCAAGCTGGCAAAAGGTCAGGTACTGTGTCCTCTCTGAATACTGCATTTATCTGACAGGTCCATGAGTCAGCAACTTCTTTCTTAAATACTCACTTCTAGTATCACATGCACAACCACTACAGGCTCTTGTTCAAACAAATGATGTTCAGAGAACATGCCCTGGGCACATCTAGTCCCAAACTAATACAGCAGCAGCAGGATTTAAACTCATAAAGGCTCTTATGCATATCTCAAAGCCACACTGACTTTTAATTTCTGCCTCCAGACAGAGTTATCTTTCCAAGCTGCAGAGAGCAAAGCACAGCACCAGTTAAGTCACAAGCCTTGTAGGCGTGGGAAGAAGGGAGGCGGCCCGGGAGTGCTGCTGTGATGGAATCTGTGTGTGCACACCCACACCACATCCACTGCATACACACAGTGTGCCCGATTGTCCGGGCATGTTCCCTGCACGCTGGCCAAGGTCTCTGCTGCTGACACATCCTGCAGGGCCAAGGACAGGAGCAGCAAGGCTGACTCAACTGTAATCTGCTGCCTGGGAGCTTTAGGGAATTCAGTGCCAGGGAGCAGCTCTCTACCCTAGGCTGAAACACTACAGTAAACTTGGTAAGTTTTACTGCCACACTACAGAACAGAGCAGCTATCTGACTGAAGGAATAAAGGAATCAGTAGAAGCTCCTTTGGGCTGCTGCTGTCCCACACCTAGCCCTAGGCCATCTCTGCCCTTTGGGATGATTTTGCACTGCAGACACACCATGGAACATGCTTTGTGTCCAGAGGAATATATGGTCCAAACAGAACTGTAGCAAGATTATGACTCAAATAGTTTTTAGGTTTTATTAATAACCTATTGGAGAAAAAGAATGAGGAATCTATGAATACTTTTCATAGTTTACCCCATTCAACTTCCATTCCAGACCCAGCAGGGACTGGCTTGGAGACTCTTCCTTATTATAGTAGATAATAATATGCCTTTAAAAGATGATGAACCAACTATGGACTATAGTGTTTCCACCTGGACTTCAGGAGAGCAGCAATATAAATGGGTGATCAGAACTCAGCTAAGAACTTCTGACCTCACACAAGGATTCTTTCTTTCAGTTTTATGTCAGGGACAAAAGAGATAAGTGAACGTGGACTAGAAGTTCATTTTCTCATGACATGTTTATAGTCCTTCTATTCTCCACTTCTCCCCTAAAAAGAAGAAATAATTTAATTCTACCTAGAAATTGAAGGGAAATATTTAAATTATATGTCTTTTCTCTTCCACATATATTTCAGGCATATATTTCAGACAAATAATGTTTTATTATCTAAATTTGCCAAGAAAAGTTGAGCTCAGAGACCTCTACTGGGAATAAGCAAATTATTCTGCATATGGGAAGGAAAAAGACACCATTCTGCAAATCACTGAATAGACTCTAACAGATAAAGAACAATTAAAACTGAATTAAAAAGTCATGAATTTTTTTGGCAAATTTATTATTAGTTACTTCATTTCCACTCAATTCTAGTTGGAACTGCAAACATACAGAAGCACTGTGAGAAATATTGCCCTGCCCATGTGATCTCTCTTGTGATTTCTGGGATGCTTCCAGCATGTTCTGAAGTACAGTCTGATATACCAGGAAATGCACATAAGAATATTTTGATGTAAAAATTACAGGTCAGTTAAGTGTGGCAGCCTAGCAAAGTTCAGCTGACAAGGGTGGCCGAGGATCTCCCAGGACAGTTTTATAAAATGAACCACTATGACAGAGGTTTTACAAACAATTGCAAACCTTTTATGTTACCCAGTTATTCTACTTGTCCTGAAGAGCTCTGTCCAGACAGGGTGGGAGCTACAAAACACGTATGGAGCAGAGCCTGTCCCCAAAAATAAGCTTATACCTGTGTAAGAGTATTAGGTTTGTTAATAAAAGCCAAAAAAATCCCTACTTCCATTCCCAAAAAGCCATTGTCCATGATTAGATAAATTTTAAAGTTGCTAATAAAAGAAACAATAAAGCTGAAAGACTAAGAACCAGGCTTAGGACAAAATTAACATCCATTTTAAGGAATAATTCTCTCCATCTTTCAACAAATGTAACCCAAAAGTGGCTACAACCCAGGGGAGTACCTCAGGTCTGCACAGCACCACAAAAATTGGAGTAAGTGCTGCATAAAGTTAAAATTAAGAATACTTAGAATATCAGCACTGTCATTACATAGAAGCATAATTACAGCTAATTACCTTAAAGGTTAGGAAAGAACCTATCCAAAATAAAGGAAGCTCTTTCTTCTGTTAATGGAAGGTTTGGCTAATAGATTTGTCAGGTCCAGGTAGAAGAACACTTATTTCTCTTTTTAAAAATAACATGCCCTTTATGTGAATCTACAGCAGAAAATTATGGGAGTTATTAAACTCACTGTAGAGGGGTAATAGATGGTTCTAATTCAAAATGAACTGAGTAAAGTGTGACTTTTGCTGCTTGCAATGGCAGTTGTTTAGTCTAGGCAGTCTCCCATAAATCTGAACAAAACCCATGATACTGCTGCAAAACAAAATGACTAAGAAAGGCAACAAATAGCTTCACTTTCTTTTCTAACAACCAAGCCAGCCCCCACGGAAAACATGTGATGTATCTTCAGCTGATAGATACAGGGCCTGGGAAGCAATAACATACACCAGCTATCAACACAGTTGCATATGGATATCTATTATCAGACATACACTTAAAAAAAAAAAAAAAAAACCACAAGAAAAGCAAACCCAAAAAAACCAATGTACCAGGAAATGTGGATGCACAGACCATTACCTCTCTGTTATCATTAATTCCCACATCGTCCCAGATATCAGTATGGATGCACTTTATATCTATTCCTCTCCTCGTGGCCATATGAAGAGCACAAGAACAGTGAATGAGTGACACAGAATATTTCTGCTATCATTATTCCCTGTCAGTAAAGGGCACAATGCAGTTGTTGCGCATTTCCCTAACTAAAAGCTGTGTGTCCAACTGTCCATGCTGGTTTCATTACACTTATGAGCCTTTGATAAGCCCAAGAAAACCATTGCCCTGTTGGAATAAACAGGGCTTTTCCTACAGGTTTTTTTTCTGTATTTTTCAACAGAGGTGTCCCAGGAGAACCTGAGAAATGCATGGTGTGAACTGTGGCACATGCCCCCTTGTCATAGTGCTGTGGAGTTCATTCAGCAGGATTCATTGGTCTACCAGCAGCTGCGAGGAGATTTGGGGTTCATTAGTATGCTAGTGATGCTCAGCTTATTTCCTATTTTTTACCAGAAATGTCATTCTTCAGCCAAGATGCAGACATGAACGAGAACAAACTTGGCTGGAGCTGACTCTGCAGCGGACAAAGGCAGTCCTGGCAGCTGGCACTGAACCACTCACATTGATCCAGCCTAAAAAGCAGTATCCACTCTGAGATCACTTCTTTTATCATGCAGACTTTTACTGACCAAGTTAGCAGAGGTGATAATGAATTTGGTTTGGTTTGGTTTCTCAGTGTCAAGTCATGAGGATATTCAGGGAGCCTGGAGAGTCTCCAGCTCTAGAAAACTTGCTCTTATGACAGGATGAATGTCCCATGTGCAGCATTACACACAACAACTTTTTTGGATAAACACACGTCACTATGCTATGTTTGGTTGCTTTGCTATATGACAGGGAAGATTTGAATTGCCTGTCTGGGCATGTGGATTTTCTCAGCCCATACAAAATAGCACAATGCAATAAGAGGCTATACTTTCTAAAGCAAATATTAAACATAATGTGTTTTTTAGAAATTAGGATTTGATATGAATGATTACTGGATATTATCACACCTTTGAAGGGATGGACCAGAGGGAAAAGGAAATTATGCAATGTAGTGGAGAGGAGACATGGAAAACAAAATGTTCTGGCAGTGTATAATACATTATCACCTTCTGTGACTTAGCCACATAAACTATGACTACTATAGCTTTGTTTTTATGTAAAAACTCAGCTCTGAAAATTCTAGGTTGAACTCAAATGTAGAGCCAAATAACAAGGCTGATAAATTCACCTACTTGGTGTTCCAGACATGACATGCAGAGGCAAATAATTCTGTTTATCTGTGTAACCTTCTGACTGTACTACCAGTTTGGTCACTAGAGATGAACCAAATGATGGCTTAGAGATGAAAGAAAACCTTGGGATAATTATAGAGCTTTCTGTTGTTCAAGAAAAGTGAACAATTAGAAATTATTTCTGGCCACAGAAATTTGATAAATTGATATTACTGCTTGCTAGAAGATGGCAATAAAAGGCATGGGTTCTGTCTACTTATAGCTAATTTCTGTATATTTATACTACAGTGAAAAGATTATAATGTCCACAGTAGAACTGAGTGAGCATTACACACAAGCCAATATACCTGATTTCCATTTTGAAAGTGTAAGGAATGAAGAATATCAGAAAGGCAGTTTTCCAGAAGTAGCGAATGATTGCATGTATGTGTCTCGGGCCATGAACAAACATCCTTGTTCAGTCAGGGATCACTGCCTGTAGCACTCCACCCACTTTTATCATTTCCTGACAGCTACCACTTTTATCCAGCTCCTGTAGTCAATCAGTTCACATAAACATGCCTGGATTTCTTCCAAGCAATATAAACTAGACCAGTGTAAACAGTTAAAACAGGTGATGTGAGGTAACCTAGCCCGATTTTCCTCACAGCAAATGGGCAGCATTGGAGCACTGGCAACAGAACAGTAAGGGGGGTAATTTCTGGCAGGTGGGAGGTGGCAAAATGCTGGAGGTGGTAACCTCTCTGCTGGTACAGATGGATGCAGACAAGGATGCCAGTCCACTGCTGTAATGTGATTTTAATACACTCTAAAGCACATTTAGGTTCTTATAAACAAAGGAAACTCTGCATCCAAATAGTTTTGTTTCTATTGTTTAAAAAGTCTTTTAAAAAAAGAAAAAAGAATATGTTTTTAAACCACAAACTGAATTGAAAAGAAAGAAGCATTTTGGAAGAACCTTTAACTACTGTTTTACACAAGATTCCCTCCCATTTTGTGTCTTTAATTCTTTGCATATGAATAGCAGTTCCACTTTCTTTGCCCTACAAAATATGACAGATTCTAGATAAAACATGCCAACCAAAGTCAGAAGCATGAGCTTTGGTGTTATGTGCACCACCTATGCACAATATGGTAAAGCAGCTTTTGACAAACTCGAGTAGTAAAGAGAACAATGCAGAAAGGTAATTTCCATATTTGTGCACTCAGGTTTCCAGCCCCGCAGTTATTGCTGTTTCCCCCCATTCCCAGAGAAGCAGAGTTACAATGCTTTGATCTGCAGTGGCCCCCAGCTGTTGCTGCACCCTGTGGAGTGTCCCTGCCCAGAGAATGACAGGAAGAAGCCCACAGTTCAGCCTTGTCCCTTTCTACTCTGAACCCTAATGCAGCTACTTGACACCTTTATGTGTCACATCCACACTTTGCACAGAAGGGCTGGGAAAATCTGCCACTCTGACATTGCCCTGGTGCTTTTTGTAGGTTAGCGACGTTCAGCAAGGGCAGCTGTTCACCAGGCAGCAAACCTGGCTATCTGGCTGTTCACCCGAGCCACTGATCACTCTTCTGGGCTTGTGCGTGTGAGGTGGCCATTTCCGGACTGGTAACAAACTTCTCTTTTCCCTCACACTGCATTCACGAGGCTTTTTGGCTGTGCTGTGCTCTCAAGAACTACAGAGGAATGTCTCATTAGGTTTTCTCAGCCACTTCTATGAAGTTTCACATTGTTGCCCAAATACAATTGGTCTGTAACTATTTGGAGAATTTTTAACTTCTGAGGCTACATAACTCTGTGCTAGGCAAATGAATACAGGGATTATAAAATCAGCTTTCCAGGTACTTTCAAAGACACCTTTTCTTATGTTAATAGAAAAATAAGAAAAGGTTTAAGTGGGCTGTGTTATTTTTCACAGAACAATCTTGAGTAAATTAAAATGTAAATTTTTCTACAATCACTGCTTTTGGATGACAAACCTTTTGCTTAAGTCTTTAGATGCACCCTGCTTCCATTCAATTTTCACATTTGGAGGTTTTGGAAGAATTTGCCTGATCAGTTCTGTGATCTCTTTTCTTATTCCTCACGCTGACTTATGCAGTTTCTGAAGGAGTCTATTTAGCTTGCTAAGCCAACAGCAAACTAACCCAGTAGAAAGAAAAATTCATTTTCACATGTTGGCTGAGTGAACTGAATCAAATGAGTGCAAGAATCATGGCTGAACTGCTCAGGTATGGGGAATCAGGTCCACTGAATTTTACCACCTCCATGGATGTACAACTCCTGGGACCAGGCCTGGACCCTGCCTTGGGAGCTGGGGTTCCTCCCTCACCAGCAAAATCCTCCTGAGTGTAATGCACCTACAGAGCAAAGTCTGACAGTGCACAGCCTGGCAAGGCTTGGTGTCACAACACCCCGCAAGAGGCAGCACAGCATCCCTGCACAGCAAATCTCAGCAGGGAATCTCATCCCCTGCAAAGCTTCAGTGCCCACAGCACCTTGAGGAACATCAGTGTCTAATTCTCAATGTCTCCACTTTCATGTATGCCTGCTCCCATTGGGGTTGGTACATCCAGTCTTGCATCTTTTTTAAAACTAGCTCCAATATGCCAGCTGAACACATAAGATTATCTTAAAGATGTAAGATTAGAAATTTAAAGAGTTAAGACTATAAATTTGATTTAGAGGGACACATACCTAAAGACCCCAGAAGTGAAGCTTAAGGACATGAAAAGGACACAAACCAAATTCATAAAAAATTCTGCTAAATCAATTAGATTCTCAGGGGAACAAAAACCTGATCCCCTTATCTCAGATGGTTGGTAGTATTTGCCACAATGGGGTTCCTATCCTGAACAGGCCTCTAAGTACAACTACAATGCAAATAACAACTCTCAGTTATTAGATTTAGGGAAATTACTCTGCTGTACTAATGTGTACATTACATGGATTATTTATATGAGTCCAGAAAGTCTTGTTAAATTAATATCTTAAAACACAAGTAGAATATAGATAGGCTCGATCTAAAAATTAGCATTTAGGAAGAGCAAGACAGCACAAACACATCCATTTCTTTTTCACATTGCTCACAATATTTTAAATTAATCTCTTCAAAGGGAAATTTTCTGGCTTTTTGTTACCTTTGCTGTTGTGAGATCAACTCTGAATATCTTCCCTTACAGCATCTGGCAACTGAATTCTTGACTTTGCTTGTGTTTTCCAGATTGTCAGATTTAATATATCCATTGTTTAATGATCCCATCCTCACCTTTAACTTTATGGAGGATTTTCCTGTTTTAATCCCAGCAAATATCCCAATCAATATCCCTGCATTTCTCCTCCTGGAAGATGAGGCCTCACTTAGCAAAATGGACAGTCCTTTTGAAAAGGTTTAATACTTCAAACTTATAAGCACCACAAGCTTATAGTAAAATTTAATATTGTCCATGCTTGTTGTTTTTCCACTAAAGCAGATCCATTTTGCTTTGCAAAGCAAACGTGGCCTCAGCACACTTTCATGATGCTGCCCTGTTGGATTCTGTTGAACAGCTCCTGGTGACAGAACACAAAGCTGCTTCATTAAACATCCACCAGCAAATCTAATGTGTGAAAAATTTTAACGACTCATCCATAGTTCAGTTAGTTTATGATAAATTTCTAATCAACAAGACATCACAAGTAGAGATCAAAGAAACTCCAGAGAATGATTTCTCTTCTGATATTCATAAACTTGTGAAGCTGGAAAGTCGAAAGAGAATGAGCAAGGACAGGTGATGAAATAAGAAAGTTTGTATTTCCAACTGTGGAAACTAGTTATAAAATAAAACCCCAGCCCAAGTAGGAAAACAAAGCAAATGGGGGAAGAAAATGTATTTTTTTACATTTTTTCTTACTATAGTAAGTTTTTTGCTATAGTAGGTAGTTTTTTTCTTACTACAGTATTTAGCATCAGGAACACATTACTCACAAAAAGGGTTTGACTGACTGGGAGATGGACATTTTCTGTTCACAGACCAAAACCATCATGAATGTAAGGATCCCCGGGTTGTTCTACCCCTGCAGAGCCCTTTGTCTGTCCCTGGCTTTCAGCTCATTCTGCTGTCCACTCTTGCTTACTGCAAATTATTGGGAGACACCTTTTGGACCTGGAATTCCAAATTTCCAAATAATACTCCCAGATCATATATTTATTTTCCCAATTTTTTTTGCAATAGTTTTAGCACAACAGGTTTAGTTGTGTGCTTTCAGGTGTCCTAAAAATCAAATACATAACAATCATTCTGTTGTACGCTTTGGAACACAGTGATTTTGTTCATCAATTTCTTTGTGTTCAAAATACAGAAAGCAACTTAAATCTTCCCAGTTTGGTTCATGTCAGCCTACAACTGCTAAAGAAATCCCATATAAAAAAAAATAATCCAACTGAAAATGAATGTTAAAATTTCCTTCAATGTGACACACTGTTGCAAAATTCAAATACCTAGGAGTACAGGAACTGAAATAACAGATCTATCCAGAGACACCCTAAAAATCTGGTCAGAGAGATATCAATACTGAATGATCTAAAAAAATATTTTAAATTTATCTTGAAAATTAGTGGTTTACTTATGCCTTGGAGCATTTTGAAGGTTATCCAACCTACTGCAGCTGTTCAGTTCACATGTCCTTCATCTGCATTAACAACCGTGCTCTGGGCCTGGAAAAAGTGCTCAGCAATGCACGGATGCACAGCAAAGATTTAGAAATTGGGTATTTTATGTATATGGTCTCTGAATATTAAACACTTGAATCTTCTAAGACAAATGCCCAAAATAATGTTTCATTCACATTAAATGCTGTAATAATGAGGGGAATGTCATATGCTTTATCAAGAGCATGCAAGCATCGTAGTATTTATAAATAGTATTTAACCACTGTGTATATCTTTTTTATAAATATATATGTTTCTCTGCGTGTATGCACTTTACACAACACTATGTAAGATAATTATATAAATTACATAGCTATAATGGACAATTATGAACCAAATTATACTCTAACATATCATTATACTATTACATAGCACTACTTTGCTGCCCTCTAATATATATTTACTGCTACTGGTTTCCAGAGTTCGGTCTTGGAACACCTTAAAAACCTAAAAATTTTGAAGTTACCAGGAAACAAAACAAGTATTTTTTTCTCTCCCCATCTCAAATTTGGAATTCTGCACCCAAACCTCAAATACTGCCAGAGGCCCAGAAACTGAATTCTCCCTGTCACTGCAGTAGCAGGCTAAAATTGCAGCACTGTGTGCCCTTGCAATGCTGCCAAGAGGCAGCTTTATTTCGCTTGAAATTGAGATTTAAGGCCTTGGGTGAGACACAAATCACATGTCTAGCCATCTAACTCACTGGACCTTAGCATCACGACTTTTAAAAATCAGTTTTTATCATTTTATACATATTTTCCCTATGACTGGAATCATGGTATGCAAAGGTGTCTGGCATTACAGGTAAAATGGATAAAACTCCTATTAAAAGTTTTATATGTTGTTAATACTTTTAGTAACACTTTGCATTGTACTATGCAGGTAGTATCAAGTATTCCACTTGTATCTTCTGTAACAGTTTCCAGAGGACTCCTGGAAAGGACTGCAGAGCTCAGCAACAACTTTGCCAATTTTAAAAATGGCTCACCCCGAACTTACATGGACAAATCTTTGTAGGACCCCGCTGCTAAAAGAGAGGGTTGTACTAGAGTACTAAACAAATGTACTTGAGAAATGCTTTGTGAACTATGGCTCAGCTGAGGGCAATTATTATATCCTGGCCTCAGTTAATCTATACAAGGAAAATTGCAACAAAAATTGCATGACAGCATTAATAAAAGTTCTAAGACTAGTTCTATATGCAGAATCTACTTAATATATGTCCCCAGTAAATTCTTATTCCTCTTAAAGAGTTTAATTTTAAAACAAATTCATTCAGTATTTGATAAAAAGTCTAATTTCCAGAAAGAATTGCATGGAGATAACTTTTGTAAACAGCGTGTACTGCAGAAGTTTTAGAAGAAATACCTACAGGCATCTACTATAAAAGATCAGTTTGGAGAAATTCAGGATACACATAAAATGATCAAAGCCTTTTAATACCATAACAGTGAAACCATCAAACTCTTGCTCAGATAAACACACCTAGTGATTGTCAAAGCAAAAAGTTCTTATTTGCTGCAAAAACAGGATTTCCCCTCTGTTATTTTGGCTTAACTAAGGCTTTCAGACAAAAACATTAAAACAAAACAATTCTATTATTTAAAATAATGATTATTAAAAAAATCAAAGGACACAATGGAAAAAAACAGGAATATATTGGAGAGTCAAGAGAAAAGGAGACAAGAAAAAAAGGGAAGAGAGGGTGATTAAATAAAAATATAGCTCCCAAGAATATATCCTTTAAAATTTTCCCTATATTTCCTCTAAGAAGGAGCAAAATAAATTATGTATTTTCTACTTGGAAGTAGAAAAAATTTTATTTTTTAATTATTTGAAATTAACAACTATTTCCAGATAATTAATAATTCTGAACAGCAAATATTGACACTGATAATTTGGATGTGAAAAGGAATGAAAAGTTTTCAATGGATATATTTTCCAAAAGCTGTTATTTTTCACAAGTTTCTTCTGTTCTAAGAACCTGCCAAAATCTAAGTCAAAAGTAATGCCAGGTAGAGCTCTACATCAAGCATAAGAGTGGCTGTAGTGATGAAACCCAGGCCCTTCCAGTTCAGCCCCCAGGAGTGGCTGCCAAAAGAAGGTGCAGGCTCTGCAGGGGAAGTTTATACACACAGCACTTCCCCAGGTCAACAACCACGTCCAGCTCCCAGATCTCCTGACTAAGCAGAGCTGTTTATGTGCTCAGTAATCCTCACTGCATTTCTCTTAGACGCTTCCAGTTTCCAACTAGCCTTAAATAAATGCTTCATTCCCACATCACACCCAGTGAGGAATTCCACAGGCTAACTGCATGTCTCAAGGAGAATCATTTCATCATCCATGATTTTGGTTAAGAAAATTCAGATTAGGTCAGATTAAAGCACTGGAGCACTAATTTCAGTTTAGCATTTCTGCATTGTACAAATGAGCAAAGGCTGATATATAGAAGGAATTGGCTTTAGATGAGACAATTAAGAGGACAGTGTGTCTTTTACCCCACAAACAGTGTTAGTTGTGTGGCTGGTGCCTCCTCCTGCACACTTTTAAGAGAGGAGAGAGATTTGGGTGCATTGTCCTGCTGGGGCAGCAGCTGAGCTCTCAAGGGGCACTGCTGGTTTCATCATGCACTGGTTTCCCTGTTCCTTGCAACAACAATATCACAAGTTTATTGATTATTGTATTTAAACTCATGTTTTTAGCAGAGATTTAAATTATATTTACAAATTATGTCACAATGAAGGATAGAAAAGAGGAACATTTATTGACCTCATTTAATCAGACAATAAAATAGATAACAAGTTTTGAGAATCAGCATTCTTCCCTGAAGTTTTCACCTGATATAAAAAGACAAAAGCATAGTTAACAGTTTGGAGAGTGGGTGTTATTTCTTTGCCTTCTGTTCTAATCTTCACTTCAATACTTGATTCTAAATAAAGGAGATGTGAAAAATAAGTTTTGAAATTTCACATAGGAAGAAGGGTTTTACATGGAAGAGAAAGAGTAAAATAGTATGGCCCAGGAATCAAAAAGATGCAGTTCTTTAGAGAATTTTGAAACAACCCAGTGTTCAAAACCAATGACAGAAAAAGAAATTCAGGAAGAAGAGGGAAAAAAACTATATTCTAATACTCTGATACATATAAATAATAAATAGAGGAAAGCAAAAGGATAACCTACAACTTTTTCTCTTAAAGGACGCATTACACTGCATTTTATTTCTCCCTCTTTTGATGGCATTAAATAGAAATGTATTATTTGAATCATAAGTGACTTGAGATACATCTCTGAATAGTTGAAACACACAGCAGCAAGCAGAAACCAAAACATGGTATTTGATCTGTTCTGCCATCTGTTTCAAGGTTTTCTAGCAAGACTTTTGTTTGATGTTCTCATTTTATTCTCCAGATCCCAAATACTCCCACCTAAGGCACTGTGAGGAACTGAAACAGTTCCTGTCTCCATCACCTGACCAAATGCATTCAGGAGAGGCAATTTCAAATAAACAGCAGCACAAGCTACATAAGTAGAGAATTCAAAATTAACTGACAAGGGTATTTCATCAAATCTTTTGATATAAGCAACTTCTTAAAGTAGGTTGCACTCCTTTATGTCTTAGACCAGCAAGGAAACAAATTGTACTAAACAATGATCTGTACTGAATACTCTGAATATATTTTACAGTTCTTGTACATGCTATGAATGCAATACCAGATATTTTTTCAAATTACTTTTTCTTTAGGAAGCATTCTAATTTTTAAAAAGAGAGGGAGAAATATCATCTAGGTCTAAACTCCTTATTCACATTTTAACAACTTTTTTAAAGTCATGATTCTGCTATTACTGAACAAAACATCAAATTCTCTTTCTCCAGTTCCATGCACCCAGAAATTAATTCTGAATAGAAGTAACCAGAAGGTGATAGGGGTATGGATCTCTGCTGACAGTTCTAACAGGGTAGCTGATAATCACATCTACAAACAAATTTCCACATTCCTCACCCCTTCTACAAATAGCCCAGGTAAATAAAGAACACAGACCTGGGAGATCCAGGCAAAACAGAACAGAACAACCCTTCCTTTGTTCAATAGGGGGATGAGTTTTTACAGATTTTGTCAGACCACTGTGCTTAAAAACATGAGAGAAGTGCCCGATAATATTGAGTTTGTGAAAGATCAGCAGTATTTAGACAACAGAAAATAGAGATTTGCCAGTGTTAATTGTGTTTCAGCAAAGAATTCAAAATTTGTCTTTTGGTAGACATTGGATGGGTCTGATTTCCAAAGACAACAAGAAGGTATCTTCTGCACTTAAATGGTAAAGAGTCACAGACAGACAGAATCATCCCTGACAAGCACAGAGCTGATTTTTGACCAAGCATCTCACACACCCTCCACTCACAGTGCCATTGCCTCACTAACAAAACCTCAGTACCAGCTCCAGTGAATTTTGGATTGGCCTCTTTCCAGACACGTCCTTCTCCAGTTTCAAGACTCACTAATACCACCTGCAGTAGCACTGTCTGGATGGTTTGAAAGCCAGGACACACAGAGGGAAGACAGTCAGTATGAAAGGTGCAATTTTATGTGCTCTCCTCTTGGATTTTCCAACAGAGGGTTAAAAGTGTGTTATCGGAGGGCTAACAACACTTAGGTAATCATCTCTACTCTCCCTCTGTGGCTGTTTGGGTACAAACTACACTCAGGGTGAGTTTAACTTACCTTTGGCTTGCCTGCATGCACATAGGACAAGAGGAACAAGAAATGACAGCTCAGAAAACTATCATACTTTTCAGACAGAGAATCTAATTGTTCATCCAATACCTATTCATATCTAACCTCATCCTGCATTTAAACTTGGAGAGAAAGGGAAGCTTTTTACAAAACGTCTTTTTCTAAACAGAAACCTGCTATTGTTTAATCCAATTGTCACAGCTTTTTCTTGATTTCTTGTTTTTCATTCATTCTTTGCTAAGTGATACCTACTTTTCATTTGGCAAGGTGAGCAAGTTAAGGAGAGTGAAAATACAAAGGAACTACATGAGGATATGAAAAAATTTAAGCACAACAGACCTTAGTTTTGACTGTTTATCTTGCCTGGGACTCTGGAGCAATTAAAAAGGCTTAGGATCCCCTCTCCCTCACTCCCTCACTCCCCCCGCTCCACCCCCCAAAAAAAAAACCAAACTTTTGCATGTTTTAGAGTTCTCCCCTAAGAACTACCATTAGTCTATGACATCCAAAAACCTTGAACTGACAGGAACAATAAAAATCAACTAAAAAGAAAGGCTCTACAAGAAGTATTTGTCAAATTGAGAGACTTGTACACACTTGAACATTAGCTCTTCTTTTAAGTGATAAAAACAAATCTTGCCATTGGAAATGAGGCGATCTGTGATATATTCCACTTTCCATGGACAAACAAAAATCATTAACACATCACTGTCTTTGCTCAATTTCACAACAGAATTCTCTGTTTCTGGGGAATAGTTGTGCCACTTGTTTCTGAAATATGTCAGATGCTGGTGATACTAAAATATGATCACAATATGTAAGTACTCTTTTGGAAACATTTCCATGTAAGCAGGAAAAGCCACCCAAAAGATGCAGGAGGCTTTTTAAGGCTCAGACAAATCCACTCATGAACACAAAGGGAGGCTGCTGCTGGGGTCACAAGGCAGCCAGGACCTGGAAATAGTGGTGTGTGTTCATATGCTGACGTGTGTGATTTTTATGAATCCTTAACATGCCAGCACCCAAGTTTCAACTTCTGTTCAGATTTACTTAATTAATTTTTCAATTGCCTAAGGATTAGGTGAGTGCTACTGAAATATCCTCTTCATCCCAGGTTCCATGACAGGAAGAAGGATACTGAACATTATTTTTCTTAAGCTACTTTCCTTACTTGGAAATGCCAATTTTACTCAAAATGTTTATGCTGTACTGTAAGATGAATTTAAAGTGTATGACTTAGCAAATACTAAAATTTTGCTCTTAACATCACATAGTTCTACCATACTTTGTTTGTACCATCCTCATTACTGCCATGTTTAGGTAATTTTTGTGCTATGAAGCAGATATTTTGTAGCTGTAATTTTTTACCTAATCACACACAATATCGAAATATATTTAGATTGTGGATCTCTCCTGCAGCAAAGCATAGGATATTTATGGTTTCAAACCCTGGACAGCATCTAGACCTTTGTCTAGTTTCCACTAGAATTTTCATTAACAAATTTAAAGCATTACTATCACATCTGGAAATTTCAGAAGGGACTCCAAAATTCTATAGTTAGGAACACCTTCTTATCTTTTGGGGTGATTCAATTCAAGTCAGTCTTCTGAATTAACCTGCTTATTTTGTTCAACTGGGAATCTCTCTTCATTTCACTTTTCAGTAACAAAATTATTACCTCAGGTCAAATCTAAAAGTGCTATGGTTTGTCTGCCCAAACCTAACTCCAAAACATTTTACAAGAAATTGCTATGTTGCAGTGAAGTGGTATTTACAAACCCAGCCTTCAGTCTTTACTGCACCTCACAGAAACATCATTAATACAAAGTAAAGGGAAAGGCCTGAACCTCCTCTGGGGTGTCAAGAATTGACAATAGCTTTTCTTCCTCATGATTACTGCACTGCTCTGTGGGAAGGTAATTTATGGAAGCACAGGGATCAGTGTGGCCACACTGCATTGCCTTTGCTGAAAGAATTCATGTTACAGTAGGATCTTCTGAGAAAAAGGATATTAGGTTGGCAACCCACTCACCTGGTGTATTTCCAAAGCAAAACTCTTTGGAGGCTCAAAAAGATCTCTGTATGCTTAACTGTAATTACCAGGAAAAAATCTTTAGCAGTTTAATTGTGTTGTTTTTGCAAACTGACCTATGAAACTTCCCAGTTCCCTGTGGCCATGTCACTGAGTCACAGGTATGACATTTTCAGCAAGAGTCTGTTGTGGAAGCCAGGCTCTTCAGACACTATTTCCTTCCCCAGGTCACTACACAGATTACCAGATTGAAGCAGTTCCTTGTCGAATAACACAGTAGATCTTATAGGAACTTCTAACTTTTGACAGCCAAGAAGAAGTTCAAGCAGTATTTTTAATCCCCTCTCCCAGATTTACCAGCAAACCAATGCTCAGCCATTAAAGTACTGCAGCACTTTCCAGCCAGTGTCTAAAGAAAACAGCTCTTTATCAGACTTGTTTTCTGTGGTATGTACAAACAGTACAGAGTGACAAAGCGCCTTTGCACTGCACAAACACTGAGAGAGCAAAAAGAAAATGAAAACAAGGCATTAAACAAAGAAAGGGTGTGTACAATGGAACAGGCACAAGTTACTTCTTTTTTGTTTGTTTTTCTTTTTGTGCTAAAAATAGAACACAATGCTTATTTTTGTGTAGAGACTACTCACCAAAGGCTGAATAAACCGGACGTTGAGAATATCAACATCATTAAAGCTCTTTATAATTTTCAGTTCTTTATTCGTGATATTACTTACTTCAGAAACGAATAATCTCCTCTGCAAGAGAAAAAAAAAATCCAACAGAAATTCTCTTAAGTGGACATTGTAAGAGAGAAATGATCAGATTTAGTCCTATGAGAGTTAAAAGTGTCCTGAAAGGAAAATGTGTGACACTGAAGCTACGAATTTTATCAACCAAACCTTCTGTAACTTTGAAGCTTTTTAAATTCCAACTCTTGTACAAGGCTGAACACATTTCTTCAATAATGTTTCCCAGCTATGAAACAAGATTACCTGAAGTTACTTGGAATGAACAATAATTAGCAACAAATAGAAAACAGTGCACATCCAGTGCAGGTCAGTTTAGGAGTTTTGACATGTACTTAAACAAATTAAATATGCTGTTTTATCATGTCTTATCATTACATTGAAACTAAACCTTGAATAATATCTGTAACAAGACTGATGTGGCAAAAGCACAGTCTGACCTAAATCCAGCACACTTCCACATTAGCGTTCTTTGTATTGTGCATCACAAGATGCTCCTGCTGCAAACAATGAAACACAGGGGTTTCATGTCACAAAATATGTTTGCAGGATAAAAATTCCCTTGTAAATGTATCACAAGTTCCTTGTAAATTACTCAAATCTCATTAGGACAACAATATCACAGAACCCCAGAATAGATTTGGAGATACAATACAGAAATGAATAGTCTATGATTTAGGTATAATATTTTATGTATTTATCTATAGACATAAGAGTTGTGATGTACCAAAAAAAACCAGTGTTGACCTAGAAGACAAAATACAATCTTTCGATATTAATGTTTTATTAAGGAACTTTTATGCAAAAAAAACCAACAAAACCTTAAATTTAAGTAATTTCAGATCTGTTCCAACACAGATAATTTAACTTTTCATTGAATAAAACATTTGATTTTCACCTCCAATAATATTTCATGACTTGTTGGGTCTAATTAAAACAAAAGCCTCCGCCCTGACCATTTCAGTGGTGCTGGCGAGCAGCTATTGCAGATGGAATTGGTGACACCTGAACCATGAATTTTATTTGAAGTGAAACTACCAGTTTTATTTCTCTGATATATTCACTGCCAGATATTTACAGATTTCTTGAAAAGTGCCCACAATATCCCCACATCTTTCTCAGAGATGCACCTGGCAACAAGAGCTATCCACACTGTTCTGGATGTGGTTAACAACTGCCTTTACTAACAACTGACATCCTCTCTTCCTACCAAAACCATCTACCTTAAAGCATCTTGGAATTATATTTTCCTTTATCACAGTCAAATGGTAGCAGTGACTCATGGTCAGTTTTGTTATTGATTACTTCAGTCAAGTTTTTTTATCTTTGTGTCACTTCCAATTTATGAGCCCCATTTATAGAGGAATTCCTATCAACTGTATGACCTTGCATTTCATAGTAGGAGATTTCTACCTGTTCCTCTTGCTGTATTTTCAAGGTGTCATCTAGCTCTTAACATTTAATGGTTTGGTCTTCTCAGTATCAGCAAGGGCCTCCCATGTTTTGTCAGTCTTGTACCTTCCCTGCTGCTTCTTAAATGAAAATATTAAAACAAGATTAGCCAAAAAACTGTCCCCAGAGAACTCCATTAGTAAAATCCCTCCACTCTGAATGCTTCCTTTCCAACGTGAGAAACTGTAACCTCTCTCTTGTCTAGTTCATCACACCTTAATGTTTCTTCTACTAAACCCCATTTTTTCTAGTTTAAATAATAATTTATTATATTTCAGCTAAATAAATAGTCTGAAGTCTCACTTGAAACGCTTGCATGTCACAAGGTGTTTTTTGTGAGCTTCTACTTTATTTTACTCTATTTTTCAGCAGTTGCTCTATATTTGTTTTTCCTTCTAAGCTCATGTCATAAGACCACAGTTCACACTTTCTTACTTAACAGACATTTCTGAAAATGCTGTCCTAAATGCACCAAGCTATTTTATCTAAAATCAAAATCATCAAAATATTACAACTAAAAGAAGAACATTTCATCTTGCCTTTTCAGAGAAAAAAAAATTATGATGTGGTCTAATAGTTTTAAGCAGTCACCCAGGCCTCTAAGCAGTTATAACCCTGAACAAAATGGTTGTTTTAGTGTAATGACACTTGCTCAGCAATTACTAGCAAATGCACATTAGCAGAAATGCTCTGCAGAGTCAAGAGCCTCAGAATGTGCCTGTCTGTGCATGCACTACATTTATGCATTCTATAAAGGCCCATACCAACCAGATCACTATTCCTGTGTAACTGTTACTGTTCACATAGAAGGACTCAGAGGCACATCTAGACCATCTCAGGCTTTGAAAGAGATCACTTTTTGACCCAAAATGTACACCTTAGGCCCACCTGCAGCAGGCAACAATTATACATAGGAAGAGTTCCAAGCTTACTCATTTACTCTGTTTTACAAATTGTTTTGCATTAGTAACTTCTTCAGGTTTCCAATTCCCTCCTATTATGACTGTTGTCACAAATTTCATTTCAGAGGCACTGGAATCAGAGACTGAACACACTACAACAAAGAAAGATCAGCAAAACTCAGAAACCAAATTTAGACTCTATACAGATACAACTGAAAGCAGCTGCCAGATATTTGTTAATCAGTTGGAGACTCTTGACAAATGCAGTTTCAATGCCTCTCTTCCTCTGGTGATGATAGTCCATGGCTGGTCGGTATGAACTCACATTTTATTTTTAATTCAAATTAAATCTGATTTTATATACTTTCCTTCTCATTATGCTACAGAAGTAACATCAGAAGTAAGGTTGTGATACAAAGATGATAAATTTCACTGGTAGCTGTGATGGCTAGAAATAATACGAAATGGATATTCTCGACATATTCTGAAGGAACAGTCTACGCACAATTTTTCACATGGGACTCCCGTGCCAAGGATTAAATTCAGCCCTGGTTTAAAGCCAGCAGAGCTTGAACAAGTAGCTGAATTAATGTGCTTTGCCCTGGAGACCTGAATACAGAGTTTCATTTCTCTGATATGTTCACTGCCAGATATTTACAGACTTCTTGAAAAGTGCCCACAATATCCCCACATTTTTCTCACAGATACACCTTTAAAAAGAACTTCTCCAAAAGCCCCTTCAGTTGAAAGTGAAGCCTTCAACATCAATGAATTATCACTGAACTGCTTCCAGTTAGACTGTAAAAAAACAATTCACCATGAAAAAACCTTTCTCAAAAGTATACCAATACTAAGAGTGACTCTTCATCAGCTTCTCAGCTGAAAAAGAAAAAAAAGAAAAGGCAGGATAAGAAATTAACTCATTTTAACAGATCCTTGAATTCTCATAGAACCAATAGAATCAAATAAAGTGGCACAATGGATCTTTCTTGCACATCTGCAAATATGCAGAGGAACTGTGAACACCCCCCGTGATGCACAGAACTCCCTTAGCAAATAAGAGCCAAGCCTCACAAAGAAAAATTTGTTCAAAACCTACACCTTCCTCAAACCACAGGCCTGAAGCTGCTGCCATTGAAGTTCGTCATTCACATTAACGTCATTTGCAGAGGTGTTGGGCCCTTAGAGGAGTGTGTGTGGAAACCCAGACCTGAGACTCCCAAATTCTGTTACACTAGAAGAGATAAGGATATTTTATCAATTGAGGAAATACATACAACTAGAATAACAATTAAATCTGATAGATTAAATAATAATTCTGGTTAATCATATCAGAAATTTGTTTTGATGCAAGAAAATTGTAACCAGGTACTCAGAAAAGAATGACTCAAAAAAAGCAGCTCTCAAAATGGAATGGCTAGAGATGACAAATGCCTGCTGATCTGCAATCCTACAGCTTCCCTTCTCCCATTCTTTTAATTTATACTTACAGGGATAGCTGCTCTTGAATGAAATCAGACATTTTCTGGGCATTTCTGTCTTTCTTTTTAACCAGTACTACCAGTTATCTCCAGATGAGTTAAAGTCTGGGGACATAATTTTCACTGGTAAGAGTTCATATTACAAAACATACACTTATTACATTGACTCTTAATTCTTTTGGTCCACCAAACCATAAACATTCTCATCACTGAAGCAGGCCAAAGCCCCTAAAATCTAGTTATCAGCATTAATCCTTCCCTGTTCATATTATGGTTTTTGTTTCCCTATGTTTTTCACAAGAAATATTTGGCAGAGACTGCTTTCCCATAACAATGATTTTCTTATTGTTTGGTGGGTTTTTTCAATTATAACAGGTGGATGGGATATTGGAAAGCTGGATTTGGAAAATGGCAGCAGCTCTGAAGTCTCAGCATAAAGAAATGAACGTGATCATTGCAGACTGGCTCACACTGGCTCACCAGCACTACCCCATTGCTGTACGGAATACACGCCACGTAGGACGGGAGATAGCACAGCTCCTGGAATGGCTGGAGGTAAGAACTCCCAGATCAACACATGTTTCTCTGGAAAATACCTATTTACTTGTTCTTATACTTCCACAACCTTTCTGAAATACTATGCTTGGTAATGCTTTCATTTCAGTCACTCACGTTTCTTTAATGAAGTGCACATTTTTCTTCCATAAACTTCCATTTGACTTCATAAAAATTTCATCATGCAAGAGGAAAAAGCAAGTGGTCTTGTTCATGAAAATATTTTTATATATCTTTAGAGGTGAGATGGTTTCCTGCTACTTTGGCTTTTCCATTAGTATGTGTGTAGACAGCTGACATTGCTCCTCATGTAAAAAACAACAGACATCATCATCTGCTGATCACGAAAATGGATTTATGTTATCTGTGCTCAACTTCTGCTTATAATGCAGAATTCAATCCCGACACTGTGTCTCATTTTTGCAGCAGTTTCCCAAAGATTAGGATAAAATAACAGTTTAAAGATCCAGAATGTAAAGGGAGACCTTTCAAGAGGACAGACATGCTTCACAAAGCAGATGACATGGAGGTAGCAGTGAGTACAGAGCCACACTAATGCAGTGACTATTTATCAAAACTCCTGCTACATGGGGAGCAGGGGCCATGGCTGGATTGAAAAGGCTGCAGACAAGTCTGCAAGGGATCACTGGTCTCCAGCACTATTTAAGAAAAGGCAGAAAGCAAACAGTTGAATGAGAATCACTTACACAAACCAGGAACTCTAAGCAACTCTTAGTGTATCCATCTCTAATACTCAGCTAATTTGAACTGAAATTATACTTCTATACCTGAAAAAGAACTTTTGAATACTTTAAATATGGTGTGGCCTAAGATGGAAGAGAAATTTACTGCAAGGTTGAAAGGTTTGTAGCAAATACCATTGAAGGCCTAAGCAGGAATGGCGGGGTTAGAGGAAGCTGTCAGATACCGCGCCCAGTTAGGGACAACAGGCACAAAACAGAAGGCAGGAAAGTCAGTCACCATTCTTCGTTGCGACATTAGAAGAAACCTTAGGTTTTGGTCAAATGTAGTTTAAGTTGCTGGTGTCTAAAGTAATTTTTTGAAGCTGTTAAATTATTGAATGAATCAAATGGTGGACTTTGATCAGTTCCCAGGAGGACATACCACATTGTCAACAATAAAGACATTCTTTGATATCACTAGTGTCAACAAACGAATAAAGGTTTGAACAATGACTCCTTGCTCCAGTACTGTAGGTAGTTTCTCTTGTAAAGTGATGTGTTCCAGAATTTACATATACCAGAAATTTTCACACCACTGAGTGTGTCCAACCAGTATTGAGAAGCACCCCTCCAGAGTTTAACAGTTAAAACCCCCTTCATTCCAACTCCCACAACTATATTTCTGCTATGCTTCTGTCTGCTTACAGGCATATGATTATTTCAAAGATTCTCAATGGATGTAACAAAAACTGCAGTGCTGCACAACATTTTAATAAAGAATAAACAATAAGTAAACATTAGTGCTCTTAGTCCAAGAATTAATAGGGCATGATCAGTAACAGCCTCAATAGCATCCATTTCAGCATCATCTGACAAGAAAACTGGTCAGATCTTGTGATTTCTAAGAGCTGTCTCTCTCAAAAGAAGTCTGCCAAGTTTCACCTCATCTTCAGAAGAGATGGGTGTTGAGACTGCACGGCCACTCCACTGGGACAGGCAACATCCACAAAGAAATTAAAAGTGAGGTTTGCCTTTCCTGCAAGCAAAATATGCCACATTTTTCTTTACAAGTCAGAAAAACTTTGAGCCCTGCAGCACAGGTGAAATGCTTAAGATGTACCTAGCATTGATTAGGTAGAAAGAAGGGCAATTCTGCTTTAATAGGTTTGTTACAAATCAGATACATATCTTTGTACAAGAAATATCATTGCTGTACCGTTTAACATGTCCGATCAATATTTTGATCCCTTTAGTTTGGCTTGTGCTGGTATCTCAGACAAAAAAACCCCAAGGCACTTTTTATAGAGGATTGTTTTACCCTGAAGTTAAAGAACACATACCCATTTTATAATCACAGGAAAGCCAAATGCTGCAGACAAAAGGCAACGAATATATGCATCACTTGCAACAAACAACAACAAAAATCCCATTATCTGTGTTGACGGTTTTCCTGTGCATAGAAGATAAGGAGCAGTGCCCAAATGTGAGGCATTTTCCTGCTGCATGAAAAAGAAGCAAGGAATAACACTCAGCCAATAGAAATGTACTGAATGATTCATGCACCTCATTTGACCACCATCAACATATAAATTTCCTGTGTTATAATTCAGAGTATTCCTAGCTTGCAATGAATATTTCACTGTTTACTTTTCATATTTCTTCATCTAAATCAAGCTGCCACTATCTTCCAGGAATCCATTCAATTTTCCAGAAGCAATGCTCATCTAATTGGGTACAGCCTAGGAGCTCATGTTTCAGGATTTGCTGGAAGTTTTATCAGTGGTACAAAAAAGATTGGAAGAATTACAGGTAAAAGATTTATACCTTTAAGAAAAAGAAAAGTCAACTGAATCAAGCTATAAAGATAGTTGACATATCAGTGTTATATCGATAATTAGATGTTGAATAGCAATATTCAGCACAGTTTAGAAGTTTCATCTCATTGGTTTAGAAATTAAATTTAGAAAACTTAGGAGTGAGGCAAATATGCATGGCTGTACTTTGAACTCACAATTCTGATCTTGGATTCATTGCCACATACCACAGCCTCTTACACGGTTCTTGTGGCAGTGCCTGCATGCCAAGAAGCTGATTTTACAAATGTGTCATGATATTATTCAGTGTAAGCACTGAAGGACTTTAGTTCCCCAGAGCTGCTTATTCAAACCTTATTAGTGCATAAAACCTTGATAATGGTTAAGTAAAAACCTCAGAACACATTATTTATTGTAACAGCTATATGCATTCTTCAGCAAAAGTTATTCAGACTTGTAACAATAAGCTCCAAAAAATGATAGTGATAAAAGTTATTAAAGCTAAAAAGAAGTATATGCCTTCAGAGGCACTTCCCTACTTGTGGCCTATGTTACTAGTCTTGTCTGGTTATGTCTATGCAACTACATGATTCCATAGTACCAACTGAAGAATATCAAATTTAGAAGCTTGTCCTCAAAGCTGAATGCAGCTTTAAACTAGGCACAAAGTTCTCTTCCTAAATCAACTCCCAACCAAGAAGAGCACCATGCAAAAAAGTCCAGAAAACAAAAATCAGCAAGACTCCCTAAGCGGAGTATTATTTTTCTGAACACTGAAACATAATCTGCCTTGGAGATTTTTCAAGTTGAAGAATTATTATAAATAAAATCTAGCAGACAGATAGCCCTTTTAAGCAATAAGTGGAGCTTTATGAAGTTTCAGGTCCCAAATGTGGGCTAAAAGTCAACCTTGCTGTGGGTCTGGTGTCTTCCAAAGGCCTGAAACACACGACCTCTAGAGTCTGAAAGAACAAAATTACGTCAAGGTCCCTCAAGTGACACTGGCAGCAAGCAGAGTTTGACAAACACATCTGTCTCGGGGCCTGTGTCCTTGTGCAGGTCCCAGTTACTGTTTGGTACAGTGCCTGTGTTTGCTTTAGCTGTAACCACCCTCTGCAGGACAAGCGTTCTTATTGTTTCCATCAGAGAAAGACCTTGTAAAGTACCGGTGCTGCCTGTTTTCAGACATTTATCACAGATTTACAGCAGCAGAACAGTCCTTCTGCAGTATCTGACAATGGGATTTATTTGCATTTCTTGCAGGCCTTGACCCTGCTGGCCCCTTGTTTGAAGGAATGTCACCAACAGACCGTTTATCTCCAGATGATGCAAACTTTGTAGATGCAATTCATACCTTCACTAAACAGCACATGGGCCTCAGTGTCGGCATCAAGCAGCCCGTGGCTCATTTTGACTTTTATCCCAACGGAGGCACCTTCCAGCCTGGCTGTCACATCCTGCATGTGTACAACCACATTGCACAGTTTGGGATCACTGGTAAGAACCAACGGCACACAGTGGGAGGCAGCAGGGCAGCTGTACCGACTCCCTCTGGGAAACTACAAACCTGTGCTCTTAAACAGCATCTAAGTATTATTATTATTATCACCCCTTATATGCGATATTATATTGTTATATTATAATATTATCACCCCTTTCCTTGTTTAGAGATCAGTTATCTGATTTTTACATGTCTTGAGTTCATATTGGTTTTATTGACTCCAGTAAGGAATTGAGCTGCCTAGCACTCCTGAAAATGAGGCCACAAGCATCCTGCTGTCAGGCACCTCTGAATAATTTAATGGTATTTGTTTCAGCAGTAGGGGAGATGAGAAATTTTTCTGCACAATTATTCTAATTAAGCCAGATTTGTCTAGTGTGCCATTAATTATTTCAAATAAAATAAAACCCAGGTCTGTACTACTCTCCTTCTTAGTTCACCTTCTTCCAATTCCATGTCCTTCAGAGGCACAGGTCACACTCTCTCTAGGACCTCACTGCCAGTGTTCCAGGCTACCTTTTATTTATAGAAGCTTATTTCCAATGTACCTAAACATAAACGTATAGAGAAACTGAAGCAACATACTGAAAAAGGTCCTGAAGTGCAGTGACAACCAGAAATCTTCACTGAAAAGCCCCAAAAGAGCCCTGCTCACCCAGTACATGGCATTGCAGAAGTATTTCTCAACTATCATCACACAATGCCTAAATCTGGGCCTTACTTGTTAGAAGGTAAATTGTGACAAATGTGAAACCAAACATCTGCTCAAAAGCTTATCGGTGGACATATAAAACAGCCCATCATGATACATCCTGATTGCACAGAATAATTTTTGTAATTTGATGGCACTTAAAGAACAAAAAGATACTTCTCATAATAGCAGACCTATTTAATATTTTTTATTGCATTTAATACAATTTTTCTCTTTTTTTCCAAGTAGTAACTGCAAGAAAAATTCAATTCAACATAAGAGTTTGTCAGTCTAATAGGGACAAAATATGGTATTGCTGCCTAAGCATCCAAAATCCAACAGTGTTCAACAATTCAGAATGAGACTGCTGTCTTTAATTTGGCATGATCTGAAGGGCTGCCTATCAACTCAGATTGTATTTTCTATTGACCAAAGCAGCCAGAACAACGAAATCAAGGTTCATATTTACAGTCTGATACAGCCAGGCTAGAGAAGGTTAAGCAGCAAATTATTCGAGTTTATTGGCATGGGAGTTCAGCCATTCTATTTTTGAATGATCCTAAAAGTAAAATTGCAATGATGTTTGATTTCTGAGGCAAAACCATGATGCAAAGGGTAGTAAAGGGGTGTGGAAGGGGAAACAATAACATGCTTATAGTTGGCTATAGTACTCCTCTGCAGTTGAAATGGTAAAAAGAAACAAGGGCATGTGAAATTTTGTTGTTGCATTTTTTCAGGCATCACTCAAACTGTGAAATGTGCCCATGAGAGGTCAGTTCATTTGTTCATCGACTCTCTGCTGCACAAGGACAGGCAAAGCACAGCTTACTGGTGCAACGACATCAACACTTTCAACAAAGGACTGTGCCTCAGCTGCAGGAAGAACCGGTGCAACACCCTGGGCTACAACATCAGGGAGGAAAGGCTGCCCAAAAGCAGGCGACTCTTTCTGAAAACAAGAGCACATATGCCCTTCAAAGGTTTGTGGGAGTACTTTTTACAGTGTCCAGATTGATCACAAAGTGGAAGACTGAGCCTAAGCTTTGTGATTCTATTTGACTCATTCATTAAAGCTTAGAAAATCTGTGAGAATAATCAATTTGCTGAGACAACTGAGAATCCCAGTAGGCCGTCTTGATGCCCTTTCATCAAAATCCTGGCTCTCATATTTCTGTGGGAAAAAGCACACTGCATGCTTGCCCCAGGCTAAATGTGGAGCTGAGGGCTCACAGATGTGTGGGGTCCTGATCTGCAGGATTTTCCTACAACTGGACTATCCAGGTTTGTTGTAACATATGCAGGCATACAGCCAAGCCAAAAAAAGCAGCATAATTACTCTGGGAGGCCTGTAAAACATCCTGTCCCGAATTTGCCCAAATTTTGTCTGCAATTAGACTATGAGATGACATACAAATTACTACTTTTAAAACAATGGATAGACAACAGAACAGCATGGACTTTAACAGGGCTGAACTGTAGCACTAAAATTAAGACTGGCACTCAGGCTTTAGCTCTACTACATTACTTTATCGAGTCAGTGCAGATTTTTTGGTTGTATGACCAGACAGAGGGGCCACGGCCTCACAGGGGGCGCAGGGCCTTCCTGCCAGTCTCCATTGCACTCAGCTGCCAGAGCCCACTGCTGCTGTTGAGCAGAGATTCCCTTGCCAGTGGTAAGATTTACGTACATTTTACAGTGAGATCAAGCAGGACTTCGCGGGACAATCCTCTTCTGAGGGGTTCCTGCAGGGGCTCCTGGCGCTGCTCCTCACCACCCCCTTCCCCGGCAGCCCTGAGGCGTGTGGGGAGCAGCGGCGCGGGCGGCGGGCAGGGCTGGGCCGCGGGCCGCGCGCACAGGAGGCTCCCCTCAGGCCGAGGCGCTGCCTGTCCCCGCCACAGCCCCGCCACAGCCGCCACAGGAGTCCCGCACCCCGCACCTGCTGCCGGGGCTGTGCCGGGCCGGAGCCTCCCTCCTGCTGGAGGGGTCTGTCCCCGCCTGCCCCTCGCCCTGGGCTCTGGGCTGGGGAGCACTTCGAATGTTGGCAGTGCACCCCGGCATTGAACTCTGAAGGGATGAGGAGAAACGCTTTAATAGGCTGCTTGCATTATACGGCTTGTCTCCCCACAGTGCCCGGTTACTCAGCTGCATTAGCATAGATTAAAAAAACCAACCCAAAACCCAACAAAAATTCACGTACTTTTAAAATAATTTTGGAAGTCTTCCACTAGCACAGCTGTGAAATATTCAGTGATGACTCCAGAGGGATCTG
This sequence comes from Daphoenositta chrysoptera, assembly GCA_013397915.1. NCBI lineage: Eukaryota > Metazoa > Chordata > Aves > Passeriformes > Daphoenositta > Daphoenositta chrysoptera. The sequence continues at coordinate 1,276,732 of VZRO01002634.1, forward strand.
CACAGCCCTGACTGATACTCAGAGCAGCTGAACCTGCTGAATCTCTTCTTAATACTGTTTAAAATGGCTTAGGAAGATACTTGAGGTAGATTTAAAAACTCCAGAGGCTGTGTCTAGTTCCTGATGTTATCTTACTCCAGTACAGTCAGGGTCAGGTCCTTGTCAGAACCAGGGAATGACAGGCTCCCACTCCTGGGCACGGAGGTGTGAGCCCTGTGTTGCATTCCTCTCTGGACATGGAGCTAGTTTCAGTTTGGGGTAAAATATCTGTGTCCTGTTGCCTTTGATTTCAATTAACATGTTGCATTTTTATGCTTAGAACTGGTTTTGCATAAAAAACCATCCTTGGCCCATATGTGGATAGAAATACCCCAGACAATGATCTCCTTTCACAAAAGTTCCCAAACAAAGCAGCAACTGTGGGAAGGTGCTTACAAAGTCATTTTTCTAATGCTTTTTTAAAAATTGTTTGAAGATCATGTGAGAAGCACAAACAGAAGAAATTTGAGAAACCCAACATTACACTTCACAATTCTCTGTGTCTTCACAAAATCTAACATTTCATTTTCAACTTAATAACATTATATTCTGGAGCATACATTAATCCAGCTCAAACAAAACCCCCAGTTCTTACAAAGAAGTTAACATTTATAATAAAGCTGTGACAGGACCCTGAGTTTTTATATGATTTTTCCTTGAAGTGAGCACCATAATTACAGCAAAAGCTTAGGCTGTGTCTGATCATATACTGAACAATCAGTTTTTACATAGAAAGAAAACACAGAGAAAGATTAGTAATAAAAGTGATCTGTAAACAACCCTCTCTGCCCTTGCCCTCATCAGGTTTGTGGCATAGAATCGGCCATTTTGTTTTCTACTGAGTGACACGTTTTCAAAAGAAAATATATTGTTCATTAACATACAACAACTATAAAACAACAAAAAGATACAGCTTTTTCCAGCAAATACCTTCCATTGTGAACATTCGGAGCTGCACCAAAAAAAAAAAAAATCTCTGTGCATATACATAAAAACATGATCCCGTTAGCAGTATGGGGAGCCATTCTCAGATGTAGTGAAGAATGAAGTGAGTAAAGAGGCTCTGCTCAAAAACTAGTGTGCAATAATGTTTGTTCACACCTAAATCTATCAGTTTTGTCTAGAAAGTGGTTGGAAGAATGAGCAGATAGAAGAGTTTTGGACATTCAAATGTAGCTGACAGTATCTGTATGCATATGCTCTAAAGGTATGTTGTTGGGTTAGGTTTTTTTTTCATAATTTACAAAATATCAAACTGATGACTTCTTAGGCATTTTTCATGCTGACAATACTCAGTTCAGACTTTCCTAAACAGTGTTGTTCTAGAAACTCACCCGACCTTGAAGCATTAATGACATTGTTAACAGATGTGTGTTAAGCACAATGTATCATTATGCAGTCAAGGAAAGTTTGTGAGTCATCTGTTTTGCAGTGCAATTTTCCAGTTGATCAGAGAAACAGCCTGACCACGTTGCATAAGGTCTTTGATCTGTATCATACATCTCTAGTCATGCCCAGTCACAAGGATTTTTCTGGTCACTAGATAGAGGGCTTGTCAGAAATTCTGACAATTAAACTTCAAAAAAGCTGAAATATTTCCCATGGATGAATGTTTTATCCCAAAAAGAAACTCAACACTGATTACCTTTCTCTCCATCCTTTAAATACAGCAACAGGGCCTCAAACTCTAACAGACTACACAGCATAACAAGAACCAGAAAAAAAGATGTTTTCATTTCAACAAATTAGTTTGAAAACTAAAATGGAATAACCATCAACTTTCTGCTCTGAAAGGCAAAATTCTTTTGCCTAAGAAATCTGTTGATTCATTGACCATTCATTTAATCACTTTTTGCAAATTCTTCCTTGCTACAGTGTATCATTATCAGTTCAAGATCCACATCATCAATGAAATCCAAGGCAAGCCAATAGACCCAACTTTTACCATGTCTCTGGCAGGGACTAAGGAGGATGCTAAAAACCTGCACATCCCACTGTGAGTATTGTATCACGTCATTGTGCATGTGACTAAAGATGCCAATCTGTAATATCATATCACATTGATGATCATACTATGAGTGAAATGATTTAGTACAGCTGAGTGAACATGAACTGGAAATTGTCCTCTCTTCAGTCATACTCCCTGAAAGTCACAAGTTCTTACAATGACCATACAGTTTGTACAGAAAAACAATCATTATAAAACAAACAGTAAATTTGGACCTTTTTCTGTCCGCTTACTTTGGTCCATCCCATGGCTAAGACAGGGAGGTGTCATCAATTAAGATGCAAATGAAAAAATCAGCTGTAATTGAGATAAAGAATTTTGGGTATTTATCATGATGTACACTAACTGTATTAATGAAAGCAAAGGCAACAGTGTGGGTCAGTGTTTGCTCTAGCAGGAAAAAGTCATAACATAGATGCTATTATGGGACACCTCTTCTTTTGCTATCAGAAACCACCACTGCTTCATCAGCTGTTTAAGCTTCTCCCACTTCTGCTTCTTTCCTAGCATGTTGTCAAATTTCACCACTTTTTTGCACCTGAGGAAGAACATTCTTGAGACATTAATATTTTGTCCAGGAGAAGGAAACATAGTTCTTTCTCTGGTTTTAAGGGGAAAAAATCCTTCTTTTTTTTTTTTTCATTTTAATTCATAATAATTATGACAGCATTATTCTTATCTTGCTTTCTGTAGAGTTGAAGGTATTAATGGGAATAAAACCTACTCCTTTCTCATCACCCTGGACACTGATATCGGTGACCTAATAATGATCAAGTTCAAATGGGAAGGAACTCCAGTTTGGGAAAATATCTGGGACACATTTCAGACCATAATACCATGGACAAAAGGCACCCGTCGACCAGGACTTATAGTGAAGGCAATAAGAGTGAAAGCAGGGGAAACACAGCAAAAGTAAGTGTAATGAGAACACTCAGTAACACCACAGGTGTTTGGCACACAGGTTATTCCAGTTCAAATATAAGCATCCGAGTCCCAGCAGTCACACTAATAAATTTCAGTGAAACAACATACTATGCAACACAAATATTGATTCCAACATTACCATCATGAAATATTCAGATTCCTACTTACAAAAAATATGTCAAATCTTAATTATTTGTCTTTCAACACCTACTTTCTAGAGAAACTCAGTATCACCATTCTTGGAAATACTCATTAGAAGAATCATGTGCTGCATGCAAATTACATGTACTGCACAGTCCTCTGATTCTTTTTGGTGTTCTTTCCCCTGTTTAGCTTTGAAACTGGATCACCAAGTCTGAGCAGCCTTGTTCTCTATATACAGTAATGCTAACAACACATTTGAAACTGCCTACTCGTACAGAGCAATTTCAGCCAGCAGACAGAATAAAAAAACTTAAAATGATTCCCACTGCTTTAATCCTTTGAGAAGTTTTAACTGAGCAGTTTAATTAAGGTTAATGAGAAAAGCACGCCTTACCTTGTAACTGAGGCTCAGTCTTAGAAGGCAATTTTTCCTTGGTACATTCCTTTCTTACCACCACAACTAATGCAGACTTCCTGTGGAACAACTCTTATTGGCAGAGCTGCATCTCCTTAATATTGACACAAAAAACAAATTAGACAATTTAAAGAGACATTTCATAAGGCAATCTGTGCGTGCTGAGGGGCAGAGGAAGGATGATATTCTCTTAGATTTAATCCTCCTGAAAATGTATTTTGGAGGTATTTTCCTAACCTGGCACTTGACACATGCTCCTGCCATTAAAATAAAATTAGTTTCTGTAACATCTCCTGTTATTTTAAAAGCCACGATCTGAAATCAGTACTGAACTAGCTGGCAAAGAAAATTAAAGCAAAGCATACATTGCAAACTAGGGAGCTCTGTTTAGGTACAGGTTCCTGTACCTTGAGAAAAAAGGTGTGAAGGTGAGAAGTCATCTTCCTAACCAGGAAGCTCTTGTCCAATGCAGCTGTGCCAGTAACCTGGCACAAGGCCATTACTGCTGATGTACTACTTTCCTTACCTAGGAAATGATTAAGTGAGGGGGCTACTTATTATACTGACAAAAAATTATGCTGGCATCTTCAGGTACCTAATGCTCCTTAGAAGTTTTTTTCTGCTGCAAGTTGAAGCAGTTTGTGCCAAGCTTTTAGTGATTATGTGCTGAGTTTTGTTCTTTGGAATCTGGGAGTGATGTTCAGTTACCACTGAAATAATGCATTAATGTTTAGGGGGGGAATGAAAGATTATTAGGTGGTTCTAAAAGGAGAAACAAAGGACACTCAAAGAAAAGTATTTTCTTCAAAGAAAAAAGGTCTGTAGATTTCTGCCTCCCTCAGAAGACCAAACATCGTGTATTGCAGAATTAGCAATTTTGGAAATTCAATAATTTAAAAAGGTAGTAGATACAAAGTATATTTTGACTTCTCTTGTGATTTGAACAATTAACTATATTTTATCTCCAGGCATCTCTGCCTCTTGATGTTTGTGATCTTTGTACACATAATGAAAGTTCCTTTGTTAGACTCTCTAATGGCAAACACTTGAGATGTAACAGCATAAACTTAAAAAGCAATTAACAAACAGACCATTATGAGCAATAAAATACCAGATTCCAACAAATTTGGTTTCAAATATTTCTGTAGCATATGTAGTCGCTGACGTTAGCATCCTACATAGCTGATTTTTAACAACCTCCCAGCTAAACAGCAGCAATCCAGCAGCCAAACAGTGCAGCCATGGTGGTGACAGAGCTGGAACAGTGTCAGTGCCCCAGTGACAGCAAAGCCCGAGTGACTGTGAGGGTGTCCTGCAGAGACAGCAGTGACAGCACAGTGCACAGGGACACCAGGGAGGCAGAGCACAACGCACGCAGCACCCAGGGGCTGCCTGCTCCTCTTCTCCTCTGTACCTCTGCTCTGGCAGGCAGATCCATCTTTCCTCACAAGCCTATAAAATCAGTAAGATACCTTCCTGTGAAAGACAGGGTAAAGAACTGGCTAAAGAATGAGAGATTCTAACATCGTGCTTTCTAACTAAAATTATGCTCACATGCTGTCTTTTCTTTCCAGAAAAACATTTTGCCCCCAAAACATTGACAACATTCACCTTCATCCATCCCAAGAAAAGACATTTGTGGGATGTGAAGATCGCTTCCAGAAGCAAAACAGAAAATGAGCAAGAACACAAAAAGACAACTCCTCACCAAAATATTCAAAATATATCTAGTAAAATGTTTTAAAAATTTACAGTTACGTCAAATATCCTAGCAGTTTCAGAGATGGTGAAAAAATACATTGAGGTATTTAGTTTTTGTGATCCAACAGTAAGCTGAAATATGCACTTTGTTCATCTAGGAGCATCCTCTGAAAATGATCAACCAGCAGCTTCATCAAGGCAACTGTCAATTTTCAACTGTTAAAAGTCTGAAAAAAAATCTGCTTACCAGAAATAAAAATATTATTTGACAAAATCATTGCTGTAAGCGTTTGAAAAACTTAATTTTGTTGGATTTAAGGGAAAAAAAGAAACTTCATTTCCCAGTAAATACTTTGAAACATTAATAGCTACTACTATCAGTTAGAACTTTCCTAAATTATTTCCTAATGAAGCGGGAGTTAAATAGTTCATAAAAGAAAATACTACCAAATAGATATAAAAATAAAAAGTGCTTGAGCCATAATAACCATATGAAAACCCCAATAATAGTATCATCTAAAAATTCTGAAATAAATTTTGTTCTCTTTGACAAAGCTTTGCTATTTAACTATTTTAATTTAAAAGCTGATTTAAATTACTAGCAATTTAATTATTTGAATAATGCTTAGAATATTACACAAAATTCTAGCACAACTAAGTTCAGTTAATTTCTGCATTTAAATCATATTTATCTGTTCAGGTAAGGTCTGAGATTTTTAGATTCTAAACCTCTGTATACCAGATCTTGGCATAACTTGAAACTGCCAGAATAAATGAAAATGGTGAGATCTTCAAACAGCTTCAGAGCATAAAAACAAAGTTTATAAGATCAAACATACAAAATTCCATTGTTTTCTATGCCAGAATATAAACAACAGAAAGAAACATTATTGTCTCAGATTGTTTTTATTCTATGGTTTGTATGTACTGAAACAGAAATCAATATATATGTATTCATTTGTCACTTTAATGCTAAGCACAAGATTAATTAAAAATTAAGTGTCTTGAACTCTGAATTTTGAATGTAATTTGTGTTAAATATTCTCTAAATGGTAAAAAAATGTGCAAGAAAGCACTAAGATCTGGAGCAAAGCATGTTTTTTCATAGCAAGATATTGCAGGGAATTTTGAATCAAAATATCTGGATGTTACCAGGAATAAAGTGGGATTTATTTAGACAGCCCAACACATGAACAAGTTGAGCAGATCCTGCAGGCAGTGAACAGTAATCAGATGTTGAATGCAGGCATCTCTGCCAACCATTCAGAATATTAACTTCTAACTTTCACAACCTGTTTTCAACAACTACCATCCCTTTAAACAAACAGGAATACTCAATACAGAATCAGAAAAGCTCACAAACTACAATGGGAACTGAAGCATACTTAGATCTCAAGTGAGAATTGTTATCCTTCCTGAGGTGTACATTCCAGAAGCTGTTCCAATATTTAAAATGGCTCCTAGGAGTAGTATCTTGATTAGATAAATATTTATATATTTAAATACAAATTCCATGCAAAAGAATCCTTAATTCCTCACTGAAAACAAAGGTTTGTGCTTTGAAAGACTTAATTCAATGAAGCAAACTGTTTTTTTAAACACAAAAGTATTTCTACCTTCAGTGTCAAAAATTACAATTTAAATGATTAATTTCATGCTTCAGGTTGCCATCCCAAATTTTTAAATTTTGCAACATAATTATTTTATGAGAGCTCTGTAATATGTTCTGTGTTTGTGTAAGAATCAATTGCTTAAATGCAATAGCTGAGTCAAACCAGGAGCATACACAGAGGGAAATTTCAGCCAAAAGTAACTGAGTTAGGTAAGCACCAAGGCCTTTTTTGGTTGATGTTTTACTTTTGTAGCAGCTATAATCCACTGGAGAGACTCAATTGCTAGAGGGACCCAGTGACAGCATTTTTAGGGGCATGAAGTTACAATGGACCATGTCCTGCACAATGACAGGCAAGGAACAAATGACAATGTGGCCATTTTAGTTTTCAAAGCACAATGAAAAATGAGACTAAACAGAGAGACAAGTATGTGTGGCTAACTCAAAACTAGGCATCTCTCTAGGTTGTTTCTAGAATTCAATTGTTGTTTTGGCAAAAAGCTAAAGACCTGCCCCTTACTTGTATTTCATGGTTTTCTTTTTTTATAAAATACTTGTCTATTTAGAGAATAATTTAAATACTATCACTGAAATTGCATTTACATCAGTTATCACCAACTTTCTAAACTATGAATTTTGTAAGCTTCCTGAACCAAATCCTACCCCTACTCCTCAAAAAAAGATTTTTCAGAAGACATTGAAGGATCACAGAATTAAGAGAGAAAGGCTAAAAAAATTGGGCTGTACATCTCTTCCAGTAAAGAAACTACACCCTTAGAAACGTTTCAGACATCAAATTTAGCATTTCTTGCAAATTACTATCACTTACTTGGTAAGAAGGCTGATAAAGGGATATAAACTTCAGGAGAAACAGGCATTACTTCAGGAAAAGCAGGTGGAACAAGGGGCAGAGATGCCTAGAGTGTGCTGACACTCAAGAAATGGGGATACTGCAGTTTGATGACTTTTTCCAGTTTTTGTGAAAAAACATTCTCCTGCTCAGCTGAGAGAAGCTGGTATATCCTCAGATAAGACAATTTGAAAGCTTTTAAAAAGTAGGAAAATTAAAACAACATTCAACATTGAACAACAACAACATTGAACTCTTAAGTATACACGAAGATACTACTTCACAAATCCTATATCCAAATTCTGCCCCTCTGCTTTGACAGCCATCAGTAATTTCTGATATAAAAGTGAAATAAAGCCCAAGCTGCACTATATTCAGAGTCTCACCATGCCTGAACATAAAACTGAAGTCATACCTAAATTTCAAGTGCCTGTAATGGTGCCTTACTTCGTCCTCATTGGAATTACTCCTGTCTCACTCCATACTTTCCAAAACCTTAGAAGCCACCAGGTGCCTGCTCCTGTCAGAGCATGCACAGCTCAGCATGACAGGATGGCTGCTGTCCTTTTCATCACCTCTCTGTAATAATGAACCTCCAGTATTCAGAAATATAAACCTCTTCCTTCGTGTTTTTCCTGAAAGAAATATTGGAACACTAATTAAGACCCAAATTACATCAATGACTTACAGTCTGTATGGTATAAAGTTTCATTGCTTAAGAGGACTTTGACGCCCTTGTCATGCTCACACCATTCTGACTGTGCTGTATTTGCTTCTACACCAGAGGTGAATTTAATAACTAAAACATTAAAAAATGCAAGATGAATAACTGAATAGGTACAAATAAGGATTACTATGTCAAGTATTAGCTAGAAAAATTATGGACCGATTTGTTTCACCTTAAGTATACACGAAACTTGTATTTGAGCAGCTTAGGCATTATTTCCACCCCTCTGGTCTGTGTTCCTACAGAGATTTAAACACAACCACCACCACCTCTGTTTGGCACCTGTGATGAGAATTTGCAGAAGGGCTCTGCTCCAAGGGATTTTCCTTTAATGCCCTTTGCACAGACAGTGCTATTTAGCTACAGGGAGAAGCACTTCTATAAAAAGTCATGCGGGGTGGTGGGGGAGGCACTGTGAGGAAGGAACTCTGCGTATGCTTTGATAACATCAAAGTCCACCCTGCTCACCTCGGGAAACAGATGTCTGAGCAGGCCACTCTCCACAAACAGCCCTAAAAATGGAAGACTCACGGGCAGGACCTGGCTTTTAAAAGCAGTCTTATCACTTAAATCAACCATGCAACACACACAAAAACCCAGAGACCCAGCTTAGCAGTTTTAAAACGCCTTCCAAAAAGCGCGTTTGCTCCTTCTGTAAGTCTCGTGTATTCTGAGTATTGCATATTAATTCCACCAAAGTGAACCAAATATATTTCCAAAGGTATCAATCAGTAACTATGGTGCCAGGCTTAAACATCCCACCAGCAACTAGTTTTCATTTGGAAGGTAAGAAAAGTTTTATTCCTGTGATCATGTAAGTAATTTTAAATTAATTTCCTGGCTTTCCCTAAACAGGTTACACAAACACATTTATTCTTACATAACTGCATGACGTTAAAATCGAGAGGGCCACTTTGAGAGAGACAGTACAATTACATTTTGGCATGAAAGTAAAAGCCAAAAATTAGGCAAAGTGGAATATGGATATTCCTCTTTGCTCTCAGAGTTCAACAAGTAAATGGATCTTCAGAAGATGATTTCATCAAGTCTATTTATTAATGCATTTCAAGTTTCAAAAAACCTTACATATCTTTGCACAATACTTTATTTTTTGCATTTTTTAGTAAAAATTTCCAAAGTGAACAAAAAAGAGACTGTATAAAACACAGTGGAAATGAAATCGACAGTAGTATTTCTGTTTCATTGTCTTGAACTTTCTTTCGGCTTTACCACATCTTGACTTGCAGTGGAGAGTTCAGTGCACATTTCTGTTTTCAAAAAACATTTAACTTAGACTCAAAATAAAATAGGGCAGCATTTGTCTGCCAAAATCCTACCACAGGATAACATTACAGGCAAAAAATTTACATGTTCCAAAGTCTACCACACTCAAGAAGTTACTAAGAACTCTTGCTGAATAAAAGTCACCATTTTAGAAATGCAAACCCACTTCCAATCTTTGCACAGTCTTAAAACAAATGTATTTAAAATGACTTAAAAGCAACTACATACACTTCTAACTAGTTAAGATCATTTAGAATTATTTATATAGTCTATTGGACTTGGGGTTTCATGTACAAAATTTGTCTCTAAACCATGTACAAAAAGCTGTATTTTGAAAAAGTTACCACATACTGTACAAGTTTACAAGGAAGAGATCCCATTATATTCTGTAACATTTTTGGCCTTGCTGGCTTGCGTCACATTATGAGAATGATTGTGTAAACCTTATACTCTTAAAACACAAAACAAAACCAAAAAAAAAACCAAACAAAGGAAGCCTGTCCAACCCTTAGTAAATTTTCTCCTAAGCAAAGCCAGGAAAATTATAGCCATTTGCATCTCTAATTAGCTTGGTGCTTTTGGAAAACAAGCAATAAATACATCACAAGCTTAAACATTTTGTAATGCCCCCTTTCATCTCCTGCATAGCAGTAAGCACCTTAAGACATCTTTTATTTCATCTTCAAAAATGCCAATTATTTACATTCGTAATAAAAACTCTGGAATGGGACATTGTGCTGTTGAACTTCACTACTGGTATAAATGTGGGAAAATTGGTAGTCCTAACTACAGTTTTAACTCTGCCGCAGTAGCCAGGCAAATCACTCTACTTTAGTGGTTATCAGTCAACAGTATCATGCTGAAAAGTTATCCAAACACTTGATAAATTAAAAAAGAAAATTAAAAACTACAGCTTTTCTTTCTTTCCACAACCCTTAGAACACAAACTTGATTACCAAACTGTAAGAACATCTGAACAGCCCAAATAAAGTGGTTGCAATTTTTAAAACAAGTTGAGTAACAGGCAGAATTTTCTAATAAAGCATGGAAATATTTGATCTAACTATTCATTATTTCACTGAATAATCAGACAAATTAAAAATATTTATGCTGAGCTACAAGGAAGACACTTACGTAAAACGTTTTTGAAACATTCTGACATTTGCAAAGTTTGCAGAACACCTGTTAAATCTCTCTAAGACCATCCAGTCTTGTATGCTGTGTCTTAGCAGCTGTTGGATAAAGATGAAATGAGTGCTTGAAACAACTTTGATAATGATAAAAAAAGTGTGATTGGATTCAAAATTGCTGTGTAAAGCATCACAGGACTCTTGACCACTACACACCATCATCCTCTGTTATCCTGAGTATGTCAATTAAACAGTAATTTCTTCATTAATAGCGGAAAAGTTTTATAATACAAAGAAACATCCATATTGCAATTCTCTTGTTTACAATTGCACACAAGTACGGGTGTACGTTAGAAATACATGTCTGCATATAACAATGTATATACATTGACAAGTAATGTCTCCAATGCTGAGGTGGTCTAGCTTCCTAGCCTTGTCTGGCAGTTGAAAAATATATATTTTTCTCAATTCTTGAGTAAAAGTTTTACTACAGCCATATTTGCCTGCAAGTGAAGAAAATGCAGCAATGAAGAGCACAGAAGGGGGAAAGAATCATGATATGCTAGGACTTTGTGCCACTAAATTAAAAATATTCAAGAAAAACACTTTTCTTCTTTTTGAGCTGGAAGATTCTCTCATTAAAAATTAACCACTTCCACTTGTTTTGAGGGCATATCATGCTTTTTTTTTTCCTCTTCAATTTTTGAGAGTTAGACTGGGGACAATGACTTATTAGGTTTTCTTTGGAGTGAGTTTTCCCATTGTAGGCACTAGGAAGAACCAAGGCAAAAAGCTGCAGTCAGCGTCTCATATGTCCCATCTGATAACTCTCTCGGGGCCTTTGCCGCTGGGGGGGCTGAGTGGTTTGTGGTGGTCTCCTCCTTTTTAAAGTGCCTGTTGCAAAGAAAAGTAGCCGTTATTAAAATTAATTGTAAAAATTCAAGTTATTTCCAGAAGTGTTGCCCTGGCCAAGCAAATTAAATACAACTATTTTTCTGGAAGGCTTCAGATTTAGACCGGCAAAGTTTTAACTAGATGAGTAACTGCAAGGGGGACATACAGAATACATTTCAATATCTCAACAGTAGTTCCTTGAACAGGCCAATTCTTACAAAATGTAGCATGGAATAGGAAATCAAAGGAACTCTGGAAGAAGTCTTCAGAGTTTTCTTTTGATACGTATATTATGTTACAGGAAAATAAGGCAAGAATTAGATTTTCATGAATTGTTTCACTGGGATCAATTCCATTTCTAGGTTCACAGGGCCAGACTCAGAACTGTAGGTTGAGACACCTGGAATTTCTCTTTAGAACAAAACAGCTGAAAACATTTCTCTATAATTAGCTGAAGCACTCACCTGGAAGTGGTTTATGAGGAGGCAACTTTGGATTACTGCTTGGAGTATGAACACTGCATATCTTAATGAAGCCAGCCATTAGCATGATTAATGCAATTCCCATAAGCAACACTGCCCACCAATAAGCCTAAAAAACAAAACCACAACAACAACAAAAAGATTTTGTGGGGGCTGGCACACATGCACAAGAGACAGAGGACACTGAATATGGCTTTTCACTGTGTTTTAGAAGTCATCAAAAAGCTTTTCTGAAACATCACCGAGAATATGCAACCATAGTATTTTAAAGAAATGTCCCCAAACTTCTTCCACAGAAAAGCCCCAATACTTCCATTTGAGTATCAGAAGGGTACTTCACAGAAGATACACTCCAACAGAGCTGGGTAAGCCTAAAACAATCTACAGCTTACACAAAATTGCCTATTCAGCTCTCCAATAGTGTTTCACTCTAGCTCTTCTTCCAGTATATTATTATTAAAGTGTCATCCAGCACAGTAAAAATGTTTAATGCTAAAGATCAAAATATTTAGTTCTTTAAAAGAAGTCAGAACATTCAAATATGAAGAGTTAAAACATGAAATAACAGTAAACTAAAAATGTGAATGAATAGAGGTAATAACAGATACTATTTATTTGGTTTTTATTTGTTTGTTTCCATTCCCTTCAATCTAGCAAACTTATCTGTTGCACACAGGGTGCTTACAGAAAAACTAGTAAAACAAGGGCTAATTATATTTTGAAGAATGCTGAAGCACTCTGCATATAGAGCAACACTTATCAAATGTGAATCTTGATTACCAAGAACATTTCATATTAGACTTGTAAAATAAAAATATACTTACCACAATCCATTCTGCAATATTTTCATATAGTTCTGGATTAAAAATTGCTTTCTTTAATCTAGCTAGAGGGCCATCAGCATCTACTAGCCGACACCTCATAAACACATCACAGTAGCCTTTGAAATCATTACAGGGAGATCCAGGCTGCAAAGTAATGGTTTCAAGATGAAAGTACTCCTGCCATCGGCTCGAGCCTGTGCTTGCACAAGTAGCTGGGTCCACTGAAAAGTGAATACAAATTAATCAAACCATTATTATATTAATGCATCTGTGTATGAATACCTACTCTAGCATTTAATTGTTCAAAATGCTTTTCTATGAATCTGTAAAAATGCAAATGATATTGTTTATTTCCTACAAAATACAATGCAATGTCTGTCTGAAACTACGTATGAACAAAATGCTCTCCAGCTAACAAAAACTCAAGTCCGAACACCAGGAGCAGGTTCCTCAGAGCCCTCCTGCTCTATTTACCCTTATGATTCAGACAAATCTTACTTTTTCTCATGCAGCAGACATGGCAGAGTTCTCTGTCATCCTTGCCATCTGAGCTAGCACATGTACACTCCTCCAAGCCGTGCTTCTCACAGATAGAGCCAGCACATTGCTGTGGGAGACAAAAGCACAACAACACAAAAATCAATTTCACCTTTATGCACTGACATTAGGAAAGGTATTAAAAATTAATATCTGAGAGTATAACTGTAGGTCTAAAGATGCTTATCAATAAAAGCAATTTATTCAATTTTTTTCCAAAGCTTATAAACAAAAAATTATTACCATTATTTGGTTTCAATTTTTGGCATACTTTCTAATTTTTTAGAAGATGATTTACCCTATTTTTTTAACACAGTATCTTCTTTTATAGCCTCAGAGTACCCTGCAAAACACCCACAGCACTACAATTCACACTGAAACATGACTACTCAAAATCATGGTTAGAAAAATCAATCATACATATGTATTCACAAATACTTCTCCTGGAGAAGAATAAAAATTAATGGCAGAAAAGATTCTGTGTTTAATTTCACTGTGTGAAGATCCTTCAAACTCAAAGTTCACTGTATTTATAATCTTGTTTCAAAATCAGTAACTATACAAAGACAATTCCTCTATCTTTAAGATGGCTATAAATTAGCTGGAAAAATATTACAAGCAGTATTTGATTAAAACCTGGACTGTGGAAAACAGACTTACAGCAACACAAGTTACAGGTCTTTTAAGAGGATGATTTTTGCTTGTGTTTGCTTCCAAGTAAACACAGATCAATTTATAAGAGACTTCCCATCAATATTTCATAGCAACTGCCATGTTCTCTTTAACCCAGGAAACTAATGGCAGTTCAGAATAATTCTAATTCCATATGCTAGCACATCAGTGCTATATGTGCGTGTTTGGAGGAACTGTGAATTGTCAATAAACCAAACTCAACCTCTATTGACAATATATCCAGTTTTCTAAGGCAGCAGAATTACTTGACCAAGACTGAAGAAAAATGGACAGGTGAAACTAGAAAATGAAACATTTTCATAATCCTGATTTTTACAAAAAACTTTAACTTTCTCAGACAGTATAGCTACCTTGGGATTTGCTACCTACTTCTTAATCCTTAGTGTACTTTCACTGTTATTTTGACTGATACCAATAAATCAAACAACTATACTGAAAAAAAGCCTGAGCTTGCACTCCTCTGCAGTAAGTATAGAAACCACATCAATTCACAATACAGTGCCCTGCAGTAAACAACATCAGCAGGTACATAAGAATGTAAAAACCATACCCCCTTTATGCAAACTTGGGTGTTCCTGTTGCACACTGTGAAGTTTTCTTTGGGTTCAGACACTGGACAGAGAGCACTGACACCATTGCACATCCCTTCCTTGGCACAGTCGGAGTCGTTCCGACACTTATCTGTCCTGGATTTGAAATCACACTGGGCAGTGCAACACGGGCCTTGGCTGGGGCTGCAAAGAAACACAAACTGTGGATGCCAAGAAAAAGCATGAACCATTTCCAAATGAACTACTCACCCTGAAACCTACTCAACAAATTTCTGATTTGTGCTAGTCAAAGTGTGGCTGGAAAATAATTTTTCCCATAGCAAAATTATGCTTATGAACTTCTCACTCATTGTATAAAGTATTTTAAACAAAATCAGTATTTTCATAAAAATGCAGGTAAGCAGATTCAGATTCTGAAATACCCATTAAAGTTCCCACTAAATGCCCAAAATTGAAGTGTAGTGTAATACACATGCACAATACCTGCAGTTTTTGCCTGGTTTTAACTTGCATTTTTTATCTTCTGGTTGGTTTGCGTCGTAACAGCATTCATCTTTACACTGGTCACTGTATCCACAGTCACACTGTTCTCCTTGCTCAACCAGTCCATTACCACAGATGGGCTGCCCAGACTCTGAAAAATGCCAGTATATTTATGTACAAAGCAGTACAAAGAATATGCAAATACTTACAAACGTTAACAAGCATCCAGCTAATCACGACTGAAAGAGCCTGGTCAAGCTGGACTTTAGACTACAGCTCAAATCAACTTGCATTACTGCTTGTCACCCAGCTTAGTCATTGCCACAATTCATAGAATTTTAAGCCTCTGAGTAAAAGGTTTTGGCTGATAAGAGTGGGCGTGTAAGAACAAGCTTTCTGCTCAGTCCCCAAGGGAGCTGCACCCTTTCCTGCACTCCTTTAACTGTCAGAGGACCTTAATGCAAAGGCTGATGGTACTGGGGTGAACCACTCCAAAATCCAAACCTATTGAGCAGATGTGCAAACCTACGTGAGCACAAACTCACAATTTGTGAGAGCTCACACATCAGACTCCGGAAAGAAAAATTAATGCAAAATTCTTTTTAATGTCTAAATAGGATGCCCTGTAGTTTAGTGTGTGCTCCTTACCTCCAGTCCTTTCTCAATGAGCACGACTGAAAACAGTCTGACCCTGTTTGTTTACTCCCTCCCACCAGGCATTTACAAAGACAGAGAGGAGCCTCCCCCAGCCCTCTCTGCTCCAGACTAAACAGGCTCTCTTGGACTCTCCTCATATGTCAGATGCTCCAATCCCTTAATAATCCTTGTGGCCCTTTACTGGACTCACTCCAGTGTGTCCTGCTGTTTCTGTGCTGGGCAGCCCAGAACCTGACATAGTACTGGAGATGTCAAATTCAATTCTTTACTTGCAGAGTCTTTCAGTAAATTAAAAAAAAATATAAAAATAAATAAAAGAAAATTTTAACTAAGCACTACAGTAGTATCTTAGCCATTCTGCTTTCAGACGGATTAAATACATACCAACAAAACAATTATTTCTCTTTTTCTCAAGAACTTGGCTGATATTTCGAATGCTACAGATAGAGAACTTATTGTTGTTAAGCTTGTCCCCAGACGTAGCTCTTGCATACATGATATAATTGCCATTTTCCTTCTGTCCCAGGTTCTTGGACTCTCCAGGAGTGCACTCCATTCCAGAATCATGCTGCAAAACAAGTATTTTACATCTCAATCATGGCAGGTGTAAAAGTAACCTGGATTTGGTAAACTTAACACAGAATAAAAAAATTAAACTACCACCTTACGCTCTCAGGTTCCTTTCAATACAAAAACTATACGTAAACCCAAGGTTTGATTTTGGGTTCTCTTTGTTCTGTTGTTGTTTATTCCCCTCCAAGACAACAGTAGCAAGTATCTAATTTCTTTAGTTTCATCTTATTTGTGTTCTTGGTAATGTACGCCCAAGTGCATGTCCTGGATGAATACTGACTTGGAAAAGCTGCCATCTCCTAAAAAGAGTGGCTTTATGATGACAAAAGGGTAATCAGCATTCTGTGGAATAAAAGCAGGAGGAGTTAACAGAAACCACAGTCCGTTCTTCTTGTTTTCTTTGAGGGAGGTACAAAGAGAACTTCAAAACAGAGCAGGAGTCTGTCAGCCAGGGACTACACCTACAATATCCAGCGTGAGGACTGCAATGCATTACACACTGGCAAAACAAAAAACCTCATGCTTTCAAGCTTGCCACAAACAAGCTGCATCCCTAAATGACTGTGAAACAGTTCTGCTCAAACAGTTCTGCTCAAAAGCATTTTTCTTGGTTTCCTAATTCCCTCCACTATCTTCTTAGATAAACTTGTAAGTATAAATAATCTAACATAAACATGAGCCACTTGTTGAATAAAGTGTCATCTTAATCAATTTTGCAACCCACTACAACAATGTATGTGCACATACGCTCATGGAGTCAGGATTCTACTTTCCTTGTTTATAAGAAGTAAAACTTCCATTTGTAAACCACACCCTTTGAAATGGCTGAGAGTGAGAGTTAACAGATCACCAGTAATACTTACAGGGGAACCAAAGTTATGCCCAACCTCATGAGCAAAAGTAATGTGAGAAACCTTGGGGGGCACATGAGAGCCATAGTTCTGGACAGTGATGATTCCAGTGTTCAGAGACTTCTTCTTACCATCCGAATACAATTTGCTTTTTTCACATATCCCACCAGAGCTTCCTGCATTCAGACAAAAGTACAACAGTCACACATTTGGGGAAAGAAGTGTTACTTGTCTGCTGACATCCAGAGCAACAAACAGTTTGTCTCTGCAGGTTTACAGAATACGAGTTCTTCTTTATAATCAATATCAACACAACCTTGAAAGTAGATTAGGTTTATTCACACTAATGCTCTCAACACTGATTGGACACATTCACACACAAAGTTAGCTGGTTTAGAATAGCTTTTGAGAGCTATTTTGGGCATTCACTACATGGATAAGCCCTTATTTCATCACACCTGTAGTACAGACTAGCAGGGTGCAATGTCCAATAGAAGTAGCCTCAACTACATCTCATTTGGATTTCACTGAGTAAAAAAATCCATGGTAAATTCAGAGATCCTCTCTCATAGCAAGAGCATTTATATAAAACGCCTAACATTATCTATTGATCATTGTCAGAAAAACTAAACTAAACAAACCAAACAAACTAAAAAAACTAAAGCTGAAAATGCTTTAGATGTGTTGGTTAATGAAACCCATGTTTAGAAGGTTGGCAGTCAAATGTATCACACTTCCTGTTGGGTAAATTCCTGAAATTTTGACTTTAATTTCACCAAATTTTTCCATAACTTGAGTTTTTACTGAAGCATTATTAATGTTCTAAAATTCAGTTATTCTACTGCTATGTAAATGGTGTCTAAAATACACTCTAAAGAAGTTTTCCTTTCTGAAGTAAAATTTTGATTTAGTGACAGATCCCATTTTATCTATGTCAGTATAGATTAAGGATCAGAATCTCAAAGATCATCGTTTTTCTCAATTAAATTCAGTTTTGGAAGCAGTGTTTATGGAGTGCACATTCCATTTCATCCTATGCTTGCTCAGTGTATACACTAGACTAGTCATCACAGACCCAATTTCTCATTTCTCTTCACCATCTGGGCATTATTTTTCCTATGGTTCTTCCAGAGTCACTAAGGTTAGTCCACACAGGTCCCTCTAACACACTGCAGTCATGGGTCTATTGTACTCTTACCCCTTAGGAACAGTTTCATGTTTCTTCCACCATTACTCAAATTACTCAAATTCTGTTAAAGCTCTCAATAATGTTCTCATTAAGGTATCCAGTCTCTTGCAAAGTCTCACAGATTGAGATTTTTTTTTACATCAAAGGACATACTTTAGACCCAAAATACACAACTAGACTGAAACTAGTGAGAATCAGTTCAAGAAGAGTCACATAGTAATTATTCTGCTATCTCCCAGAACAAGATCTCACTGATTTAAAATAAAAAATTCTTTCAATACTACCTAGAAAACCTAAAGGTTCTTCAGTGTAGTTCTACTACAAAATTTTAACTGCATAGTTGTAAGCTCTTTTTATATAGAGCAGAAATATTTGTTTTATCTGTCACTTTACTGGTCACTCATACCTACCATACATAAAGAGCAATCCAAGTAATATCACCTTTGTATAACAAAATAAATATGCTGTTCCTTATTGTTCATATCCTGCTCATCAGAAATACAGAAAGATGAACTGAAATGACACAGTATACAAAAAAAAAAAAAAATTAAACCATACCAACCAAAATTGTGAAAAGCTAGGAGATTATAGTGTGTTTGCTGGCAGTTTAAAAGACACAGTTTACCTTTCTTCTAGTGCCTACCTACAATATTTTATCTCATAGCACTGAAGGCTTGTATAGAATTACCTGAAGGGGCTCCAACCCAAGCCAGACCAAGGACTCCATCATCAAAATCACGGTCTGTAAACACATAGGCCAAGCAATAATCATCATGATTCTGTTCTGAGTTCAGTTCCAGAAACTTTTCCACACCAATGTTAGGAAATCTAAAGGGATTGGAAGAGTCCTTCTCATCTACAGTTGTGTTAATCTAAAAGTAAATTGAAACAAACTGTAAGACAGGATTCATTTCCACTTGCACATGTCAGCTAAGAGGCATATTGTTGTCAGTACCTTGCTATGTTATGTAGTTAAAGATGATGTTTAAAATTTACATGCCTTGACAAGTTACCAGCCCAATATTTAGAAAACAAATTGCAACAATAAATGAAAAATTGCATTAGTGTAGTAAATTGCCATTCTCTTACTTCCTTCTATTTCCTTTCCGTCAGTAACCAAAAATTTGTATTTATCCTCCTAAATTATCACTTTTACAAGGAAGGCTCAACCTGGATAGCCATTCTCTATTTTAGAATTAAAGTTCTTGGATAGCAGAAATGGTCTATTCACCACACAAGAACGGTGCTGAAACAAAGTAAGTTGATTGCCATAGAAAAACTGACCACAGCTTAGTAACAGAAACAGTGGGCTTTTGACAATAAACACTAAAACCAAACCAAATAAATGGTTTAGGGCATCATTTACTGCAGAGACACTTGTGCTAAAGAACTGTTATAAAACAATAAATGGGTACAAGTGAACAGGAACAGGACATGTGAAGAATACAGCCTCCAAGCAGCGTCAGTGAAGCTGAAAGCCTTTCCAACACAACTTACTCTGATTCGTTTCACCATGAAGCTGATGTTCCGGATCCCTGAAAAATCTGTTGACTGGTAAATTGTGTCAATCGCTTTAACGTGGCTGGAAATCTGTCAAAAACAAAAGTATCTACAGTTCAAAGATCTGTGCACTACACTATAGCTCATCTTAAACAGCAACAGCTGCAAGGCCTACACTTCTACAGTATATCATACTGTGCTCTAGGAACTCTAACAAGCCTTTTTAATTAAATGATGGCCACAACGAAAATAAATCACTGCCAGTGCCTGCATCACCACCATGCCAGATATCACCAAAGGATTTTGCCCTTTGCCTTTTTTTAAACACATAATTCCATCAACTTTCAGATACTTGTTTGTGATACTCCTTTATTCACTGCTTTGGTAAGACAACACTGTAGTTCAAATTGTATTCAAAGCACTGTGTTTCTTTTTTGGAGAAAAAAAATTACTTGTTAAGAATTATTCTTTCATTTCTGGCAGAACACAAACGTGGAAAAACTAATCCTTTATCTTTTCTAAGAGCACACAGAAATGTTTACACACTAAAAAGCTGATTTTGAAGGTGACTTCAGAGCTTTGAAAAATGTTACTCAAATTGCCTACATACAGTGTGATGAATAAATAGTAAAATTCAGTTCTGCAAGTGGCAGTGAAACTTCAGCCTTCAGGAGAAGTACGTTAACATGCTTATTTTTAGCAAATTATGAACAAAAATACTAAATCAAATCGACCCTTTTCCCAGTTAATAGTATATTGACAAATGAAAAGCATCTGCCTTTAGCTGCCACTGCTTTTTTAACCACCCACTACATCAGATACTACAGGAAGAGATCACAGCATCATTAGCTCAGTGTTTTGAGCTAAAATTTCAAAGGGAAGCCTATGCAAGTGTTAAAACAGAGGCTTGGCAGGCTGTCAAACAGGACACAACTCTTCAGGAAATACTATTTTTCTGAATAAGAATTGAGAACAGCCAGACTGCAAGTCCTGCTCAGAGGTGCTAAACACACCACAGCTGCCATTAAAGGAGGCACAAGCACCCAGGACTTTTGTCACAGAAACAGCATCTTTTCAGCAAAATAAAAAATGCTGTTTCAATTACGTCAAGACCACTTTAATAAATGAAACAAGACCTTATAAAGTAAATAAGCAAAAATACACGCAGATAAGTTACATGAAATTTATCAGGTGAAGTAAAAGCAGGTGATTTAAAACAAAAGGATTGGAAATACCTGTGCAATCACAGCCTCCCTGGTTCCATAATGCTTGTAGAATAAATGATCAGTCTGGATATACAGCTGACATGTGTTTTTTTCAGCCTGAGTGGCACGCTTTTTTCTCAAAAGCTGTGGATCATCCTTCTTAGGCTCTTCAACAGGCTTCTACACATGTAGAGGAAAGAAATACATTAATTTTGTAGCTCTGCATGCTGAACTAGATTACCTAAAAACAACAATGAATTTTTATAAACATACTCCACTAATACAAACAGATTTTCATTCTTTTTCTTTAACTTGCAAAGTTTGATGAATCTTGAATCAAGTACATTATACTCAGTTTTCAAATACTTTGAATGTAATCTTAGCAAAAGCTCTCTCTGCATTTCATTTTATATTACAAAAAGCAGTCAATGTTACATAGATTTTTTTTTCATTAATGTGATCTTTGTAATTTTTCTTTTTTATAATCTTTTTCTAAGATAAACAAACGGTAGATTAGGGAAAAAATGAGCACTTGTGGGACTTAACTGTGCCTTCCCTAACACCAGCTATTTCAAATTGTAATTACGTTGGTCAGCTACCTCAGCAAACAGAAATGTTTAAGCATGGAACACTTCAGCATGGAACAAATGGGACACTGAACACGAAGTTAAAGAACACTGGTTAGTCAAAGTGGTATCTGGTAGCACACTGGCCTTACAGTACTCACTGGTTGATGGCCCTCTCTCTACATGAAGTTTTACAAGCAAATTTTTGGGAAAGCCTGTTATTGTTACCAATGCTGAAAAGTGCATTAATGTTGACAATTTCTGGAGTCACAACATAAATAAACTAAGTTGCTAATGCTATTTAACAAGCCATATTGCATAGTTTTCTTGGTATATATTTAGCTGACACCACTTAATTATGCCAAGACTTGGAACAGCTCAGAACACAGCTAAGTCTAAGAGAAACTCAGTAACTTGCTGTTGGAAAAAAATACTTCATGACATGTGGTGCAAACATGAAGGCAAACCCACTGTGGGACTCCAGCCAGGTACACAAGTTCCTTCCACAGGACACTCACCTCTTACAGCAGCCAATCTGTAACGTGCTGTAACCCCTTCAAGCTTACAGGGCTGTTAGGAAGAACCTCCCACCAATATCACTCAATTTTCCACTGAAAGCACTCAGATATCCCAAGTGTGCTACATTAACATAACTCGAAAATCTAGAAGTTATTACTCTTTTGAACCAATGTATTACTTGGAGATCAAGGGATCTTGAAACTCTTCCTTCTTAACTGCAATTAAGTATATTCCTCATTTCAAGCTTGATTTCCACATCCATCTAAAATTCTAATTGTTGAAAAATTTGAGGTCATGTAGGATTCATTAAGACTCTAAGCAGCACATCTATGCTACAGAAGCAATGAGAAAAAGACCTTAGAAATATTATGTTAAAAGGACACTTTCAGCAATCATTTAAGTATCTCACAATGTGGAAGGATGAAGGGTCACCAAAAGTAAAAGAGACAACATACAAGAAATAGGAAGTTATCACACTAACTACTAATCAACATAATCCATTAGCCTTCGTTGTACCTCTGTTGTTGGTTCTTCTATACCAGTCATCTGGTACTTCTGCATTCTTTCAAATACTGAATGATCTGCACAACCTCCTTGTGGTCCATATTTATGTGGATATTCTAAAAAGAGGAAGGCCAGGTTGAGTTTTCAAATTCCAAGTACAAGTCCAAAATATGGCTGCATCACTGCAATTTATTCAGTTTGTGTCCAGTATTGTGCATGTCGTTTGAGGGAGGCATTAGAAGATTCAAGGTTTATGCAGCTTTTTTACATCAAACATTTCTACTAAGACATTCTTAGTTTTACAAACAGAACAAAAGTGACACTTGCTTCTTAACATTATTTTCTCAGCCAGCACAAGAAAATATGATGAGCAGTGTCTAACATAAAAATGAGAGCTTTTATTTACACATCTGTACCCACTTGCTTTAACTAAAAGTAGCCTTCAAAAAATGACATCACAATGGAAAATTATTAAAGATCAAGTATACTAAAGACTGCTTGGATAAGATAAAGGGTTTTTTATGCTGCTTGGTAAATGAGCTGAGAAACCTTGCTAACGTTCTTAGAGGATTTTATTATTTTATTCATCTTCCACAGATTTGTTGGAAGCATTCACATTATGCTACTCAACTACCAATACACAAGAAGGGAAATGCTAATGAATAGAACCATGGTTTAGTTAACCACTACATGCTGGTAAACATGCTGGAGATCCAAACTAGTGAGAATATCCTACAATCACCTGTTTAACCAGGGCAACTCCTGCAATAGTTGCCAGTGCAGATCTCATTGCAGGGAATGTGCTTCAGACACACATGCTTAGGTTTTACTGTCAGTACCTATTGCAGATTTGTAACCTGTATTTGCAGAAGCTTCCTCTGAAGATGAGAAGTACTGAATACTTGTGCCTTCAATTTCTTTGCAGATTGGATCCCATCATAAATTGGTGCCCAAATAAGAAATAATGGAATACAGATTATGATAGCCACAGATTTGAATACTTAACAAGTCAGTTTCTGTAGGAAAAACCAGTTTTAGCATCATCTCAACGGAGTGCCACTTTTGTCAGAAATGTGCAAACTTTACCAATGTTTATTGTTTTTTGGGAGTTGTTGGTTGGTTTACTTGTTTGTTATTTTTGTTTGGTGAGGGGATCCAAATTCACAGAGTAAACAGAACAGACATGTAAGAGTAGACTTGTAAAGCCTGGGCACCAAGGACCTGATGCCCACATTATGTGCATTTCAGGTGATTTTGCCCTGGACTAGCTCTAGTCTGGGCTGTGGAGTCAAGGCTTGGCAGCAGCTGGAGCACGGCAGATGTGCTCCCTTGGAGTATGGGCTCTGATATGGCTTCATCTGACAGCTGCCTTTAATTATCTTTGACTCTTAGGCCTGTTTCCTGCAGTCATACTGCATGATACTGCTAAACTATGTCAAGATACAGCTTACCTTGTAAGCTTATTTCATGACGTTCTGCATATTAGTTTCCCTCATTTCAATTTCTACCACCACCCAAATACCATTTTTGAACTGCTGTCTCATCCCATCCCAGCACAATTACCCTAGCACAGTGCCAGAAGAACAGAGAGAAAAAGAGAAAAATATGCTCTTACTGCAAAAGTCACCTCACCCAATTTGCTCCAGCACTATAGTGGAACACTGACCTGGCTACAACCAATACTAAACAAAAAGCACCACTCTGTTGGAGTCATCTTGTACTTTTTGGGACCCTGTTTAATACCACTAGATTGGAGTTAAGAGCAAAGGACTGTGGATATGATCCTTCCCTTCTCCATCTCCACCACCCTTTTTTCCTCCCACAATAGTATTAAAAAATTCTACTGTATTAAGCCTAATGCAAATTTTCATTACCTACGACCTGTTTTCACACCACTGACTGTTTATCTCTGCAACAACAGCAGGCTACCCAGGGGCAGGAGCAATGGCCCATCCTGCCTTCCCACACGGCCCCTGCAGAAAACCACTGCACCCTGAAAGCAGCTCCTGCAGGAGCCCCACTCTGAAGCATTATGACAACTGACAGAACAGTACTGGAAATAAATGCTCTCAGTGTATTACACAAAAGAATCTGTCTTTTCTCTCTATCTTGTTTCCGAAAGATGTTAGGAAATCCCTTAACACATTTTTTTTACTGACTGCCTATGATTCAAATATTTCTCACTTCAAAAGTAATAATCTAGTAAGAAACACTTTAAAGCCATGACAGTTAAAATTACCAAAAAAATGAACACAAAACAGTCTGCAATAGCAATTGCCAAGGTTTTGCATGTGCTGCAAAAGACAAATCCCCCACGGACAGATTTGAAAACACCCTACTCATCACAGCAGACAGGTAATACAGGATAGTTCACTTTGGAACCATTTCTAACTTACAGGGAAAGTTGCACATGAAGTTTTCATTTGCTAAATGCTGAACTGCCCCCAGACTGTGAAGGCACCATTCCCTCTTCATCTTTTGAGACTTCCTATTTCCATCATCCCCTGCAGCCGTTCCATTTTTAAATTTCTGAAGCTAAGCAAGAACTACCTGGTGCCAGATGACTTGGACAGTTTTGACCCCCAAGACAGAAGTCTAATCCATGCTCTTGTGAAGCTTTTCAATGCTCTGAGATGTGCCAGCTTTCTGTGCAGCCTTCTGCCAGCTCTTTGGGATCAAGAGCTTCTTAGCCTATCCCTGCCACAACCCAGTGAAGTGAAAAGGAAAAAACATGCCTTCACCATGAACTGATTGCTTACAGTGAATGCAGAGTTGAGGAGAAAATAAAAGACTATTTTCCAATAGAGCTACAGCAGAAGAGGTTAATAACAGGTTCAATCTTCTAATTAGAAAAAATCACTAGGCAAAAAAACCCCAACTTTTTCTTTTCCAGCACTGTTCATTTTTGGTTTTTGTACATCCTGGTAGAATGTTAAGAAATAATAAAGAGTACAATAAAATAAAAATAAATCTAAAAACCACCCACAAAATCCTGTCATTTCATGCTTTCTGACGACAATGTCTTATTCTAAATAGATGGCAGATGCTTTTTAATGACAGATACAACTCCAGATGCTCAAAATAAGTTTTTTTTCCTTTTAAGAAAGTGTACTACATTCCACAAAGACATTCCTGAACATTTGGTTTTTCTTCTTCTAATTATGAGTAAATAGTATGATCTGTTAAGCATTTAGGTGAACTACTTAATAATTACTGGATTTAGGCATCTGGGACAAGGATGACATCAAACTTCCATTATAAATGATGAAAACTCAATTCTTTAACAGCCACAGAGATTTGCCCAATACTAGCAAAAGCAAAAATGTCAGAATAAAACTCAAATGTAAGCAGATACAAAAAAAAAAAAAAAATCCTTATTACAGATTCCATTTGCAGCATTCTGTGACACTGTGCTCCCATGACAACTGTCATCACCATGTGATGAAAAAGAAACCAGGTTCTCAGTAATAACACAGTCTGCAATGGTCAGTCCATTCAGCAAATAGGACTTTGCAAAATTACAAACGACTTCACTTTCTGTTCTGAGTTGTATGGTTCTTCCAAGACCATAAAGACAACAAAGCAAACATGTTAATTTTCCTGAAGGTCTGAACAGGATTTTCCTGTATAGTGTTAATCTGACAAAATACTGATTTTGTATTTTACAGTATGAACTCAGGGATACACTTGAAGCAAATATGATTTAAATAAAGTAAATATAGTTCAAATTAAATCCTCAGCCTTAAAGAAATGTTTCCTAAATATCTTAAATGTAAACAGCAATTTGCATCTTTCTAGCCCTAAATTATAAAACAGTTTGATCACGACTGGTTTAGAAACTAAAATCATTCAACTTGTGTTTCAAGTCATGAATAGAAGGCTGCCTTCCACTGGTCACCAGATCCACTGTAACAGACAAAAGCTGCCTTATAAAGTTGACAATATAATCCCCATTTACAAAACAACTTTTGTTTAACTACTGAAAAAGAACTCATTGAGATGCTAATCATATGTTGCATTGTGGTTTCTGAAAAGCACTAAAAAGCATATTGTTTCAAAAGGCTGAAACATGGGTGACCAAAAAAATACCCAAATTAAGGCAAAGATGACTTTTTACCTCAGTCTCTCCCGAGTTAGAAATGTGATTATTTCTGTTGCTTTTGTCCTTGTGATAGTAGTGGTTTGACTCTATTTCACGAGAGCTAGCTTTAGATTGGAGCAGTAACAACAAATTAACAACAAATCTACTATAAAGCTTAGCTTTTTTGAGTTGTTGGGGTTTTTTTGGAGCTGCAGTTCAATGCAAAAATAGGTCTAATGAAAGACAAAAATAATTTACCTTCAAAAGCACTCTTCAGAAAGAGACAGAAGTAGTTGTATACTCCAAATATTTCAGACAACAGAAATCCTAGAGGCATGTATGATCCCAATGACTAAAGTGGCACTATACAATCAGAACACATGCACATCAGACTGCACTGGCAGCAACCAACAGGACTGATGTGTTTTTAAATAGTGCTGCCTAGACTTCCCTCCAGGATGGGCTATTTTCAACCCTGCTGAGCAAGCAGCAATGTTCACTCACTTGGTGATTTGGAAGCCACACTGTACTGCTGCTTGAATGTGGCTCACTGGAATAGATTTAGACCATGCCCTCTGATAATCTGATTTTGCTTTAACTGATGGTTTTCATGCACTACATTCAACAGGAAAAACAATGTAAGCCCAGATACCATTCCCTGAATAATTAAAAACACCCCAACATATCCTGCTCTCATTCACTTTAATAAGACATTAGTAAGAATCAATTTCATCATTACTTTTTCCAGTTCCCAAAGTGATCCATTTACTCTTCCAACAGAGATCACTCCTACAAAACAGCAATAGGAAGTCTCATAAAATCAATTTATCTGCTTCTTTAAGGCACAGTTCTATTTCTGTCAGTATTTGATAACAGTGAAGAGTATTTTTAGTCACTCACTATTTACAGCATAAGGAACTGGGACATGAGACAATCTTCTTGCTTGTCTCAACCTTTGAAAACTGGGCACATCATGCCTTATGTCTTACTGTCCTCCTCCCCCTCTTTTGAACAACAGGGTTAGTTAATAAAAGCCCTTATGAAGCTGACAGTGACTTATTTCCACGAAGTCCTACATAAGTGGAAGTCCAATATTCCCACTATCAAGCAGTGAACTGAACTGTTCAGTGAGACCTATAAGATGCAACACAAAACTTAGAAGTATGTGTGAATTATTCACAGAAATGCTATGAAAGATGTATCTTACAGTTTCACGCCAGACTTTTTAAACTTTTTTACTTTTCCCCACTGCTCTCCTGCTACAGCAGCAAAGGCAGTAATACTCCAGCTGCAGCTACCAGGGAAAACTGTTTTCTCCCCTTTGAACTGACTTCCCCCCTGCTGAACTGACCAGCAATGCTCTGCAGAGATGAAAATGAAGCTCACGCTGCAGCTTCTCTTTGAGAATCAAAAATACAGAATGCTATCCTGTAAAGTTATTCTCAAGTATGGGTCTTGTACACACCAGGAAAATACACACTTAGTCAGAAAACAAATACTGTTCATGTATTTACTATAAATCCAGTAAATGCTTTCATTCACAAGCTCTTTAAAATTATGGAAATTCTATTTGATTTTGGGTTAGTAATCATATTTACAGAATGAGATAACAGGAAGGACAAACATATTTGCTAGCTCACAGCAATTTTAATATACTCTGAGACAGCACGCATACTGCCACTGAAAGTAAAATACAAAAACCCACCCAAATTTGCTGAGATTTTAGTAGAGAAAGATCACTTCTCTTCACTGCATTCATACAAGAG
Source organism: Daphoenositta chrysoptera (assembly GCA_013397915.1). Lineage (NCBI taxonomy): Eukaryota > Metazoa > Chordata > Aves > Passeriformes > Daphoenositta > Daphoenositta chrysoptera. Next base: position 1,305,441 of record VZRO01002634.1, read on the forward strand.
AAGTAATCAAGGAGAGCAATATGCAATAACCCTGGCTTTTTCAGTGGCTTACAGCACCGAGAAAATTATAATATACAAATCCAAATCACAATGAGAAATTTTCCTCATCTAACTTCCTATTCTTCGACACTGCTTTTCACAATGTAGTCTCATTATGACGTACTTTGAAAGTGATTTATACATATATCATTATCAGAGTGGTTCAAGTCATTTCTAATGATCTAATCCAAGCCTCCTCATCCAATCACAAATGAGATTTCAAACTCAAGTCTTCTAGGGTTTGCACAACAGCCTGATCGGGCATGTTTTTAAATGAAGTTATGGTTTAAATTGATTTTTAAGCAAGACTGAAATTCTGAAGTTAGCTGGAAAGACGGTTGTTAGCTTCAATAATCAAAAGTTAAACTGACTCTCTGCCAACATCTACTTGGAAGAATTCAAACTTGGAATCACAACTTTTTTGCAGTACTTTTGAGGTTCAGTATAACTTAAGCATCAAACAAAACTGAAGACTGAGCATACATAAATAGGCACGTAGAGTGCAGGTGAACTCTGGTGCATCAGTTCTGAAGATGTAGAAGTATTTCATGGTACTTTTTCATCCTTCTGAGCATTTGCCACTAAAGCTAGATTTCTGGGGCTATACTTGTCAAATTTCAGTAGTATTCTCTGTACACTTCCATCAGCTATTGTGTAAAATGGGACATACTGGGTGCCACCACCTCTTCTAAAGAGCTCTCTGAAGGCACGGAATGGGAAGCTTTTATTTCACACAAATGTCACCCTCATGAGATAGAAGTAATCATTTAGTGATTTGAATTTTATTAACTTTTATTTTCCAGATCACATGGAAGAGCAATTTGTATAGATCATTTGAATAATGTATTTTTCAAAGAAAGTCATATCCGTTGGGTAGGAAACATACTGCTTGCACACTTAAGCCTGACTGCTAAGGATTTCTTAAAATGGCAGAATAAAGGACACACTTTGGTTTGCCATAAATCTCTCTCACACCATCACTGCATATGAATCACTTGAGGACAGCACGATTCACAGTGTCATACACAAGCCAAAGTCTCATTTGATCCTTACAAATGGCTTACAGGTTTTGACATTTAATAAAAAAATATTTCATCTGTAGCACAAAATGGAAGTACTCACTGATATCATCTTCATGATAAATGACAGAGTGGAATGGTAGGTTTCTGTCCTTTATGTATCTCTCTGCTGGCTCAATATAAAAGGTCCCGCTGTGAGTTTGGATGAATCCTTCAAATTTTCCATCAATAACAGACCCATGAGTAAAACTTCCCTGCTCACCTGTTAAGGGACAAAGTGCATTAGTTTTTTTATACCCTTCAAAAAGCTTTCAGTCCTGTGCAAACTTCAAACATCACACTACCCCAGGTGTTAAGCTCACTGCTAACACATGGTACTTGCATAATTATCCTAATCATGTACCAGTTCCCAACTGCTAAAAACCTGCATGAATTCTGGGGTAATAAGATTCTGGATAACAGAAAGACATGTCTGATTTTTTAAGACTGATTATCCATCAGTAAGACAAACAGTTACAGCAAAATCACAATCACCAAGTTCGGCAGCTTCCCAATCAGTTGCATAAATGACATGTTTAAAAATCATATAAGGAAGAATTCAACTCTGTGTTTTAAAGCTGTTACATACTCAGCATGTAAGTCTACAGTCAAATCCTGTCCTTATACATCCATTCATGCAATTAGAAATATAAAATAAATAATAAAATCAGAGCATATACAGAACTTTGAAAGCTTTTAAAGAAAGACTTCCCTATATTCATTTTTTTCTTCAAGCATAATCCTCTTAAAACTGTAGCTAGGTTTAAACCTGGCAGAGAGTGAATTTGTATTTCAAACAGTCACAATCAGGGAGAAGTACAACTGTCAAAGTTTAATCACTGACTGCTACAACATGCAGCATCCCAACAGCCTTGCCCATATAAAGGATGAAAGATGATTCTGCCAGAAGAATGTTTATATATGTCTCCATTGAGGAAAGTTCCAAATCACACTATCAAAAAGCCTTCTGACCTACTCAAAGTAACTGGTAATAAGTCTGCTAAGATGCATATGAAGCCCTAACTGTGTGTTTATTACTATTCAAAGTTGAAAATGTTCACCACAAGCCTGCAGAACATCGCTAAGAAAGATCTTCTGGAAAACAGAACAGTAGAAAGAAGGGGAGAGTAAATCTTAATCCATTTCTTCTTTTCATCTGCTTTTAATTCTGCAATTCTTCATTTTTAATCAATTTTACCTTGTATTTACTGAAATCCGGTATATTACCCTTAATGATGGTAACTCCATATTCCTTTTATTCCTTTAAACTAAGAATGGTACCTGATTTCTTTTTTATTCAATGCATACAACTTTTTCCTTTTTTTAAAATGCATCAGATTTCCATGAAGAGTACATTTATAAACAGTTGAAATTCAAGTTTTATGGGTATGAAAATTATTAGATAAAATACTCATTTGTTAAGTGTGACTCATATGTAAAAGCAGATGGGAGTTTAAATGTGTTAGATGCATTATTATAATTTAGCAATAATCTAATCATACAGATATTAATCTTCTCCGTGTACTATTAGAAAATTCCTATTTAAAACTGCTGCACTTTCACCCATTTTGAAGTGTTATACTTACCATAAATGTGTCCAGTGTAAATATGGGAGGTATCATAATCAATTACTTGGTTCGATATTTCTACTTTGAAGTCATCACTAAAAAGAGATGTATCTCTCTTCATTCGAAGGTTGAATTGTCTGAAGCGAATAAAACAAGATGGTAAATTGACTTTGAGCTTCAACTACAAGAGCACTAAATAAAGTACTTCAAAATAACATTTTTGTGCAAACGATTTGCAGAACTTGTAAAATTTATCTGTAAAAAATGTTTTTACTGTACAAGAATTAGACCAGAGCCTAGAAGGATTTTTTAAAGCAAGATTATTTAGATGCTTTTGATATAAGTAGCTAAATTTACAAGATTTAAGCCAGAAAACACGTGGGACTTAAACACGTAATTCTAAAATGCTGACATGGACTATAGACTTGTTCCCAGTCCTTCAGAAGACACTCGAGTAGCTTAGGAAAAATGCAACTATTTTACTTCACAGGACTGTGAAGCAGAACAGATAAGAACAGCTATCACTTATTTTACTTTCATTGAAGACACTTAAGATTTAAATAATATAAATGTAGGTGAATTAATCAGTGTTTCAGCTGAAACTCAAAAAATAAGGTGGGCAACAACATCTAGTAAAAATACTCAAACTGGCGGAGTTACATGAACAACTAAGTAAACAGCTCTCCTCATTGAATGATTGGATTCAAATTACAACACTACATACTTTAATGCAAATCCTACTGCTAATCTTTCTATGAAACATCTTGCTTGTATGACAACAGGAGTTTCATTCAAGCAAGCAACATAACTGAAGTGTTTTAAAATACCTGACATTATATGAATTCATACCTGTGACAACCATTAGCTTGCTTCAGAATTTCATTTGGTATTCTCTTAAATTTTGTATAAACATTTGTGCAAATACAGATCATGAAGTTGTTGAAACTTCAGCCATTCCAATTTTAGTCTTGATTTTCTTCCTATATTTTTGTTTTTCCATACAATGACAAAATTGAAGGAATATAATAGTTACATCACCAATTTGTTACACAAAAAGTAACTCAGATAAGTCAAGTACATCTGGGTTAAGAGTCTTCATCTAAAAACCATGACCAGCAGAGCTGACCTTCATAGTGAAAGTTAATATCCAAGTATGCTACCAACAAAATAACCCAGGCAATTAAGCGCCATAAAGTTGATTAAATCTAGTTACTTTCTACTAATTAGCTGAAGCAAACACAAAATGTATCTTCAGTCTCCAGGTGCATGTTAAAATATGACACCATAGTCATAAGTATTTTGAAACATCAAGATGTACATTAAGATGCATACTTCAAGATCAAAAAAAAAGCCATGCCTACACTTAAAACCTGGGAAGGGCTGTAGTGACTCATATTGACTATTCTGTAATGCAAACAGCATTTCACAATCAAAATATATTTATTATTATTGCCACAGTGTTAATAAAGCTTCAAAGCAAGTACCCTCCTCTGGCAGTGTGTCACAGGTATCTACTACAGGGTTATGAAATTCTGAGATGTGGCTGGTAGATGGGGAAGGTTAAACTTCAGCAATTCCCTGTGACTCAGGCTCTGTGCCAAGCCCAGCAGTACTCCTCTCACAGTTTCAGTACAGATGTATTTTATGAGGAAGATCCTCCTGTTACAAAGGAAGGAACAGTTCACTACAGGTGCACTGGGATGCTGGCATCACTGAGAGACAAGAAATAAGAATTATTGTTCTTCAAGTTTGTCTTTCTACAACCTCTGCCACAACAGTCCTTTGGTGACCCAGAGATTCATGATGAAGAGGAAATAACATGAACAAGCAACCCAGACACACATGGTAGGACAGAATGCTTCAAATTACCCAACATGTTTTTTGAGGGTGGGGTGGTGGGAGACCTGAAGCCACTTTATGTGGCTCTCCTGGGCAGAAGTTAAAAATGAAGAGGTAGAAAGTAAGACCAACACTGATGAGAATATGACAAACTTCATTCCGGTACTTGAAAAAGTTATACTCACTTTGGATGTAATACACTGCTCAGGGTGTTCTACAGATTGGAACTCTATTTTAGTTTGAGCTGTCCCTGTGACTGAGTTGTCCCACTCGAGCATGGATCAGACTCTGAGTGTATCTGAACTGAAGTTAAATGGCAAGAAGTCCTGGAGTCTTTAGAATCTCTCCTCCCTTCTGTAGTATTTGATAGAAGACTTCTTAGCATAAGAAGTCTGTAATTCTGTCTCTGTGATGAACTGAAATATCTACTAATCTCAGCAAGAGCACCTATCATGGCTAAAACTGCTTTTCCCTCATGAAAGAGTAGGTTTTTGGGAAAAAACCCTCAATCTATATAGCACTTTTCTTTCAGAAGTGTAAACACCATTTCTTTAAAATTACATTTTTCTGGTTGCATTCACGTTTGTTTCAAATAAAACTGAGGACCAGTTGTCTCTAACACGAAACTGCATCAGTAATTTTCTATGGCTTTGAAGTACACAGTGTAAGAGAATGCAGGACTTCTGACGGATTAACTCCCATCTATACAGCAGAGTGGGGGAAACAACCTGGGACTTGAGCCTGAAAGCTGGTAATTTACCAAGCTTAGCTTAGTATGACCCCAAGTCCATCGTGGATGAGCCCCATGCATCAATTGTGAAGCCACCCAGGGTATCCCCAGTTGCTGCTCTCACCCTCACAGAGCAGCAGCACAGTCGTGGTGCAGTCATGGGCTGCCCTCGGGGCCACCACCTCACCTCCCTTTAGGGCCAGCCTTCAGTTTTGCCTACACATCCAACACTACAGGACTCATTTTTAGGGGGCAAGGGGAAGCTCGGTGGTGTTTAATGAAGCTGGGAATGGTTGCTCCTTCTGTGGGACAGCCTTCCATCAACATTACCTGTATGTCACTTCAAAATGGACTGTTAGAATTTGTATGTACCAAATAAAAAGTTTCACCAGTTTAAAACTGAGGAAGCCTCTAGTCATTTTCCTTTTAATTTCCCCCTCTTCCTACTTTCCACATTGCTACATAACAAACACTACACATTCTAACCCATGTTGCCAATTATCTTTTAATAAAATTAGCTGTATTTGAAGAATTAGAGAACTATTTCAAATACAAAAAACCCAGCTGTGCTTCACACTAACAATTTTCTATTTGATTCCTTAACTTAGTTAAACTATTAGATAACCTGATCATCTCTCAGCTATTTTTAAACAGGTCTTTTCTTAGTCATTCAAGCATGCTTGATGACAACACGATTATCTGTCTGGACTACTCACCTTCTTTATTCCCTTTATTCCTCAAATATTCCCTTACTTCTCCCCCACCAAAGGAGGGAAGAGACAGCTTGGGACTGTGGGGGGGAAGGGGCCAGGGAGGGTGGACGAGTAAATAAGTATTTTATTCATCTCTACTTCCAATAATTAACAACTTTAACAGATCACCAAACTTTAAACATAAATTCTACCATGGCTTAAATATAGTAACTTCATGGCTCTGCTGAGGACAGGAGACTCCAGGGAAGTTAAACAAATTTGTCTAAATCATTACTGAGTATGGTTTCTAAACTAGCCACAATGGAAGAAGCTGCAAATAAGCCTTTTGGCAATTACCATTTCTACAGCATGCACCGAGTTCTCAGTGCAAACTAAGGTATTCCCTAGCCTAGCTACACAGCAGGCAGCAGATTAACTAATTTCAGAAAAATAATGCCTCCTATTTACACACTTTCTACCTTGCAGAAGACATTTCCCAGCAGTAGTGATATCTAGAATAGAATTAAATCAATTAAGACCAAGTTTTGACCTTGCTTATTTGTTACTGCTTCTGTCTTCCATGGATTTGAAAATATACGGTAAGAGGGCACTCCTTAGATCTCTGTGTTTGCCCATTTGGTTGCAGACAGAATTTTGGTACAACTTACATACACATATATACATATATGTATTTATATAATCTGCTTTGATAATAAACTACATCTATACATTAACAGCAGGACCCTGAAGGCTACCAAGGGGTAGGTTTTTATTTCTCTTCAGCTTAGCTCAGGGAGACTATGTCCAGTTTTTAAGTAACATAGCAATTCAGTCATAATTAAAGAAAAATTACAGTTGAGAGAACCACACTTAGCTAAAACCCAGTACTTCCCCATGGGTTCAAGTTCTGTTGATCCTATGCTCTAATCAGAGCAAGTACTTGAAAGAAAAAAAGAGCTGTGTCTATATCCTGACAACATTTGGAAAAAGGCATATAAAGGCTTTCATGCAAGAGTTAATACCTGATCTATTATTCCATTTCTTTTTAATATGAGTTACCTTCTAAGATCAGTGATTTCACCAGAATGGAATGTCCAATATATTGGGTCACTGGTACCAAGCCTGCAGACTTTTACAGAACTGACAGAAAAAGCTGTTATCTGGTATACAGAAAGGGCACTTGGTGCTTTCCCTTTTCTGTCTTTCCTCAGTCAAATTGCTGTAACTGGTGACAGGCTCACAGAATGACTCCGTGACCAGAGGAGATTGTGGAGAAAAGGAAAAGGGAAAAAAGGAGATGGAGGAGTTACTCCACAGCTGGAAGAAGTGTCTGGGAAAAGGAAACTGAAGGGGATGGGTTGGCAGCAGTATGGAATATGACTTCAGAACAAGCTGAGTCCATTTAGGTTCACAGTCTTTTCTTCCCAGTAGGAACCAGAAAAACCCTCACAGCCAGGGCTCCATCAGCTTCCTCACAAGTCAGCATCTAGAAAATACTGTTCTGCTTGAGGTGCAAGTCTTTTATCCTTACTTTTCTTAGCTAAGAACTCAACTGCTTCCAAGAGGCATCCCACAATCTAAACTCAGTTCCTACAAGACTGTCAGACTCATTCCAGCTCTGAACTATAGTAAACAGAAGGCAGCTTAGCAACCTAAAACTGGATTTCTATTGCCCAAAATTCTACAGAACGATCACATTTAAAGATTTTTTTTTTTCATTGTTTTAACTTACTATTAAACCCACACGACATACTTCATCACTTTACTGGTAATTCCCATGGTCCTGCTACTTACACTAAAGAAAACTTATCTTTGAAGCAGCACATGATAGGTCTCCAGGTTTATCACTGTTTATTTGATCCACCTAGATGCACACAGAACCATCCTCTGGTAAGTATTTATGTAAATCCCAATCTCTACAGCGTTTCAACACTCAGCCATCCCAACTAGAATGCTTGCAACTTATGTTTGTTTTCCATTAACACCTCTAGGATGATACTTGTGGTTATTCAGATGTCTTTCCTGACCTTCAGAAGTCAGATTTGCTAAACTTGGTATTCTGGACCACTACAATGAGCATGCAGCCTTCATTCCAAAGCATTTGCCACTGATTACTCTTGATATACATAGCTGCAAACACAAACTAGTTCAGATAACAGAAACCATCTAAGTAGGATTACAAGTAGCTACATGTTGAGTAATTTACATTCTAAGAAAGTATCTCTCTGTCCTGAAGAGGAGAATGCACAGATTTTAAAGGCAGAATAGTTTTTACCCAAGGTTTACATTTTTTTTCCCTTTCAGTAAAACTTCTTTGGGAAGTTCAGTACAGATTCTACTACCTGGTTTCCTGTTTATCGAAAATAACCTTCCCATTTCTATTTACATAAAGTTGACTATTTATATGCAATGCCATGTTCTAACAAAAACAAGGTATCGAAAATCAGAAAACAGGTAAAGATGTACCAGAATAAAAGCACAAGCAAAGTTACTACATGAATTCAAACTATGAAAGTAATTAGGAAATAAGGTTTCTTAGTTAAACAAGTAGAGACACAGAAGAGAAATCCACTAGCTAATAATATGAGCACATAGCTTAGGTGCATTCATTTAAATATACTGCTTTCCATTTCAAGAACATGCCTTTTTCTGAGCATGGCTATGTCTACTAAAGTTTGCTGGCCAAGGAGGAGAGCTCTAGACCATTAATACCAATTTCAGCAGCACAGTGGAAATGCTGCACCTTGGCTGGGCTGCCCCACCAGTCCAACACCACTGCACCAGGTGCCTCCCAGACAAACCCAAGTCAAACATCAAATGCTGTTTTTCCTGAGGGCTACACATAATCCAGCTCACTGTATTTAAACTCATAAAATGCAAGACATTTAACCCACAGATTCAGCCTCTAGAATTTTTTAACTTCATTTCAATTATGAAGGGTGTAAGAACTCAGGACCCTGCTTTCCAATTCTCTGCAAAATAAATTTGCTTTACCTACAAGCATCAACATAACGTGGGTTTGATTTTGGGTTTTTTCAACAAAACAGGTGTAAGAAGTGACTCCTGATTCAGAGGCCTCTTGCCTGGCAAATTATCTGTCAAGGTATATAACTTAAAGGGTACAATAGATACGTAATGATTGAAGAATTGCCACAAGCAGTGAATAATACTAAAAAGACTACAGTAAGAACTAAAGACATCTATTTTTTTTTTTTTTTTTAAATTCAGGACAGCCTAAAATGAGCTGCAAAGTAAACCTTGCAAAAAATTCACTTAGTAAAATTCATGAAAATAATTCTCCTCAGTCTCACAAAGCCAACCAGTAGGTTCTATTTGATGACCACTAAACCAAGCTACTTAAGAAGTTGAGCTGATTAGGGGTGTGTTTAAGTGCACATGGAACTGAAAGAGACACAACACATATTTTCAGATTAGGCCAGTAATACTGAATCTGCTTTTTGTTCTGACAGGCTCATAGCACATAGAAGACAGAGCCATTTCATGAATTGAGCGCTGTGCTGTACTCACAATTTTAAAAGCACTTAAATTAACTGCCATAAAAAGAACATCTAGTGTAATAAAAACCTTAAATTGACAATATAAAGTCCTCTTCAATCCAGGAGTAACCAGCTCAGTTAGTTCAGTCCATCTCAGCATGGCAGCATGCTCAGAACTCCACTTTTAAAATTCAGCTTATCAAGTATTATTTCTCTGCAGGTATCCTTCTTTGTTTTCATACCCTACTCAAATATGGCCAACAATTATCTTGTTTAAACACAAACATTTACCAGCTCTGAATAATGAGGGCAATATGAAGGATTACAGATTACTACAGAACCAAGAATTTGAAAAAACCCCTCAGACTTAATTAAGAACTGGAATTTTGTGGTCTACAGTTTTCCTGTAAGGATCATGTACAGACCATACATTCCCACAAACGTGTCTGAACAACTTACAGTATTTTTCAAAACATAACATTTTAGGTAAAAATCTACAGAAAAATGTAGCTATATTGTAAAACATCTGAAAGAAGTTCTCAACGTATCTTTAATTTAATGGTAAGCCAGTGTTATCATGTGTTGAGTACCACTTGAACAATCAGCTGCTCACTCAAGTTGTGCGGGCACCTTTCCCAAGCAAGAGTCAACAACTCATCTAGGACAAGGAGTGAAAGTGGGTGTGGATGGACAATTAACAGGATCAAGCAAAGAATTAGAAAGCATAAGTTACTAGTAATGTATTAAATAAAAAGTTGACTGAAAATTGAGTTAAACAATACATAGACATAGTTAAACAATACACAGACATACTTTTTCCCTTCTGAATGCATCAGGAATTCATAGTTTTGTCACTAGGTAAAGAAGTACAGTTAGAACATCAGACATCATCCAAGTTTTTTAAGCTCTGTCCTTGAAAACACTATGAAGTATTCACCATATTTCTGACATTCTACAGCTGATAGGAATTCAGTTCAAGATATTCCATGATTAATATATTGCAAATGTTTATACTGAAAAAGTGAAGAAAACTTTCCAGTTTCTCTGCAGGAGAAAAGTTGTGTCCAGTAAGTGAACAAATGCAAGTACACATCTTGTGATCAGGTGAAAACTGTGTATAAAATCCAATGTCAAGTTAAGTGAGGTCTCAGCTTCCTTTCTGAAACTACTGACATTACCTTGATATGCAAAAGGAAGTTACTCTATTTAAAATGCTTCACTGTATCTCAAGCCAGTGCCAAAGGCATTGTTCTTCTTTGAATCAATCCATGTATTTTGGGGAGTGTCTGTGCTGTGTTTTGCTTTTTGGGTTGTTTTTTTCGGGGGAAGGGTTGTGGGGTGGGTTCAACAACTACTTTATATTAACCAAATTCCTGGTATTAATACTTTGTTTTCATTAACTTTGTGTGAGCCTTCCCTGGACTAAAAGTGCATCTTAAATTAACTCACACTAAAACACTCAATATAAACTGGCAGGTGGAAGAGCTATGATACACAACCAGGACTGTTTCAAACCTTTATATTCCTTCCAACTTAAAGCATTTTAGAACCAAGCACGTTTTGCACCACTGGGGAACCAATAATGCCAATTAATCTAATACACGGTTTATTATTCAAAAGAATTAATAAGGATTTGTAGCTTAGTTTCAGCAATTTTAACTGTCCTACTAAGTTAGTATTTCAGCATTGAATAGTGTGGCTGCTTCAGTCTAGTTCATTGCATTTACCATAACAAGTTGTATATTATATTATCGAACAACAAAAATTTTGAAAAATTTCTCTTCTGACCAGTATATTGTGTGGCATCTAACTGTCAGATGAAGGTTAAACAGAGTAGGTTTCTCAGGGATGGCATATTATACATCCATCTGTTGAATTACTTAGTCAGGTGTGAAAAAAGGTAGCTTTGGGTTTAATTCCATCACTTCAGTATCTATTTCATTATTAAACTATTAGCCCATAGCTAAGTGGTCCCCATAACTTGGTATAAATTTAAAATAATAATAAAATAATAGTAAAATAATAAATTTAAATTGTGGTGGTTTTTTCTTCCTATTCCAACGGAAGGGTACTATGAGATACAGTTCTTAAATCCAAACAGCCTACTGAAAAAAACAGATGCTACTTACACAATCCTAAAATACTGGTAGCTGCCAGCCGTTTTCTGGACAATGGAACTGTAAGTTTGATGAATGCTTATCTGGCATATGTCAGCACTGCCACTGAAAAGGCTGGTACTGCATCCTCCCTCTCACCACTGCTGCTTAGTTCTGCACTCTTTCTTCTTACAGCAAATTTGCCTCTACACTGAGAAGAATGAATTTGCCTCACTGAAAAATAAGCAGCCAAATCACTCTCCCATCCTGACTGGCCACGTGACCAGCAGGTGCTTCCTTTGGCACTCACCAAAGATTAAGTTTAGAAGTTCCAACTGGTCACAGAGATACAGCCTGAGAACCACTGTGGCCCAGCTTCACTTGCTGCTGCCAGCAGAGAATGGCAGTAAATATTAGGACAGCTTTTCCATTGTTTCCTGGCTACAAAATGCAGCCATTTCATTAGAATCCAAATCAAAATACGAGACTGTAATTTCAGTCCTCGTAAGTAGAAGCTGTTTACTATATTTATTAAGTTAAGGGGATGCAAGTTGGACAGCTGTGTGCCAATAAACCACTACACCTGGACAAACCCTAATGAACCATTTGGTAAATGACCATTCAAAAAAAGATCATGTGTTAGTTTTCAGAATCTCAAATCTCACATTGACTGAATGCCTTCAAGTTTCACCATCTGTATTTAAATGCCACAGCACTTTAAAAGTCCATGGCCTACATCTAAATGTTTTAAGTGTTCTGCAGAAGCTTTATTTCCTACCTTCACACAAAGTAACTTGAATACTTGATGGAAAAGTTTTACTTTTGTCCTTCTCAGTGATGACATAAATCACTTAGTTATTCACAATAAACCAGCTGCAACTGCAAAAAGCCAATCCTATTTATATAGCTGCTCAACCTGCTGCATACCTTCAAAGCAAATAAACAGACTCTGTGAAGTAAAACCCAATTCACTCGATCCTTCCTAATTCATATTTAAAGCAAAATGAAAATATTTTGTAAGAGCACATCCAAACTGATTAACAGGAACTTTGGACTAAATTTACATCCTGTCAACTACCCGCTCTTTGGCAGGAAGTGTTAGATGTGCCACAGGAAACTACCAAAATCCTAAATTATGGACTGGTTTGACCTTACAGTCAGTTTCCAATCAGCCTCCTCAGTTAATGATGGATTTGTGCCTCAAACCGTAGGGATTTAGGATCAATTCCACATGTAAAAACCAACACTTTCCTTACTGAGCAACAGTAGCTGTTACCAAAATATTTATAAACCTGATTGACTAAAGTCTGGTCTTCCTCTGTAAAGTAAGAGAGGAAATTTTTTAGACCTCATGATCCTAGCTGCAACTACCATTTTTACAGGATAAGGATTTTCAAACCACCCTCACACCACAAACAGAACTCAGAGGCTAAGCTAGCAGCTCTATCTTACAGAAGATGATTATGGGATCTTAACCAATGACAAGATGAACCTGCTCAAGTGGCCTGAAATGTGGCCTGCTCGCAGAAAGGTCTCAGCCTTCTTCTATAACCCCTTCAAGTCATACTGTTTCCTTTTTCCAAATAATTTTTAGATGGATTAGTTCCATCTAAACGCTATTCCTTGCGTGGCTTTAACACCAGCAGTGTTAGCACAAGGATGATGCTGGGAATGTGGTTAGGCCTGTTTCTCTCTGTAGTAGTACACACTTCAGTGAGTCTAAATTATCCACTAGCCTGCAGCTTAGAAGTCACAGCATTAGATTTAAACTTAAGTTCACTGTCTTGCAACCTTGCTGGAGATTTAAAAGTAGAGAGGTTTACACTGTGAGGAGCCTCTGAAGCATTCTACTCTGCAGTCTTGTTTATTAGAACAGTTTAACAGGGAAGACTAGAGACTGCCAGTGAACTTACAGCAAAGAGAGCAGCAGTATGACTCTTCTTAAAAAAATAAAATTCCCTGGACCAAAAATCACACTTCAAAACAAGGTTTTAAGGACAGGACTTCCAATGCGTGATTTGGGTTGCACTTCTACAGCCTTTGGAAATATAACCCTAATGCTAACCTTCTGGGAGCATGCACTGAAATCCAGTCATTACATCATAAACCTCCAGGAACAACCCTCCACTCCCTGAAGAAGTGACAAGCTGGCACGAAAAAAAAAACCCACTTACTCATTAAACAACATCCCAAATAAGATTCAGGAGACCCGGTTTTACATTTTCTCTGTTAAACTTTGTTTGCTTCTACATATGGCTAATAGTTGTTTATCAAGGTCTAAATACTTAAATTGTAACTGAAATAACAAGAAAAACAAGGGCATTACACATTCCTAAAATATATTAAGAGAATGGTGCTGCAAAGGAGGGAGTCGTAGAAACTAAGATACAGACACAAATATTTTAACTTTCTTCCTGTTTCTCCTGGGTTATACAAAAAGCGGGCAATTCTAAATTGCAACAAGATTTTCCTAAGTGAAAACCTACAAATTATACTTCAGTTGGTCACACTGAATATCTAACTTTTGTACTGGATCTTACATGTTAAATGCAAGGCAAAGCACGTCTTGTAACATGCAATCATCTTTCCCCATGTCAAATAATTTCTAAATTTTACAATAGCACAAAAAATCAGATAAAACTAGTAAACACAAAACAGAACATTTTTTTGGCCTATTTTGTAGCTTCAAATGCAATTTGAAATGTTACTTTTTCTCAATTAAATCTCCTCAGGCAGTTTGGCACAATTAAAAAAATTTTAAAAAAACAACAAAAGAACCCAAAGCTGGATTATAAAGCCACAATCGACTACCATTCTGTTCCCAGTATGACTGCATTGTTTAAGTTTCCAAGTGTAGTAATAGTCACCATCAGATGTTGAAATAAGTGCTGAGAAGCAACAATTTCACATTTAAACTGGACATGAGAGAAAATACTTCATAGATGCTGTAAACAGTGCAATTTAGTGTATTGTAGCTAATGTTATTTTGGTGGCTATATTTCATCCTTCACATTTCACTAAAATTAAAACACATATGAATAAAATATTTAAAACAAACACCTTTTAAAATATGACTAACCTTCCATGAGCATGAAAATCTAGGCGCAAGAACTGATCTTCATGTGATACTGCTCTTTTGGCACGCTGGTGTTTTTGGTGTAACAAATCCACATCATAGGACAATCCTTCATAGTGTCTAATGTACTTATTTAGAGGATTTCCATACTGGCCTGAAAAACAGAGACAAGTAAGGTTATAACCATACTACCAGGCATGGCAGATCTGTGGGGCAAAGCAGTTGGTGACAAGGACCCAAATTCCGCATTATAGCCATTTTAACTTTTTTTTCTCCTTTGTACACTTCACATTCATTCTACTCTGGTCCCACAGACTGAACACACGATCTGCAGCTACAAGTGCATCAGGTGGACCTTGGAAGGCATCTTCCACTTGAATTTCAATCAAAACAAGGACAGTTCATTTACTCCAAAACTACCCCACAATGCGAACTACATCACTGTAGACCCGAAGGCTTCAGAAATGTTTCAGAAAGGCACTCCTGAATCAAAATAAGAAGTGCAACAGCTGAATCTCTTTCTTCAGGTTCCCTGAAATGGTGCCTCCAACTTCACTCTTCAGTCACAACACCACAGTATCTGCTCAGAATGTTTGTACTCTACATGTGAAATATCATGGGAAATTAAGAGCAAATCATGCCACCTAGCAACACATTTTGTATCACATGGAATGTTCTACCACATGGAAAAGTTTTATTAAAATGTATCTCCAGAGGTGTAGATTAAGTTCAGTCTATTTTGCACAATTCCTTCTAGGGTAGTATTTACGACTCATATTAATATGAGTTCATTGCAGGAAATGGGGAAGATTTTGACCCTCCTATCCTGATGGAAGAAGAGACACTAATCACAAAAAAAAAAAAACCCACCCCAAAATACAACTTGTGGAGAAAACCAGAACTCTGAATTCTGCAAGAAGAAAAATGAGTATCTCAATCAGTTTAACTTCAAACAAACCTAAATGTGAGTTCTCAGGGACTACACGTGGTAGTTTTCTTCAGATATCTAAAAAGATGACTAAGTGAATTAATACTTGCAAATGCATTGCTTGCATTCAGCAGCCATGTGCACAGGATGATACTGCCATATCTGTTTAAAATTCAATTAATGCAATACTGCAGAGAAATCACATTCAAATTTCCCCACAGTACTGTAGGCTTCTGCAAATGTTGACTCTTCATTGTTAACTGCAAATACAGTCCAATAACAAAACTTCATTCAAATTTCCTCTCACTCTTAGTCTCAAAATACATGTCCATTCTCATTCATCTTTCCAGAAAGGAAAGCGTCTTAGGTGTCTTTAAACATTTAAAATGTGTGGTTCAAGAAAATCTACATTAATTCTAATCCAAGTAAGACACAGGACCATTGGAAAGTTTCACTAACTAGCAGGAGGTCTGAGGATGCAGGATATTGTCTGTGTCTGATGTTCCTCTCCTCACTTCCAACACAATCCCACCAAAATGAACCATAAACACCTCCTATAACCCAAGAACTTCCGTAAACCAAACCAGATTAGCCTGAGACTATGCACAATATACATGTGCCTGACTACAGGTACATGCTTTTCAATTCCATGTATATGACCCAGAAATGTCAATATTAAAGAAAAAAAAACTTCAAAATTAACTGATATAAGCTAAACTTAAAAGTTTTAACTGTTAAATGAACCTGAATCTAGAATACAGTATTAATAACTCACTTTAAGAACTTGACCAAAACTAGAGAGTTAGTACACTGCAGAATGTGTAAACTCCTGCGCTCCAGAATTATCTTTAACTTTTCTGTGGTGGGAAGCTTTTAATAATACACTCCTTAAATTGTTACAGACCATTTTTCTTCTCAGTATTGCAAGATACACTCTGAACAGCTTCAGGCACCTAGAAAAAAAGTTTTGAAGTGTGACAACGTACTGAAGACCCAATAACACTTGGCACTCAATCCAGGTCCCATGACCACGTGAAAAGATGAGAGACTGCATTTAACTGAGTCACAAAGAATAGTTTTTAAGTCCTAACTACTGTGACAAGACAGCAAAAGACTACTGACATTAGAAGTTTTGTAACTGTTCTCTCTGCTAAGGAAAAGCAGAGAGGGTTTTCAGCGAAAACCTTTCTTCTTAACAAAAAATGTATACACTTGCTGTGATCACACAGGGAAACAACACTCTTCCTTTTCTCCAAAACTTAAAGAACTCCTTATGTTTTAAGTATTCTCATAGCAAACACTTAACACAAACACTCCTGCTGCTCTCTTTTTGCTTAAGCAGAGCAGCTGCATACTACCTAGAGCATTATGACTTCTCCAAAGAGGGACTCAAGTCTTCAAAATGAGCACTTTCACTTCCAGAAGCCTCTATAACATCAGCATTGCTACAGCCTTCAGAGTCTGCAACTGATCACAATCTCCTAATCAAACCAGCTACCTATCAAAAGGGATTATCTCCTTCACGAAGGTAGCTTAATAAGTAGCTCAACCTTGGTAACACAAGAATCTATAGAGGGTTCTGAGGCAAAAGTTCATTAAACTGGAAAGAAAACTTCACCCAAGTACATGAGGCAGGTTCAACTGCTAGGTCCACCTTCTGTAATTAGAAGGAAGACTGCATCAAAAAGGAAGAAGTCTATCACAGAATATGGAAGTGGCACACCCCAAGAAATCACTAATGCTAGCACAAACCAGATCCCAACCTCTGTTACAAACTACTGCCGTTATTTTCTCTAAATGAAAAACTAGGGATTTGGGTTTTTTTTAGAGATTGCATGACAAAGATCTTTTCAATTAAGGATACAACCAGGACGTCTGCAGTAAGAAACACCGAAGCCTAAATGTAGTTCATGGGAACTGCTCTACAAATTACACGAGTCATATTGCCATCAACAAAGACAGCATGATGCCTTTCCAGGCAATCTGGTGGAATAACACAACATTACACTTCACCTAAACACTAAGCCAGAAGACAGAAACCCTTTAGGATACAGACATCGGAGAGTGACAAGGGGATGGCTTTTGAACCTGACAGTATAGTCTTCTAAAGACTTGCTAAACTAGATGTGGCATTTCCTATGACAAATTCCCCGCAGGAATGAACCTTTACTGTCATGGGCTTAGATCTAAACACAAGGAAGGACTTTAAACAGAATCCAGCAGAGCATTTAGGCAAATGTCTCAGTGTGCCAGTCCCTGTGAAAGATGTTTTGTTTATGTGGATATACAACTCTTCAGGATCCCCAGAGAGCTGTGAAGTATCTACAGTTGTTGTTGTGAACAAACAAATCCCACTGGACAGGTATGGAGTCTGAGGCGTGTACTCTCACCTTCTAACCAGGCTTATGCAAACGGTGAAATGGATCACCCACGCGATTTTAGCCATAAGCTTCCCAGCACAACGTGAGCATCTACAAGTTATGTGGCCTGTGCTAAATAATTCCCTGGTTAGTTACTTTTCCAGAGAAACCACGAAGAGTTTCTCCCCCCAGACAAACCCTTCCCAGTCTGCAGGAGAAGAAGCACCCAGAGCAGATGAAAAGAGCTAGGGAACACTTCAGCCACCTGGATATACAGAAATCCATGGGATCGGATGGGATGCATCCAGGAGTGCTCAGGGGGCTGCCTGACACCATTTCAAAGTTTCTATTAACGTTTTGAAAACTTACTGTTATAGAGGGGAGTTGCTGACAAATGTCATCCCCATCTCCAAGGAGGAGAGCCTGGAGATTTACAGGCCGGTCAGACTAATCTCAGTGTCTGTGAAGATTCTGGAGGAAATTTTTTTGGAAGCTAGCTCCATGCACAAAAAGATGACTAGTAATAAAGAGTACTGAAAGTTTACCCATGTAAATATAAATATCTATTAATTTGATACACATCATTGTAAAAGAGAACAACATTTAACTTCCCATAAGAGGATAAATCAAGCATGTACTGTTCTAAAAGATGAAGTTTGCATTAAAACACTCAGATTAAGACTTGCGTGACAAATGCAAATAGTTCCAACACAACTCAAGTTTGTTAGTGGAGGGGAAAAAGCACAGAATACGACTTGATAGAGTGTGAGAAATTGTTCAGAAGCCGAGCTAACTCACCAGACAAGTCTTATTACTGCAAGCGTCATCACTAATTTGCAGATTTAAAATGCCAGCATGTGATAAACATCTTGTAGAGAATTATTATTATAATTTTAATTAAGATAATCAAAGCAACTTTTGCTTCAAGTTGTTTTCAACAGAGAGTTTCTCTATCTTTAAAAAGCTCCCTTTACATGGGACATTGAAGAATGTACATTGCATTCAGATTTAGCAAGCCAGAAATCCTACCATATACTTCCTGACTTGGACTTCTCTGAAGAACTTATTCAGGCTGTTGTTTCATAACTGCCAGCAGAAGGGCAGGCCCTGCTGCCTTTTTACATCTACTCTGTTTCTATTCTTCCCTTGCACTGGCACTAGGTTCAGCTGAAAAAATATTCTCTCTCTTCTGGTCAAGTGAGTTTTTGGTGAAAGAAAAACACGTAATCAAGAAGTCAAGTCAGGATCATTTCCCTTCACTGAGGCCTCAATTTAGGGCATGGTCAGATAGTATGGCAACACCAGTGTAAGCAGATGTCTGATTTTATTGACCCTCTTCCTCTCCACCCTGTGAAAGTCCCAGTTCTTCTTCCCCATCAGGCCTGGGTTTGCTCAATAAAGCAGCTCTAGTTACACATCTGGCAGGAACTGATTAGTTTGGGCGTTTTTTTAATTGACATCTCATGCCAGGAGGAGAGGTGGGAGTGCATGGCAAGGGCAGGACCGCCAGGCAGCAGTAACTCAGTACAGTGGCTCTGCCATACTGCAGAAACGAACCTTTTGATTTAAAAGTATAAAGAAACTGCAGTCTGAGGCTTTTAGGCAACAGTATTTCAAAGTAACCACCTA
The DNA here is from genome assembly GCA_013397915.1 of Daphoenositta chrysoptera. Classification (NCBI taxonomy): domain Eukaryota; kingdom Metazoa; phylum Chordata; class Aves; order Passeriformes; genus Daphoenositta; species Daphoenositta chrysoptera. The sequence continues at coordinate 1,324,953 of VZRO01002634.1, forward strand.
AACACCTGATTTTATTTATTTTTAATTACCACAGGCATTTCTGAAACAACCATCTGACAGCTGTCTTGACTAGACACTGTCTCATCCAATCATATAAAATGCATAATGTTTTTATTTTAAACTCCAAATAAATGCTGGAGGCTGAATGCTGCCATATTTATGAAGGCTACTGTTCTTCTCAATTTATACTAAGAACACAAACCAATTCATTCAGATGCTGATAGCTCATAAATGCCTTCCCACAACTCCCCCATGTGTCCAGAAAAAAAGCAGAATTTCTCCCATGCTCACTGGGAAATACGTAGTTCAATATCCAGCAGCACAAGACACTAAGACACAACTTGGAAGTCCTAGCAACGTAAAAAGAGCATGTTGTACCAGTAAAAACAAACTATTTATCATAGATTTGTAATGATATTCAGCATTTGATCAGCCTAGTCAAAGCACAGTCACTCTTGTTAAATCCAGCCTCTTGGAGGTCTCAATATTTCTCCTTTGTGTTTGCTATTGCCCTTTCTCTTTTTTTTTTTTAATGACCCTTAGGTAGAAGGAGAGGTTAAATTAGTTATTTCCACTTCTCTAGGAACATCATTATGTATGGATAATTAAGTACTGATTAATATACCTGCATGCATCTTCATCACGTGCAACAAAGCATGCTACAAAAAGCTGCCAATAATATTGCCCAAACTAAGTACCACTTCACACACATCAAAATTCATAACAGCACCAGAGAGTGAATAGATCCCTTAAGCCAAGCAATTCCAGGGGTGTTGAGTAAAATGCTGAGATTCACTTTAAAAAAAAGAATTCTTAAAAGTCAGGGTACATATATCTTATCTCAAGTAGACACCATATACTGGAAACTTAATTCTAGCTTTCCCCAAATACTAACAGAAACAAAACAAAATAAATGGTGTGGCTTTTACTTCTTATACTATTTAAACAGTATTCAAACTGACCTACTGGACCACTGGTTTTATGAAGGTAATATTTATGCAGTGGAAGCCAAGAAAGAAAAAGAGAGCACTAAAAGTGATCCAATACCAAAACTTGATCAAAAATGTTTCTGGGCCTGTTAGCCAAACTTCTGATAACGTGTCTGCTTTAACCATACAGACATAACATATCAAAAGCTATAAAGCAGCCCAAGACACACACTGCAGTACACTTCACTGCTGCAGCACTACTGATTGCTTTTGATTGCATTCCCCTCACATAATTTTAAGAGCAATATAAACTACAACAGAAAATAATTTTTTTAACAAAACAAAGAGATTTCACTAAACCCTCACTAAACTCATTAAACCTTCTCAGATTATGATGTACCATTTTTTAAAAGTTGATTTTATGATCCATACTTAGCTGTGAGCTAACATTACAATTGGTTAATCTATCTTTAGATATCTTTGTATCTAAAGACTATTACCATAGAGTATGTAGAGTGCCTGCACAGTACACAGGCACAAAGCCTTGCAAAATTCTGAAAGGGTTCAAACACAGCTATCCTGTAAAAATACTCCAATCTTAGACCCAACATACAAACCCCTAATTATTTTTAAAGCGCAAATTAACAAAATTTCAAAATTTTGGCTATTTAATACCTATGTGGCTTAAAACCAGACATCTTTACAGATAAATAAAACTTAGCTTAAAGATCTGTGTAAAATTAATGAGCGCGAGATGCACTGCACATAAATGCAACGTAAATTGTTGGGTTCTTTTCAGTTCTTTCCAGTTTGCACTGCTCTCACAGTAACTTCTTTAAGAATCATGAACTTGCCCTTTCCACACAGATATTAATGCCTGTCTAGAAGGAAAAATATGCAGATGAAGAACCCTATATTTCTATAAATAAAAACATTTGCAGTATATAAGAAACTCTAGAAGTGTGAACACAGGTAAAATAGACCTTCCTAAACTTAAAAGGTTATATTTAATTTACCACAGAACTATGCCAAATCTTTAATAATTACATTCAGACTTTTACCAAAAAAGTTCCACTGGATATTTTAGAGATGTGTATTGGCATTATCACCAGATTTCTATCCAGCATTATTAATCTTTCTTTAAAGATTTACCTGCACTGCTACATACCAGACATGTACTTCTGCCACTTGCTAGTGAGGTGTGCTTCCTAGTGCCCAGAAATGTTGAAAGTGCCCATTCTTCTCTCAAAAAAAAATTAACAGGAATTTCTGAAATGCATTTAATGAACTTTCTTCTATATATCCAGAGGACTATACTTTACATGTTTACTACGATTTTTAAAGCACAACTGCTTGCCTGGAATTGAACAGCGAAAACAATCCTCACAACTGGTTAATGAATTATTTTGAGTTAGTTCTGTGCCAGCACCATTTAGTTTAGAAGACAAAGAGGTCTTGAAAGCACGCCAACAATTAAGTCTGAAATATCTCGATAGCTTACAAGAATTTACGAAGAAAAACCTAAATTCTTTTGTGTATCCCACTCCTAATCATACAAATAACGGGATGGCTTCTGACCGTGCAAATCACCCTGCTTTTTACGTCACAGCTTAGCCACAAATACAACATACTGAAGTTTCCCATAGTTTGATGTTACTTTTTGAGAATGTGTGCAAGACGAGGATTTAGCGCAAGCTTCTTTGTTAATAAACCTACGTATTGATGCACACAGAGGCAGAGCCCAGATAAATCGGAGAGGTGCCAAATGAAATAGAGGAAGTCTTTATCAGCTGTTCCACCCACAGTTCTCTAGAAACACCCTCTCAAGTCCACCCTTTTTCTGTACAAAGTCGAAACTATTTTCCCTGCCCCGACTGGACCAATTAAACATTACCGGGCGCAGTGGAGAACGTGCCCGGTTCCGAACGCCGAGAAACAGCTCCTAACGGGAGCCGGAACAGTTACACGTAAAACACGGGCGAGCTTCCCCTGGGCCTGGAGAGGGGAGACCCTCCTGGCAGACACGGTCACACTTCGGCAAGAACCCGGGCTCCTCTTTTATTTCCTTAAGCTGAACTTTTCGCCTGCCCGTGCTTCCTGGTTTCGGGGACAGGGAAGCGGCGGCGAGAGCGAGGGAAGGGAGCCGCGGAGCAGACACCGGGACCGGGCGGGAAGTCCCGAGGGACGGAAGCGGAGCCGGAGGGGAAAACACAGCCGAGCGCGGAGCGAAGAAGGACCCGAGGGAGAGAGGAGGGAAGAGCAGCTGACCCGGTCCCCGGCGGGGAAAGTCCCGGGGAAGGGGCGGGAGCGCCAGGCCGGCCCCGGACGGCGGGGGAGAGGCCCGGGTGGGCTGAAACGGCGGGCGGCACGGGGAGCCCGGCGGCGGCCCAGCCGCGGCC
>VZRO01002634.1:1329998-1386927 GCA_013397915.1 Daphoenositta chrysoptera
AGGGAGGCCGAGGAGGGCGGCGGGCGGCGCAGCCCTTCCCCTCCGCCGGCCCCCGCTCCCGCCACGGCCCCTCGGACCGCGTCCCCCTCCCGGGCCGCGGAGGGTGGTGCGGCGGCCGAGGGCGCGGGGCTGGCGGTGCCGGAGAGTCCCGGAGCGGCGGCCGCCCCAGAGAGCGGTCCCGCGGGAGCCGGCTCCGGGAGCAGCGGCGCTCCCAGCCCGCCGGGAGAGGAGTCCCGAAGCCTGGACTCGCTGGAGTCCTTCTCCAACCTGCACTCCTGCTGCCCGAGCAGCTCCGAGCTCAACAGCGACGCCGACGAGGCGGTGGTGGCGGGGGCCTCCTCGGGGGGCCCGGCCCCGGAGCCCGAAGGGGACAGGCCGGCGGCGGGCTCCCAGCTCCTCTCCGCCTCCAAGGAGCGCTTCCCGGGGCAGTCGGTCTATCACATCAAGTGGGTCCGCTGGAAGGAGGAGAACACGCCCGTCATCACCCAGAACGAGAACGGCCCCTGCCCGTTGCTGGCCATCATGAACGTGCTGCTCCTGGCCTGGAAGGTACCGGGCGGGCGGGCGCCATGGCGGGGCCGGGCGGGCGGTGCCACTCGGGCAGCGCGGGCGGCTCGTGTGGCGCTGGCAGCGCTCGGGGCTCCTGAGCAGCGCGGCGGGAGGGCACCGCGGGAAGTTTGTGCTGTTTAGGACAAGCACATTATCGAGAACGCTGGAGAGGGACTTCTGACCAGGGCATGTGGCGATAGGACAAGGGGGAATGGCTTTAAATTAACAGAGGGCAAGTTTAGATATAAGGAAGAAATTCTTCCCCGGGAGGGTGGTGAGGCGCTGGCATAGGTTGCCCAGGGAACCTGTGGATACCCCATCCCTGACAGTGTCCAAGGCCAGGTTGGATGGGTCTCAGGGCAACGTGGTCTAGTAAAAGGTGTCCCTGCCCATGGCAGGGGAGTTGGAACTAGGTGATCTTTCAGGTCTTTGTCAACCCAAACCATTCCGTGATTCTTTCAAGAAATACACAGGCTTATTTCTGCTGTTAAGCACATGTCTCACATATAGAACTTGGAAAATAAATACTGCCGTGCAGTCTGTTGCCAATATACTACTTAGCTGCTGCTGTCATATATAGACTCACGTTGTTGTTGTCTTAAAACAAATACAGTATCTAGATGATGTTTGCTAACCTGAACAGTATATAGTTTGCAGATGTCTGCAGGTTTCTAGTAAGTAAAGATTACTGTTTATAGCACTGAACACATAGGTGACATTTTTGGAAAATAGGTTAGTTTCATATAATAAAGTGTATGCAGAGTTGTACAAAATGCAGAACTGTACAAAATACAGATTTGTACAAGTAAATGCCTGAGTAATAGGAACACATTCATAGAGTTATGCATGTATAGATTGTATTTAAGTTAATGAGTAAATCAGGTAGTGATCAAGTACAGCTTTGAGACCTGGAAGTTCTTGTGCTCCGTAGCCATTGTGGATATGGACTTACCGTAATCTTAAAATAATTTTTTTTCAGTCTTCTAAGTAATTAAAATCTAAGGCATAATGTAGTTATTAACATGTATATGTGAAAGGAGTATCTGTTGGAGAAAAGCTGTAAGGCTGTGTGCACTGCAAAACAAGGATGAGGGGCACGTTTCAGGAAATGCTGGCAGTTCAGCCCCGGAAGACTGAAGAGCTGATAGAATGGAGTCCTGAAATAGGACAGCTTTACAGGAATAGCTTTTATGTTGTAGTAGCAAGGGGAAGAAATTTGGTATTGGAGGATTAAGAGGTTGTTCACAGTGTAACAGGTGACTTAGGAAAAGGTCAAAATGGAAATGTGTTATGAGAAGAAATTTGTTTAGATGCAGGTAACTCCGGAAGATTAATGCTCTTGGTTGAGTTACAATTGCTACACATTTTTCTGAGCAGAATAGCTCAGACATCAGGAGGAAAACTCTGTGTACAGTAATGTTGATATTGAAGCATCAGTAAAAGCAGTTCAGGGAAGCTGTGTGTGACTTTAAGGTATTGCTGTGTAGGTTCTGCCACCCTCAAGAGGGTGCGAAGGTTGCCCTAGGCTTCAGTATTGAACACTTGCTTTCTGTGCTCCCTCTTTAACGTCTAGGGGTGACTTGAAAAACTTAACCATTCCTTACCATTTTGTGTGATGGCATTTTAAAAGAAACTGCTAGTTACAGGATTTTCCTTTTTAATCTTTGATTTAAGGAAAGGTGTAAATGGGACAGCACTGGTCCTGTTGTTTGAATTAAAGTTTTTGGAGGTTTTGTTCCTTAGCATTCTTCCTTTTCCTTCTGCTGCTCTCCAACCAGAATTTTAAGTGACATTCTGTTGTGATCAAATATTACATTAGCGAGAGTGGTAATATCCAGTTTTATAAATAGGCAAAAACCAAAATACCCTTTGGGAGTGCCCTACTGTTTCTTATTGCTCAGATTACAGGAAGTTTTCTATAGTTCTGTCTGTTTATGTAAAACCTCAGCAGAATTTACATGAGTTGCAGACAGGCAGCTAAACTGGTGAAACTGTCATCACGAGTTACTATTTATAGGCTTGAGGGTTTTCCTGTTAGTTGGTCATATATCGTAGTTGCTTGTAATTGATATTCCTAATTACTGCCTCTCCAAATTAGCCTTTCTTTTTCCCAGTTCATAGTTAAGGACCATGTTGACAGTGGTTGGGGTGGCAGCTCATCTGTACATCACTGAGAGTAGTGTGCCACATATGGAGGCTGAGGATGGACAGCCACCTTCTCATTCCTCCTGAACCAAAATGAACCCTAGACTGGGTCAAGTAATTATAATTTGGGAACAAGAAGGCAGACCAAAAGATGAAAATAGACAAAAGTAGTGTAAGAATACTATAGTACATATTAGGTGAAAAGAAGCTACATGTAATGGGAAAAAAGGGCAAAAGAAGGAGATGAGGAGGGAAAATGGAATCACAACAGGGAATAAGAAGTTAAACAGTTACTCTTTGTATCAGCCATCATCTTTCCTTCTCAGAGCTCTGTCCTGACAAGGTTGAGAGTTCTGGTCATCCTGTGGATAGATCTGGTCTCAGACAACCTAAGTGCAGTACTGGTTTGGCAGTTGGGGTTTTGGAAATCCTGAAAAAGTAGCACCCACTGTGACTGTTCAGATTCCATTTTGAAAATAACAGGTTTTGGAACTAAACTTGTGATAAAACTGCTACCTCTCTTTTATCGACTACTTTCAAAGGATACATAAAACTTTGAGGTGGCAGATTGCAGAAGCTGTATTTTAAATATTAAAATTATGAAATTGCTTTTCTTTTGAAGTGTTTTTGCAGTCTGCCTGTCTAAGTGTAACTTGCAGTTTAGTCTATAGGTGGGAGAGCTGAGGATTTCTGCTACAGAAGTGTTACAGAAATGTTCTTCTAAGAAGAAAAACTAAAGCACTGTGATATCAACTTGGAAAAGCAGCTGTTGTGCAAAACAGCTGTTGTGCAAAACAGTGTGGTAACCACTTAGACCTGTGTGATGGAAATGAAAGCAGAAGTAGAGATTGAAACAAACATTTTTAAATGTATGTGTAAGTGTGAGTTGTGTCCTCTGATGTAGAGTAGTGTAGCACACTATTTTTCAGTTTATTTAAGTCTGGAGATTGCTCAGTTTTTGCTCAGGCCTGTGGCTCACTATGTGGTTAAGCTTAGCAAAGCAAAGTTGGCTTTTCCAAATGCCTTTTGTGATCTTTGTTAGATGTAGTTCATGCAACACTTTCTGATAACTTCTGGCATTGCACTAAATGTAATTTGGGGAGGGGGTGTGGCAATCATCGGATGCTGAAAGCTTAATGAGGGTTCCATGTGATTCTGCTCTGTGCTTCTTAGGTAGGATGCGGTGTCTTGTAGCTGAAGAACTCTGTGAACCTTAAATACTGCACAGAAATGACATATCTGAAATGTCCAGGGAAGGTTTTGAAACATAAAATAAGCAAATGGAAAACATTATACAATTTGAATATAAATAATATTAATATTGTCTTGAGAAGTGCATGCATATGGAATATCTTGTCCTTTTGTAGAACAATGCCAGTAGCATATTTGACAGTGCATTTGAAAGTATTTTGTGTCATAATCCTCTCAACAAATGGAAGGAGCTGTGTTCCCTACACACCTAGTTCTCCTAAAATTGTGGTAACTTTTACAACTGCGTGAATAAGTAAATGTTATATAACCATTTTATTGCTTAGCTGTATCCAAACTGATGTGCAGAGAAGAGGTAGTAGAGTAAAAAATTCTAGGTAGAGTAAAAAATTCTAGGTAGAAATTTTTAGGTTTAGGTTGTCATAAGAATGGCCTATTTCCGAGGAGCTGTGCACGATGTGCTCCTGCTGGTACCCACTTGATTAGCGAGAGCCTGCAGTGGTGGTGCCTGCTCTGCGCTCTGGCACCGGCCCCTCACACGCGGTGTGCTGTCCCTGCTGCCGAGCTGTCCCTGCTGCCGAGCTGTCCCTGCTGCCGAGCTGCCCGTCCCTATGGCCGGGGTTAGCGCCGATTGCTGGCACGGGCTGGCGCGGGCTCGGGGCGCTCAGCGCGGCCCTTGGCAGCCGCCCTTCCTCCGGCACCTGTGGGACGAGGTGAGCCCCGGATCAGGGCACCTGTGGGATGAGGTGACCCCGCAGATCAGGGCACCTGTGGGACGAGGTGAGGCCCTGGATCAGGGCACCTGTGGGACGAGGTGACCCTGCGGATCAGGGCACCTGTGGGACGAGGTGAGCCCTGGATCCAGCACCTGTGGGAGGTGAGCCCCTGGATCAGGGCGCCTGGAGCTGCGCCCAGTCACTGCAACAAACCCACTCCAAGGGGCCGAGGGAATCTGCTGAGGGAGAGACCTTGAGGACATGGAGTGGCAGCACACGCTGTCGTGTGACAGGTTCATGAAGCTGTTCCTGCAAGGCTGGGGACACTTATTTGCAAAGAATATTAATTGTTTTTTGTCAAAGCTGCTTGAAGCTACCCTTACTTCTCTGGAACACTGTGTTCAGAGGAGTTGCATGTTTTAGATAAACACGTTTTGAGACCATAATATAAGTCTTATATAAGACTTATTATATAAGCCATTAGAAATTTTCTTGGACCCTTTCTATATTCACAGTATTTTCAGAAGTGTTATCCTCTGTGCATGACTATATCACTTAATTTTTTTTAAGCCCTTCTGTAGTGTGGAAGAATACAGCAGAAAATCAGTATTATGTAGTTTTGGGGTTTGTAGTCTAATTCATAGAAACTGTGTAAGTTTTATTAGACAATCTGTTCCATATGAAAATTTGTTTACCACTCTTGTCTTTTAATTAAAATACGTCTCAACTGTATGCCATGCTGTAGTTATGTGAGAAGGACTAAGTTTCTCATTCCTGAGTGTAGGAAATTAAATGTAGCTAGAGTCAGAAAGAGCCACCAGGGCGAAAGACCAGGAAACTGCAGTAGAGGGGTACGGGAAATGGGTGGGAGTTGAGGAAATGCATTTTTCCTAACACGTGGAGTTGATGTAAAATCTACGAACTAAACATTGAAACCTGTTGAGAAAATGTGTCCTCAAAATAATAAGTTGTTATGGACAACAGCAGCTTTTACTACTGTTGCTTACATTGTTTTTTTCTGTTGATTTATCTGGATAATGACTGTGGTTCTGTAGGATTTTTTTGCTCTCCTTTAAGTTTTAAGGTATTTTTCTATCACATTTCCTCTTCACTTGCTGTCGCTTAAGTGCTTGCAATGAAGCTCTGAACAGCTGGAAAATGTCATGTTCTCTCTATATCCCTAAGTCAGCTCTGTTCAGAAGTACTTAGAACTGTGTTGGAACCCCATTAGCCTACTTTAAAGGTGTGATCAAGGTCCCACTACACATGCCAGCCCTAAAATTATGCCAAGAAGTAACCAATTAACTTTGTTTAGTGTTTAATCAAGCAGTTAATTTTGAGATGTAGCTTGTTAAAATATCCAGCTTTGAGAGATCCTGGAGATATGAGCAAAATCAGTTTGCTTTTTCTGCAGTAAGAAAAATAAATGGTTAGCATTACAGTTGTGGGGGGAAGTTCTAGTTGTTAACCACTGATATAAATAATATGTAGTGCTATTTGTACATAGAGCTCAAATATAGGTAAGCCATGTAATTGTACTTTAGAGTTGCTGTTTGTCACGTAGGCATGCTTCTAGAGGTTCCCAATGTGGTGCAGAGCAGAAACCCCCAAGCAACGCTGGCTGAGCTGATACAAATGGTTTAAATTAATAATAAAAAGAGCTAGCTTCAGTCCTGAAAGAATCATCACAGTAGCCCAGTTAACAGTTGAGGGAGCAATGCTTATTTTCCTTCATATTATTCTGGCACATCTGTGCTGTTTGTAGTGCCAGCAGCACTTCAGGCAGGGCTGGTGGAGGCGATGCCGTTCTGTGCCTTAGGAGCTGTGATGAGCCAGACCTGGCTCAGGGGTGTGCACAGCTAGTGTTTGCTAAGAGTTGAATGTTGCCAATCCCAGCTGAGAGTTTAGGAATCAGTTTTTTGAACTTGTAGTCCTATTGTTTACATAGCTCAATATATTATATTTATGTGAATACTCAATATGAATATTATGAACAGGATCAAAGAGTATGAAAGCATTTAGCCTATTGAGCATTCTTTTTGGGAAGAGTTAAGAAGTTCTGCAAATTACAATCAGTTGTTACTCATTTAATATTTTCAAAAAAACATGTGTCTATGCTTGCATGACTGATATTTCTTCTTCTTTAATTCCTTTCCCAGATCCCATTACTATCAATTTCTTTATATGCCCACCATCTCTGGGTTGATCAATGTGTGGAATATGCCAATTCTAACCCAAGTATGGACATATTTCTTAGAGTATAAATTACAAAGCCGTATTAACTTGGGTCTCTTTCTCCTTCCAAATTTAATGAAACTTCTTGTGAATTCATGTATTTAACACATTTACCTTTTGTCAAATATAATTAAAATTGATAAGACACATGTAGCCCAATCACACCTCATTTCCTCTGCAAAGTTAATAAAATAGCTCAGTTTTCATATTGAAAACCCTCTCCATCACAATGTGAACAGAGTAGTGTGTTGCTATACTGTATTTTTGAATTTGAGATGCTGCATCAAAGGCTTTATGTATATTGTTCTTCCATCTCCCAGTTTTCTACTTTTTCCTTCTTCTCCACAACCAGAAAAGTAGGTGGAACCTATTAAATCTCAAACATGAGTTAACAGGCTCACATCATGTCTTTCTGTATGTGTCAAGGAGAGCAGTGATCAGTATTGAGGAACTTGCTTAAAAAATTCCCAATATAATAAATAGCAGAGTTTCTAGACTTTCAGTGGTAAGATGTTGGAGAGTGATAGGATGAGAAGATTAAAAACTGAAGAGAGAGCTTAAAAATCAACCCCAAACCTTAGAAAAATAAAATTCACATTTATGCAGAGAAAAATTGAGTGCACTAAAGTCTATATCCTCCAGTGGTATTTCTTCAGATTGCCAGAAGCATGTCTTTGTATGTATTTGTGCTTTGGCTGTTGCATTTCTCCCTGCAGTAAACGGAAGTGTTCAACCAAAACATTTACCCAGGATGCTGGGACAGATGAGGATGCAGGAAGCTTTGAGCTCTGGCTGGTGCCGAGGTGGTTGGTTTTAGCTGGTGATGATGGTGGGAATAGATCAGGGAAGAGGGGAATGGAATCTTCACCACAGAGTTCTGCGTGTCTGGTCTGCTCTGTGTGGAGCTAAACCAAACCCTTGGAACGTGAATGTGGGATTAGAGGCTGGGAGGTCATTTCCTTGTGCCTGCACAAGTCTTTGGCTTCCCTGTCCCAGCAGCTACTGACACTAGATCCTTTACAAACTTTGTCTGTACACAGGAACTTCTTGAGCTAATACTCAGTTAAAAATGTTAATGAAGGTCGGGAGTCAAAGACTAGAGGAAGGCAAAGTTTTCTTAACAGTTCCCAGTCTGTTAATTCTGGATGCTTGTAGTAGAGCCACTCCAGCAAGTGGTGTGAGCTCCTGTGAAGTGGAGGGGGATGCTGGAGAAATGTTTTGGTGGGAGAAGAGAGCACTATTCAGAGACCTGCAGGTGGGAGAAAGTGCTGTGTGCATGTGGTTTTTCTGAAAACCAAAATGCCTTTTTAATCTCTTCTTGTGGCTGCTATTTAGTAGAGGTCCAGCATGCTAATAGCCTAGGGAAATGTAATCAGAAGTCTTCTGTCTTGAAATACGATGTTGATGCTTTTTAAATTATAGTGTTTTGGTGTTTTAAAGAGAAAAACTTTTACTTTCACAGATTAAACTGCCTCCAATGATGGAAATCATAACGGCTGAACAGCTGATGGAATACTTAGGTTAGTAATTACAATAAATCACTTTAACTTGTATGTTTCACTTTGTACAGTGTAGTAATATAGAACTGTTTTATTTGTTTAATATTTTATTCAGCTTTTTATTTGATCCAAGAAAACTGCTTACAGTATTCAGTTACTTATGCTTTTCCTTAACTGCTTTTAGAAGTTTTCTGTACTGCTTTCCAAAGTGATTGGTCTAGTTGATGCAGTTGGTATGGCTTAGTGCACCAACACATTGATATATTTTAAATTATTCATGTCTCTTACAGTGTTGTTTTATTATAATTGACATAATAGTCAATAGTAGTAACTCAACTCTGTCTTTCATTGTCTACAGTAACTCTAATCCTTAGAAGTATGACCCAATTAAAATAACAAGAAAAATTAATGTAGTCCTCACAGTGATTGGTGTCTCATTTGCAGGCACTACTCTGGTATCATACTCAGTGTTCAGCAAAACTGCAGCTCCTTCTGTGTGACAGGGCTCAAACTTTAATAGCCCCGATGACCCCGGTGTTAAAAGTGCAGTTGTGATAGTACTTAAGCTGTATGTATCACTTTTCTTTCCCTGGTAGCCTGACATACATAAAATGTATGAACTTAATAGACTGGGTTTGATTTTTCTTAAGCAGGAGAAGAAACCCTTACTATATTTTCTTTTTGCTTGTAAAGAACGTAGCTTGTTCTTTTCAGAAGCAAATTGCTTTACAGTAATATACAGTAATAATATAGTATCAGTCAGGATAAGTGGTTGCCTTTTTAACTGTGTACAGAATTACATACCTTACTGTGAACAGTTTGACCTTTTTATATTTTTAAGCTGAGGCACAGAGCGAGGTCAGTTTTTGAATAACTAAGAGATTGGTATGATATCCCAAGAGATGATGAAATGTTACTTTAGTAAACAGGGCTGGCCATTTGAATTTTATTTCTTAATATGCTCTTACTATGTTTTTTATATTCATATTTTACTCCATAATTATAATTCAGTTTATGAAACAATGTGATCTTATTAATTTAGTAGAAAACTTCAGTTGCGGAGTTGTAGTATTTATTATCAATCAGCTTCAGTCAGAAGTATTCATAGAAATGTTGAAGCTTTGATTGTGGAATAAATTTAATTCCATTTTTGCTTTCTTTTAGGAGACTACATTCTTGATGCAAAACCTAAAGAGATATCTGAAATTCAGCGACTTAATTATGAGCAGGTAAGGAGCTGCTCCTGAGATACAGTTGCTTATGTCTGAGGAAACTAAAACTGCATTTCTCACCTAGGGTTTGTCACCTTGTTAAAAACCAGAAGCATACAGACCATTGTTTGTAGTTTGTTTTTTTCTGGGCTCGATGTAGAGTATTATTTTTATATATGTGCTATTAGTGAATAAAAACTCAGTACCTATTAACACAAGACTTTTTTTTTTTCTGTTATAAGCGTAATGAAGTAATTTGGCTTTTATTGAGGAACTGTAACACAAAGTACTAATAAAAGTATATAACAGGGTGGTTGCTTTTTGAAGTCTTCTTTTACATGTCCTTCAGTGTGCTGTGTTCTGTGGTGCCTGCCAGAGTTTCTCTGAGGATGTAAACTGAGTAAGAGAGTAAGGGAGAGATCTCTGTTCTTCATTGTGATGGACAAAAAAAGGTTGATGCCATGTTATGAAAGGCCATGTTATTTGCACTGGCCACTATTTGTATGTCATCACAGAAGTCTTTCTATACTAAAGATAATACAATTAGTTTAAAAATATATTGTTTTAGTATATATTTTCCAAGCTCTGTCTGTAATCATAGCTGGTTTTTTGGTTACTCATGGAAAAGTGATTTTGAACTTTTAATAGGTGTAAGGTTTCAAGGTAGTTCTGTTTATTCCTAGGTCATTTTTCTTGCTCTCATTCAGTGTTGAAAACCAAATTGAGTAACTTGAGATTGATTTGTATCAGATAATAGGAATTACTTTTGTAATAACAAAATTGTCTATTTTTTTCCACACAATTCTGTGCTGTACAAGGTTATAGCTATAATCAGCTTAGAGGAGGGTGATGAAAGCTATTATGCTGGGTGAAAGTACAACCTCCATAGCTTTCTTATCTTCAAATATATGCATTTACTACATAAATGTCACATACCTTAAGTTTTTAACTGTGTAATTTCAAAGAAGCCTTCTATTCTAGAAATCTTTGTAAGTTGTTTTGAAGGTTCCAAAATAGCTAAAGTAGAAGTGATAATGTTGAAATTGTAGTGAGAAACTTCTGTGGTTTTCTGGTCCATTTGATGTAATCCTGCTTTGTTTGCAAAGTAAACATTACAAAATAAATGCAACTATTGTCTGTAGATGTATGATCTGAATTTGTGGATGGCTAATGCTGGCTTACTATGGACTTCTTATTCATTTAGCAGAGTAAGATTATAGCAAAATTTCTTTCAAAACATCTCGGACAGGTTTTAATGTTTGATATCTGGTCCCTACTAATAACATGCACTTGTTAAGGTGGTTTGGTTTAATTTAAAAATGATAAAACCTAAAAAGTTGTAGCCAGTCTTGAGAATTACTTCAAAATCTTGCTAAGTTTTAAACCTTGCGACATAGCAAAGTTATCAGTAGAATGAAGCAACATGTAGTAAGGTAGTGGGAGCTGTTACATTCCTGGTCATGGAAACTTGACAGAACAGTGCCGTTAAAGGGCTACAAGCATTAAAACTCTCATTTACAGCAGCCATGCTCAAGTGCAGATGCTGATCAGCAGACAACATAAGCAGCTGTCTTCAGCCATCAGTGGTTTTAGTCTGTGAATTTTGCTGTCTCCATCTCTTGTCCAATATGCATTTCTGGTCTTTTGTCTGGTCTATTTTCCCACTTTTGTAAGCCTGAATTCCTGTTAAGCAACAGAATGTTGCAAAACCCAAAAACCTCCAAACAAACAACAAACAAAAAAGTGCCTCAGTTTCCCCAAATCTTTTGCAAAGGCTTTCTGATCATACTCTTTGTGGGCTTTTCTCACTTATTGGAAGATTCTTTTTTCTGCATGTCAGGAATTTTTTTTTTATCTATTGGTTCAAGATAACTGTCTCACAAAGCACGTTTTCTTTGGTTCATCTTTCCTTTCTGTGATTGGAACTTCATAACTTGATAATTCTCCTTAGGATTCCATTGGAATCACTACTATAATAAGTGCTACTTTCATTACTTGTTTCTACAGTAGAATCTACAGGCTATTTAAAGGTATGCCCAAGACAGAAAATTTTTTTTTGAAAGAAAAAAGGTGGCGAACAATTAACATTCTGATTCTTAGTACTGAACCCTGAAATTAGAGCTGGCAAGTGAGTCTGTGTAGATTGTTTAGTTCATTCATTATGTAGTGACAAGTACTTCAGCCTGACTTGTAAGGGAAGGCTTAAAAGGGGAGAACAAACTTCAAGAAGAGTCCCTTGAAGATTCCCTTATAATTCAGTTTCCTTGCAAACATCTGGCTTGTGGCTTTGGGAAATAGACCTAAAAGCAATCAGAGCTGCCTGAAAGTATTTTATGGATGTAAAAGAAGAAGCAGTCAGATAGAGGTGATTAGACGGAGATTCTTATTTTTCAAATATCTTCTGGCACAATGAGAATGTGTAATGTGAATGTGCATTGAAGAAGTTGTTTATGTAATTTACCCTTTTAAATATTTTTTTATTTTGAAGTGTTGAGTTGATGAGTACTAAATGATGATGGGTTACAAGAGTAACCGCCAAGTGTACAAAGCTCTATTTGGTCATCTGTTCTTTTTTCCGTTCTGTTGTCAGAATATGAGTGATGCAATGGCAATTCTACATAAGTTGCAGACGGGTCTGGATGTCAATGTGAGGTTCACAGGTGTCCGAGTATTTGAATACACACCTGAATGCATAGTGTTTGATCTTCTTGATATCCCCTTGTACCATGGATGGCTAGTGGACCCTCAGGTAACTTACTCTGTTTCAAATATTTTAAAAACAAGTTATTCTGAATGTTATTGGTGGGAGGGTAGATATTTCAGAATTTTAGCAAGTCAATAATGATTACGGTAATGAATTTTTTAAAACCTAGTCAGAAAAATTGAGGAGTGAATACAGACTTGTGTGGTTTTTAGTGCAGGAACTTTGCAGAGCCTGGGTCTATAGTCAAACTACTTTAAAAGCCTTCTATGACTCTGTAAAGAAGAATTGTTTTTCTGAGGGAAGTAGCAAGTTGCCCCAGATATGGTGTCCCAGTCATCATTTTTGAAAGCTTGTTAGAGAACACTTGGAATATAAAGTTGCTTTCCTCCTTTTTTAAATTTTGATTTATTAATCACTGCTATTGAGAAATTAGGATGGTGGAATTGGTTGGAGAGAACTGCATCTTTAGCAAACACGTAATTTTATTTAATTATACTATTTAATAAATAGTAAAGTGGTATTT
Organism: Daphoenositta chrysoptera; assembly: GCA_013397915.1. Classification (NCBI taxonomy): domain Eukaryota; kingdom Metazoa; phylum Chordata; class Aves; order Passeriformes; genus Daphoenositta; species Daphoenositta chrysoptera. The sequence continues at coordinate 1,342,790 of VZRO01002634.1, forward strand.
TTTACTTAGGGGGAAACTGGTAAATTTGGCTGAAATAATAATGTCTAAGAGTTTTTCTTTTCATGCCTTGTTGGTGAGAGTTGCTGTTCTCTCACCCTGGCCCAGCTGATCCAACTCATGCCCTGTTATTCATCTGCCTTAGCTTTTGATGCTAAGGGTTAACTCAAGGATTTAAAACAGGATCTGAGATAGCAAAATGTGTAACACTCTGGGCTAATACTTTTTGGCCTAGATTTTTTAAAGGGGATAACATCCTCTCTTTATTGAATTCTTATTGTCTTCTTATAATTGCTGCTGGCTTGCAGTTGTGTTCTGTTCTTCCCAAAGGTAAATTCTCTGTGTTCCTTCCTGCTGCAGGTTGCTGACATAGTAAAAGCAGTTGGTAACTGCAGTTACAATCAGCTGGTGGAGAAGATCATTTCTTGTAAACAGTCAGACAACAGTGAACTGGTTAGTGAAGGTGGGTCATGTTTTTCTGTGTTTTATCAAAGTATGTGCCCTACCAAATCTAAGTCACATATTTTCCATGTGGGTCATGCTGAATAGAGATACGAGTGGGAAGAGCTGCATTCTGTGTGCTGAGCTGCTTTCCCTGGGCAGGCACACAGCACTGTGCTTGTCTTCTCAACTTCTCTGATGCATTCTCTAGATCTATTCAATACACTTTTTCAACAGCTGGCAAGAACTTTCCCTATTGTGGGGATTTCAACTTAGCTATGTATTATCTCCTGTAATTAGAATATGAATTATATGCTCCATTACAACAAGATAAAACATGAGTAATATCAAAAGTGGATATAGCATTTCTGAACATGTGAAGGGTTGTCTACGATGCTGTGGTTTTAAAACTTTCAAACTTGTCCCCTCTCTGAATGTGTTCCCTGAGACTTGTGGCAATATGGGGACATCTACGTAGGGGGGGAGACAGGAAAAATACCACTGTTGTTACCAGGCCTTGCATTAGCAAGTGTGTAATAGACACACATAACAGTATGTGTTGCTTTTGTAGGGTTTGTAGCTGAGCAGTTTCTAAATAACACAGCTACACAATTGACATACCATGGACTGTGTGAGTTGACTTCAGCTGTCCAGGAGGGAGAGCTTTGTGTGTTCTTCAGGAACAACCATTTTAGCACCATGACCAAATACAAGGTACATTCAACGTTTTTGTCTTTATTGTTGGGTTTTGTGTGCTCATTTCAAAGCAAATCCTGGTTTTCCACTGTCTTGAAAGAGAATTAAATTCCAGGTTGTTATATGTAAATATGGCTTTCAGTGAATGTAAGATCTGTAGCAAATGTTACTTAGGAATTATTGATTACAGTGGTTTAGACACTGGGATCCATTACTACTTTAAATCTTCTTGTAGCCTTTCCCTTTATGTTCAGTTTGCTCCCTGTGTTAACTCTTCGTGGTTATGTATAGTTACATACACTTCTTACATGGCTTAAATTTTCTTGCAGTTTGTGGTTGGCATGATAAGGTTAATTTAATTAATTTCTTGTTTCTGAGGATCTAAAAGTTTGCATTACATTTGGGCCAGTAGATGAATAGGTCTGTGTTCAAAATCCCAAATGTTTGGAGAAGTTGAGATGAGCTACAAGAACTGGTTCCCTTTGTTAGGGAAGAGAGGGTTTTTTATCTGAATCTGGGGAAGCAAAATGGTGGCAATTGTGAAAGGAGTATTCCAGGATACAAAAAGCAGGTGTCAGCTTGGTTAGTGCTTCTGGGACTCCTTCCTGCGTGGACTGGAGAATCTGACTTGGCAAGTTTACATTCATTTATGGAGCATCTTCATGCTAAAACAACTTTACTTTTGCTAGGATGATAGTGTAGGAGTTTTTACCCTTGTGTAGAACTTAAAATTCTATTTTGGTTATCTGTTATTTAATAAGACTTCAATTTCATGTACACTTGTACTTATGAATAATGATAATAAAAGCAATAAAAGGGAGGTGTGTAACATGCAAAAAGGTTAAGAAACCACTGGTTTTGCCATTATATGACAATGTCATGTACCTCATGTGAGGTATACCTTTCATTTGTCTCTACTAGTCCTTTTTTCTTCCCTCTGTTAATCTTAACTGTCAATGCTAATCTTTGGCATTTTGAGTAACTACTCATAAACTGAACTAAAGGTCTGAACAGTCCTGATAAATGATGATTAACTCTACAAGCAGGTAATACATTTGGTTTTGTGATTAGAGTGCATCTGAGATCTGTTTTAAATCTGTCTACAATGCTACTCTCTTACAGCAGTAGGGCAAGTAAAAGGATCTTTCTCCTCCCTTCCTCCATTTAAATAACCAAAAGCTATGAAATGTATCTGTTTGTGGTCAAATATTACACTTCCCGATGCAGCTCATTTAAATTAAAATTTTAGGTATAATTTTTCTCCTCTCTGCTTTTCTAAATGTAGTTCTTGGGTTAGCTGGTAGTAGCTTGTGAAGCAAGCCTGTACATTGTTCTATGCTTTCATAATGGAGTGGGGAGGAAAGAACAAACCCCAACCTCAAAACAGTTTGATTTTAAAAAAGAAATACTAGGTAAAAGTACAGCTGTACTTTCTGCATACAAGGGGTACCTAGAGGTGCAGGATACCTCTTTTGCTTTGTTTAAAGGATATTCCAGATAAAATACATAAATCCTCCTAGAAGTAATGCATTTTTATGCTATTATTAAAGCCTCTAAAATCTAAAATATTATTTGTATTAAATAGAGTCAGTGAGTATCACTTTGACCTGTGGATTATAGATACAGATAAGTTCTGTAAAACATAGAGTGTTTGTAGTCTTTTGCAGCCCAGTATTTAGATTAAAGGCCAGAACCTGGTGTGTGTTTGTCTGTGCTTCATCAGCGTCGTACTTGTAAACATGTACTTACTTCTCAGTTAAGATCCTTTTTCCTTATGGAAATAAAATGCAACGTTTCAATGAGTTAAATATCCTTAACCAATAGTAATAATACAGAACAGTTTAAGGCAGTGAGTAAAAATCTGTGTCTTGAGTTTAACGTGTAATAACTACATCCAGGCCCTAAGAAATACAAAGTTAAAATATTTGAAAAGTGTTATTTGTTTGTATATTTAAGGTTTGCTGCTGCTGAGTCACAGTGGTTTTCAGCTTGTGCTTTTTTGAGAAGTCTCAGAATTCTGAAATGCTGAGTTTTGAAACAGAGGCTATTATTCTTGTTTTTCACAGCATTATAGGGACCTCCCTTGTAGTTAAGGGATGTAGTTAATCTCTTGTTTAATTTCCACGTTATCTACATGGTTTAGTTCCTGAAGTTATTGCTTGTAATAGTGTTCATTTTGATTTGGATTTCTGGTGAGTGGTACATGACAGAATTTGAGATATCAAGAAACTCGTTTTAATAAAGACAGAAAATCATTTTTAAATTGGTATTTAATGGCCAGCAGTAACTCTTGTGTCTGCTTCGAGCTGTGTGCAGTAGCTATACGACTAGGGGGTCTTTCATATCAAGTCAGAAATAGACTTAACTTGGGCTTTTAGCCAAGATCAGCTATCCAGAAATTTTTGGACCTCCAGGATACTCATGTGAGTGCCAAATGCATTGTTGCTACAGAGTTAAGATTTTTTTCAACTGCTTCACTTTCCATCTACTGGGTTTAATGCTCACTCTGCAGATGGAGTTTCCTCACAGTTTGAGCAGTAGGCAGCAGTAGCTGGACTGTGGAGAAAAGTCCATCAATTGGGAAAACTGGAGACACAACATATGCCAGGGAAAATGGATGTGGAGATCTTCCAGGGCAAGAACGATGCAAGTAGTTTGTCTTTCTCTAATACTGCCTTTCCCTCTTTCCCCTCCTAACCAATACATGGAAACTTGTAAATAAAGTAGCTACAGAATTAACCAAAAGGGAATTACATGCTTAATAACGTATGTCCATGTAATAAAATTGGTGTATTTTTAGAAACACACTTCGAGTAATTAGCGATTATTATTCTAATTAAGCTAGTGCTTAAACTTTTGTTTGGCAGCTTTAATGTACAGCTGATACAATGACTTTTACACTGGAGATCTTTTTTAAGTGCAGTGTGGGTTTTTTAAGGCTGATATTTTAGTGAAAGGACTTGGATTTCGATACCTTGTCCATTTGCCCAAGTAATCATTTTTCCTACTTCCTGTCCCTTTGATTGCATACTAATAGTCTTGGCTCATATGATTATACAGTAATAATTTTCAGCAGTTAAAATTGTGATTTTATTTTTTTGCCTTTGCTTTTCATTATGCAGATAATAAATACATCAAATGCTAATTCCCTAGATCAAGGAAAAAACAGGACTGTAAAGAGGGGATCAGTTTGGTAAGAAGATCTTAGTTCAGTTGGAACGTTTTTCCCACAGACTTGTTTGTAATAGAACCTGTGTTCTTTACTGAAAAGTATCAAGACACTTACCTGTTTGAATTTTTAAGTATGTGTGTTTGCTACTTTATTAATGTCGTGTTTCTGCTTTAGAACTCAACGGATACTTTTATTCCAGTACAAAGTGTATTTCCTAGCATTAATTGTGCTTTTTCCTTGGGCATTTAAGATTGGCACAGTAGAGGCAATGAATATAGCTGCATAAAAACATGTTTCTTTTTCAATTTTTTAGGAAGTGTACAGTTCTTATGCTGAGGGTTATACTGAATCCAATAGTATATACTTTTTAAAAAAATATTTTTAACATTAGTCTATCTGAATATTTTAACTGTTAAGAGAAAATTAAAAGAGCACTCATTCATCAACTTAAAACACCTTCACAAAAACGAAGGGATCTGATCCAGAAGTCCAAGAGACTATTTACATACTATTTAAAACATAAGGCTTAAAATGTTTGTCTTTACTGTATGAAGCTATTGGACAGGTGTTTGGTTTTCTTTTTCAGTTTTCTAAATTGCTGGACACTTGGTAAATTGGCATTAGAACAAGTAGTTTAAAAACATTAATCTTAATAATTTAATCTGATTATGAAATTATCCAAGGAAGGAGGTCTAGTAACATCACCTGTAGCCTATATCTGTGCATTTCAGAGATTGTTTTTTTGTGCAAACCAGAAGACTGTGAGAGATCCCTGTTCAGGAGAACAATCTTGCCTTATCCTCAGCTTTATATCAAGGTTTTTGTATGTGAAACTATAAAATCTGGGCATTGGTCTACAATATCTAGATACTGATTCTTAGGATAAATAGTTATTCATAACTTTGTTAAAGTAAACTGTGTCTAAAATAGTTATGCACTTGAGACTTTCTTTTATTGTTGAAAGTGACTGTAGTGACTATAGTTAGATATTTTTGTTGTCTGTTATGTGCTGGTATATGGGGGGGTCAGAATTAACCCACGAGACTAGGTATTTGTTAAAAAAACCCACATTTAAAAACAAACCTAAAGGTTAAGCTGGTCATACTTTAGAAACGGCCAGTTAAGATTTTTGTGAAGGCAGAAACATTTTATAAAGTGTGATACTGTTCTGGGCGAGGGGCATTTGAAAGGCGTTTTTGTGTGCCTTGGTTCCCTCAGTTGCCGGAGCTCGGTGTGCTGCTCGGCCTGTGGAGCTGTGCCCCGGCCCGGCTGCACAGGCCCCTGTCCCTCGTGTCCCTGTCCCGCCTGTCCCCCCTGTCCCCCGTGTTCCTGTCCCCCCTGTCCCTCGTGTCCCTCGTGTCCCTGTCCCTGACAGGCAGACCAGCCCGGAGCTGGGGAGTGCCTGGGAGGGGCGGCCTCCTGCTGGCACCGGGCAGGGCCTGGCTCGGCGCAGCGCGGGCTGAGGCACCGTGAAGGTCAGGGGATAAAAGGCTTTTCTCGGATCACAGCTCTCCTTGCTGGAACGGGGCTGTGCCGGTGAAGGTGCCCTGGGCCTTCAGCAGGGGGAAGAGAACATGCCTGGCATTAAAACTGAGCCTGCAGAGCCAGCCTGCAGATAGGGACTCTGTTTTCTTGTTGCAAGTAGAAGTAACAAAACCATGATGAGAGGCTACATTACAGCTCATAGCTCTTCTTACTTTATATATGAAATTATTGACAAAAGCTCCATGAATATTACCAATATTGTGAGAGTCCTGGTTGTTTTGGGTGTTTTGGCGAAATTCAATTTAATTGTACTAATATAATGTAGAGATCAGAGAACTTGGTAAAAAACAAGGGAAAGATGACTTTGGATCTCTGATCTGTGATTTCCCATTGTTCTTTCACTCCAGTAATGTGAACAGGAATTCTGTCTCTTATCAGGTACTAGGGAGTGTGTGTTTGTTGGTTTGCTAAGCTTTGTTCAAGTGAAGCAGAATGTTTTAAGCTGTGCAATTGGCATTGGAATTGCAGTGGTGGTGTTTAGGTAATGTGGTATACGTAATGCAGTTACATTTATTTTTTATTATTTACTCTTAAATTACTTTTTTACAATCGGTGTTCAACTGAGAAATTCGTACAATGTAAGAACATAAATTTTATTTAAGATTTGAAACAGGTTTCTATTTCAAACAAGTGTTAGCTTTAATCCATCCTTAGATTCTAATTCCATAAAGGCAATCATATACCTTAATATCTGTGTGTGGAAAAATTAAGCATATAATAGTTTGGAGATAGAAAAACTAGTATTTTCACTATTTCAGTATTATTATTAAGCTACACAGTTTATGGGCTGTAATTAAAAATGTATGGCATAATAGAGGAAAACCTGAGAGACACACACACCACCCCGTTTTTTAGGTTTTGTTTGAGTCAATGTGCTGTTCAAAATAAAACTTAAAAATTCAAATACATTTTATCTTTAAAATTCTGTTGGGTTTCTTTTACATCTTTTTGAAGGCTTTTTATATACAAAATGCTGTGACATAGGTATTCTGTGCAAACTGGAAAATTTGTGAAACTACTTCCTTTTATTTTCTTCAGGTGATTTTTAGGTGTCAGGAGTATCATTCTGTTCTTAGGCAGGTTTCCAAGGGAAAGATGATTTCTTAGATCATGGTATGTGATCAGACTTGTTGCTGACACCTGTATTTATGTCATGAAGCCCCCCTGTGCTGGTTAACTCTCATTCCAAAGCTTGAACATACAGTAGTGTTACCTGTTTGGTTTTGGTTTGGGTTTTTTGTCCATTCTGTTTGGCTTTGTGTATAAGTGCATGTTATGGTATTAGGTAATATTGGAATAATTGCTGCATGTGAGTCTTCAAATAATATTTTTGTTACATCAAGTGACCTCCCAGCCCCAGGAGGGGTGGCTGTAAACAGAGTGGGATTGACGAGATCTGAGTGGAATTTCAGCATCTCCCTTAGACAGTCATTTAATGACTTCAGAGAAGTCAGGGAGCTCGTTCTGTATGTGTTGAATATGGACAATGTTTCCATTTCTTGCCTGTTTAGCCTTAGAAATCATTAGAACAGGATCTGCCTCTTGCTTTGGTACAACTTCGGCACAGTGATCTTTGAGAACCCTTTGTGTGCTGCTGGAATACAAATAGCAAATTTTTGTGGCTGTCACAGTAAACTGCTTTGATTTTTACAGCTAAACCACTGCTGCAAGTTTTGTATTGAGTGTCTTGATCTGATACATTCAGTAAATACTAATGGAAGCTTCAGTCTTAATGTCCTGTGTGGTCAGTAACAACATTCTTGATTTGGAGTACAATTCTAAAAACATGATTAAAAGGGTAGGATGAGATAAATGGACTGATTTAAATGGAAATTTAAACGGGTATTTTGTGCTGCTTTGCTGTCCCTCAGACACACAGCACCATCTCCTTTTACTTAGGGCCTACTTCAGTAATTTCCCTTTTGATTTCAGCTCCTCTCCCACTCCTTCAGCCTAAGCTTACATTTTGTCCTTCCAGTATCTGCACTTGTATCTTCCTTGGTATCTGCACTTGTTAGCATTGTCTCCTTCACTCCAGACCAGCCCATTTTATAATTTCAGACTCTGAAATCAAGAAATTTGGCCTTATGTAACTGTAAAAACACTAAAATGCCAACAATAGCAGTTATTGATGACAAGTGATAGCAAGAATCTTAAATTTAGAGCTTTCAATTGACACAGACCTCTAATTCCATCAAAACTCATTATGAAACATGAAGTCTGAGATGTGGCCATTTTGAGGTAATACCTCTTGGATTGTTTGGAAAGATCACCTTTGTCTCTGTATCTTGCCTTTGGAATTTAATACGATCGCTTCGGGGATTTAAAGTTTTCGTTGCCAGTTTGTAAGTCTACTTCTTAGGTGTGTTTCCAAAGAGCTATCAAGGTATATAGCTTGGTATATATTAATATATTCATTCATATATATATTCCTGTTTTATATTAATTTTTAGTCAATATGAACTTTTATTAAGAATAAAGAGTTGCAAGATGGAATGCAGAAATTGTGTGGCTGTTAATTTAGCAGTGAATGCTAGTATCTGGTGGTTTAATGCTGTATGCTGATTTATTTAATTATTAAACTTGCTAAAAACTCTAAATGAATGTTGTAGTGGAATGCAACATTTGTATCATTTGTGCTACTTAGATTGTAAAAAGTAATTTTTTTCTAGCTTTACAAGTTTTCCTTGTTCTTCTGTGTAGGGTCAGCTTTACCTGCTGGTGACAGACCAGGGCTTTCTTACAGAAGAGAAGGTTGTGTGGGAAAGCTTACACAACGTGGATGGTGATGGGAATTTCTGTGACTCTGAATTCCACCTGCGGCCTCCATCAGACCCTGAAACTGTCTACAGAGGGCAGCAGGATCAAATAGACCAGGTACTGGATTTCTGCCTTTCCATTTGCAAGGGATTTTTAGTCACATTTATGTATAATTCCACAGATGTGTATGTATGTATACTCATGCATATGTGGGACTCCAAAACTCCTTCAGATAATTAGATTGGGGTTCCCAAAAGTGCCACTTGAAAGTATTAATATGGTTTTGAGGAAGGAAAAGTAAGACTGAGTAGTTTGGAAAACGGGATTTTAATCTCTCAGAATCCACTTCTGCAAAGTCCTCACTCAGGTGAAATGTCACCTCTGCCTTGTATATGGAAACAGAAGCAGACTGTGGAATTTCTTCCTACATAACAAACTCCCTTCAGCTTATTAAGATTGTCACAGCTGAACTTTGCCTTCTGCTGCCCTCTTGGCTGAACGTAGGACAAGCCCCACAGCAGACTGTGTGTCATGGTGGGTGTTTGTTATTCTTAATGAGACACAGAGTTTGCAGAAGTCATGTCTGAGGTGGGGCTGAGTTGGACCACTTAATGTGTAAGTGCAGAGCAAGACCACATTCCTCGGAAATCTTACATTCTGAACAAGTTTATAATAATCACCGTTAATATTTTTTAAATACTGGGGAAAAATTAGTAAGATGCTTATTAATAAACTGAAGCACTGCATCTCTCTCTCACAATAAAAATCTGACAGACATAATTTGCTGCTGTCCAGGTAATGGAATTTAAACCTGAAAGCAAATTTTTAAATTAGTTTTTGTGTTTTCTTGTCGCTGTTGGGGCGGCCATGGCATACACATGGGCAGTGCCTTGGTTAAGGGCAAAAAGCCTTGGATTAAACAAAGACAGTATCTTTTATAATATTTGGTATGTTATCATTCGTGTTACATATCCATTGGCTACTAAATTACTACCATAGATTCATTGGCTATATTAACTACAATATGCTGCTATTGGTTACCTATAGTGTCAGTGTTCAAGCATTCAGAAAAATAACAGGTGCGGTTATGTAGCTGTTTTCTCCTTCTATTGTTTAGATTTCTTGCTTTAATTATTACTACATTTTCAAGGCTAGAAGCTAGTTGTTTTTCTTTTCACGGGCTTGTCTCATGAATGGAAGTTAACCATGTCCAGCTTAGGATCTGTGAAGCCTTCAGACTGGCTGTCAGCCACAACATTTTCTGTGCTGCAGCTTAGGCATTGTGAAAGCAGACATGCAAAGTGGCTGTTCCCAGCCTTTCTGCAGTTGAGGTTATGGACAGGTTCTGAAACAAATTCCTGTTCTCCATTTGAAGATAGGCTGGGAGAAAAGTGATGGTACTGTGTAGCTGCACATGCTGAAAAATTCACTTGATATGATTTGACTCTTTTTTGTGTGAAAGAGCATTAATAAACAAGTGTACTGTTTAGGATTATCTGATGGCATTGTCTCTACAACAAGAGCAGCAGAATCAAGAGATTAACTGGGAACAGATCCCAGAAGGAATCAGTGATCTAGAGCTAGCAAAGAAGCTCCAGGAAGAGGAGGACAGAAGAGCTTCTCAGTACTATCAGGAACAAGAACAAGCAGCTGCTCAGGTCCAGGTAAGAAAACAGCACTACAGAATATGATAATAAATTTTAGAAAGTATTAATAATTGCATAGACACATCTGTGTCTATTTCAGCCTGTGCTGAATACAGGAATCTTTAGGAATATGCCACAATTGTTGGAGTATGCATGTAGATATGGCAATTGCAAACACTTAAATACTTTAAAGCAGGCTTAACCTTCTAAATTAGGGTTTCATTTCTACTGCTTAATTTAGAATGATGAGATGAGTTAATATGTCAGGTTACAAAGATGGTATTAGCAGGTATTTTACATAACTTGCAAAAGAGCATTCAAATAAGAACTTTTTGATATTAGTTGAAGCTGTGTCTTATTTTGTCTTGCACAAGTTTGTTGCTGTACATTTTAGGTGATTAAGACTGTGATCTCATGTGAATCTATTCTGTTGTTCCAAATTAGGCAATTCACAGTTTCTCCCAGTACACCTTTCCATCCCATACCCATAAGCAGCTGATTTCAAAATGCTCTTAAAATGTGGTTCGTGCAAGTGTCTATGCATAAATGCAATTTAACTGAATCTTCTGTGCAAGTGGCAATATTTAAGTTGGTGATTTGGATTTAGAGAGTTCTTAACCACTGAGGACTTTTAGAACTGCTTTTATTTACAAATATGTAAGAAATAATCCATATAAAGCCTGCATCTTTGGCCTGAAGCAATTTGGAACCATTAACTGATAAGTTTGTTAAGCATGAAACAAGACTTTGGACAGCTAAAAGCTGTGTTATTTGCACTGCTTGTTGCTTTATTAGAACCAGCAGTACCTACTCCTAAGACACAGATTCATTACTGCTGGCTGCCAAAGGTAGAAGGAACTGAAGAACCTGCTGAACAGGATTAAGAGCTGCTCATTTGCAGCTATGAATGGGTAACAGTGGGAATAGATGATGAATTAACAAAACTTGTGTTGCCTTTGTATACCAACCCCCTTGCCGAGTTATCAAAGAGTTTCTAGTCACAAAAAGCTGCTGCCTTACCATTATTTCGCTGTCCACACCAGCAATTTGACTCTGCATATAGTGAAATGTAGATTATGTACTTACAAGAGAAACTAAGAAAAAATTCCAGTACAATAACACAGAAGTGCCAGAAAATGTTTGAAACCATATTTTATTGAAACAACTGATCTGAATATGTGGACACAACAGAAGGGACACATGAGACTTGAAACATGTTTTCAGCTGACTTAATTTTCAAGAAATAAGCAATTTTGTGAGGTCCTGGAGTAGGTATACCAAAAACCCCTACCTGAATCCTGCTGGTTTGCATAATACTTCAACGTTTTGTTTGTGGAATTGACCACACAGTAGTAGCTCAGGCTGTATCTGCAATAGAGTGTATTTCCCAGGTTCAGTGGGTTCATTTCCCACGTTATTTTCCCTACACAGCAGGTACAAGGTGCTGCCTCTCCAGCCAGCACAAGACAATCCGGGAGCACGGAGCGCAAACGCAAAGAGCCTCGAGAGAAGGAGAGGGAGAAGGAGAAGAACAGCTGTGTTCTCTTGTAACAGAAATGGATCCCGTCTGGAGCCAAGTGCATGTCCTCAGAAGCAAAAACAAGGAGTAAAAAGGAAGACAAACCTGTTACACGCCGCCTGTGCCTGATTACCCCATGGATTTTGTTCATGTTCCAAGAGAGGATGGATGACTTTGTTACAATCAGACTTCCTGCAAAGTCATAGCGCGTGCTGCTCAAGAGGGAATTCCAAATCACAGTTGGATGCGGCTGTGCTTTGAGTTAGTCATAAGAAATACTGCACCTTGTAGCTGAACACACAACTCATGGCAAGTCCTGTGTCATAGTGACATCCATTACTCATTACATCAGTTAGTAAGCTATTTTATCTTCTACTCTAAACAAAGGAGGTAATTCATTTTGTGTAAGGCTTTTTCCTGAAGTCTGTACACGAGCACAACGGAGTTCTGTGTTACTTCCATAGTATGAAACTATATCTTAGGCTGGGTATAGTCTCCACGACACAAGAGCCCAAATAACAGCTGGGCACTGCCTCCTCAGTGTGTCCAGATTTCTTTGCTTCTGGATCTGGTATGTTCTTTTTTTGAACCCAGATTTATACTTGTTACTGCTATCACTGCATCTCCTGGCCAGCTTTCTTGCCCCAAGAATATGTGACTTGATAGGCAGCATACAAAAATTGTCATTAAAAAAAGGGGCATTTATTAAAAAGCAAGATGAATATTGTTTGCTTTTCTTGCAACTACAAACTGGGTATGGCAACTCAGATGTTATCAGGGTTAAACAAGTAATTTTATAGGTAACTTCTTTTTCTTATATTATTTTTTTCTCTTGTAGGTAAACTGGACCAGATAAGCTTTTATTTATTGACCTCTCCATATGATAGATGAATGATGAGAGGAAACTAAAGTCTATAATAATCGTTATTCTATATAAGAATGCAGAGTTAAAATAACTAACTATCTGCCTTTTATCCAGAAGTACCTTGAACTTTAACATGACGTTAACGTGTCCACTTGTATATTTAAGCAAGTGTACTGTAGTTAAAAACACGCTTTTTTGTTTGTTTTATAAATCATGTATTCTTAAAAAAGCACACTTCTGAAGGGTGAGAGAGGAGTGAAGCTGCTCTCTGAGATGGTTTGAAAGGTGGTCAGGTGTAATATTTTATTTTTTAAATCACTAATTTAGAATTTTTGGAAACCAGATTTTTCTAATTTATGGGAACCAAATAAACATGTTGTGTCTTGTAGTATTTATAGAATGCAGAAATAGAACACTTGATGAATTTTGAGGGAACCACAAATCTTCCTCCACTTCCATTAAATCAATAACAATTACCTTCTTGCTGAACCTTTTGATAAAAATTTCTATTTAGTGATTTGTAGATACTTTTGAAAAAGGCTGCTTCTCCTGGACAAGTTCTGTATCTGTGCTCTAAGCCTTAGTGTTCACACAGAATAACCTGGGCAAGCTAAGGCAGCCAGGTGGAATATGACATTCCTGCTCCCAGGTGTTTGGAGAATGTCTATAAAGTGGGTGTCTAACGCAAGCCCACCAGTAAAAAGCCACTTCACAATTATTTCAAGCAGACTTGCTGCAGTGATGGCAACCAGTCATCACACACATCTGTTACCAACCTAGAATGAAGATTAGATAAAGGAAGAATGTCTTACTAACTAAAGGGCCCATTTGTATCACTTTTCTTCCATGCCTTTTCCTCTTTTGTTTCTTTACACTTTTGTTACGATTTCCCTTTTATAATGATGAAGTAATGAACAGTAGGAGGTCTCTAATATGTAAACTGTAAATTTAAAAATATCTTCTCTAGAAAAGTCATGCCCAGAGAAGTAATTTTAATACTTAATGTATGCAGTTCAGATAATTTTCTATGTCAAAGCAAAGGTTGATGTCTTTTTTTCCTTTGCAGCAGCCTAACTTCTTCAAACAAATTAATGTGATGGAGGATCACCAACATAATGACTTAGCTACTTTAAGTAGATGAGAAACTATTCCAATAGTGTCAATAACAGAGACTTTATGCCAGAATGTTGTTTAAAAACATTCTGTTACTAAGATTTTTCCAAATTTGTGTATTTACATTTATTTATTGACCTTGAAAAATAAATATGTCAAGCTAAGTGTTTGTTATTATTTTCAGTGACAGTATTGCCACTTTAACTCCTAGCTGTTGTGGCTATGGACTATATCTCTTTGCCTAAGATACTTGCTCATATTAGAAGAATTCATGTAACATTTCCAGTTTCAGACGGATGTGCCTGAAACCTAATATACTGTAGTTAGAGGAATTATTGTCATTTGGTCACAGAAGAAGAGTTAAATGCAATGCTCATCATGAAGTTGCAACTTCCAGATAATTCAGGGGGTTTTTTTCAATAAAGGAGTAAAAGGTTTCAGGGTATTTGAGATGTTGAGATGGAAGGCATAGCTGGAAAACAGTCCTCTGTTAATATCCTTTTTCCTTCACAGGTCTTGAAGCTTTGGAAAAAAGGTAAAAAATTCCTGAAATCTAGGGCTGCATGAGTTGAACTTGTTAGTGGCAAAAGTTATAAGCAGTTGAGCTTCCTAGTACCCAAAATGGGAGTAACCATTCCAAAAGCACCTGTCACAGTTGGTATCTCTGACAGTATCTGAGGATCAAAAAACCTGAACAGAATTGCTTTTATCTATATGAAGTGAGCTTGGAAAACAATATTGCACACTATAGTCTTGGAGTACCAGGAAGACAATATCTACTTGTTTACTTCATTTGCCTTTGTTTCTTTTTTTTTCTCCAGCTTATGTTCTGGCAAAAGGGTATGGATTTATACTTTAAATCTGTTTATACAATTTAGCATGCACATGCTTCAAATACCTACATAATATATATGAAAGTGTCCAGAAAAGTAGAGTAGAATTTGTTTTCCACTAGATAAATGCTAGCACAGAAAACAGAACCATAGAATTTTTGTTGTTGCATTATAGTTGTGACATTAAAAAAGCTACATACAAGTATTCTTAAAAGTAGCAAAAAACTGAGCACTGCCGTAGAGATAAATGTTTTTCTATAAGGCACTTTGTAAATGCTCAAATCCACCACTTTTCTTGTGACACTCATGGAATCTGCAACCCAACAAAGCAGATCCAAAGGAGGGTTGTAACAGCAGAGAATGAAATTAGCCTTCCTGAAAATTCACTTAGACACAATGCAAAAACTACATTTTGTAGCTGTCCACGAGTTCATATAAGAAATGTGTTCAGAGTGTCTTTGCAGAGCTGCTCTTGTGGCTCACAGGCACACGAGCTCCAAGGGAAGCACAGGCTCTGCTGGGAACCTCGGATTGCCAGGCAGGCTCTTACTTGGTATTTCACATTATTGTCATGTTTCTTCAAACTTGTATACACAAGCTCTTGAAAAAATTTTCCAGTATGTAATAAAAGGCAATTTTGAGTTCTTGACATGGAATTTTCTTGTGCATTCAGCAGGAAATACTCGAGTAAAAAGTAAAGGTGTTGTATTTTTAACTGAACTTTTCTTCATTCCTGCTACACTGGTTCTGTAACAAAGTCGGCTCATTGCTTGGATCAGCTCTTTGCATTAGGATGCTTATTACAGAATCTATACCAACGACATCCTTCAATACAACATACTGAATTAAGAGCTTATTTTATATAAAAGTAGATTTTTAAAGGTTGCAGCATTAAACAGGTGACTCAGAAAATGCACGTTAATTGACACAGAATCCTCATTAGAAAGCACATTACAGAAAAGCAAAACTAACAAGCTGTAGTTTGGTTGCAGTAGAGTGCTCCCATGTTTTCCATCTGTGCTATGACAGACAACACCTTGGTAGCAAGAAAAATCCAACACTGAAAAATATTCATACAGTCCAGGGACAGCAAATGTCACGTACAAGGCCTGAAAATGTCATTTCATCTTGATGAGTGCACATCCTTTTTTATTAAGCATAACTAGCAATAGACTGTTAGTGTTGAGTGGGAACGCTGGGAGAGGTGAGTGGCACCTTCTCAAACCCCATCATTTACAGAGTCTGTCTGCTGTTCCCAGTGTTTCTGTCCAGCTCCCTCTCGTTCACCGTTGGCCAGTAGAAAAGCAATGGATTTATCTCAGCTGTGATCTGCTTTGATGGGAAGAAGTGCCACAGGGGATTGCTAAGAAAGAGAGGCTGGAACATGTAAGTTCCTATCCTACCTCTTGAGCTTGTTTAAGGCTTTGTCCTTAATTTTGCTGTTATTTTGGACACAAATAGCTGTGGCACAGCGTGCAGCGGCCGGATTTTCTCACCTAGGTAATGCCCAGCAGGTTCATTTCCTGGCAGGTTGGCAGTGCCTGTCCCTGGACACACTGCTCTTCACTCTCACTGTGCTTTAAAGTCAGGACTAGCTGTGCTGATGCTCTGATAGCTCCAAATATTCTTATTAAATGTCAGTTGCCTACTGTTCCGTTTTTGTCAATGTCAGCTCCTATCACTCTGAGCTCACTTTGCTGGAGAGTTCTCTCTAGAGAACTTGCTGAAATCTGCCTTCCCCATTCCTTTCTTGGTTTGTAGGATTACTTGTGTTCATGGAGAAGCTTCATGTGCTGAAATAGGCATTTCCTTGCTTTTCAAGGTTAAAACCTTTAAATACTCAGTTAATTATCATTAGTAATCCAAGATCCCATGTTTGCCTCTACAGCATAGAAAAATGTGCAACAAAACAGTGTTATTTTTGGGAAATCCTAGGGAACAATTCAGATGAAGTTTCAGCACTCAAAGTAACTGAGAAGTTTGCTAGCTCAGTCTAAACAGTGCTTACAAATAAGTGAACCCTTGAAAACAAAGCAGCTGCTGCTCTGACTGTAACCAGTGCAGACCCGAGGCACTGCCCGTGCTGCCCTCCAGCCGAGCTGGGCACTCAGGGCAGCAGGTGCTGGGGCCAAAAGTGAACCACACGGGCTTGTTTGATAGAGTGAAACACTCAGCCAAATGTACAGAGACCTTGGGGGTGGACAGGGACACAAACTCAAATAAGTTTCGTTTTGGTTTTTTTAATTACTCTCTTGAATTTCCTTTAGTGCTGACCCAATTTCAGTTTAGGTCCCATCCAGCGTAAGTGATACCTACTGTGAAACATATGGGGATTGATCTAACAGTGTCTCAGGAGCCAAAGCCTTTAGCTGAGACCAACTGAGGTTCTCCATCACACAGGTGGATGAAATAAAGGGATACTTGGTCTGTCTTGAAGTTCGTGTTCTCCTTCCTTCTTGAAGCCTTCAGTAAAATTTCGATGGGCTTTCTGAGGTAAAACTTCAGCTGTGACTGTTCAAAGTTAGGCTTATGCTAAGCAGTTTTGAAAATTTCACTTGACTTACTTAATCATTTTTAGATTTCCTCTGAATGTGCTTCCAAAACAACAACAACAAAAAAAGCTGGGATAATTGTATTTTTGTCAGAAACTTTGTGATGGTTTTTGGTCCTGCTTACTGGCACATGCCAAGGAAAAGGTCAAAACTGCAATTAGAAGAAACACCAGTGTGTCTTAAATCACTTGAAAAACTTAAATCAGCTGAGTAATGGGAACACCCTTGGGTTTCGTCATGTCGTGTTTTGGGGAACTCCAAAACAACTACGAAAACTATTTTCTCTCTAGTATTTTGGTATCAGGGCAGGTGAGTAAGTAACAATACAGGGATTTTGGCTAATTGCAGGGGTAGATATTACCACTGATTGTATTAACTATAGAAAAAAGTGTTGCTGTGGAAATAAAATCCTTCTTTTGCTTGGAAAAGCATAGTAGTGTCTGCAAGACACTGCAGATAGATACAGTGAACCAAGGAACCTGCTTGTGGACTTTTAAACTACTTGTAATCCAGCTTTTGCATTTTTTATCATGAATAGTTGCAATAATTACATTTGCATTCCATATACTCGGGTTACAACAGTGTGCTTGTATTTCTGGATTTCTTACACGCTTTCTCTTAGGCACTGGCAAGCAAAAATAACTTTGGAGAACCCCTTAAAAAAGTGACCATAGGTACAATGATTTCAAGAGACAAACCTAGTGTAGCAAGGGTTTCTTCACCTATATTTTGGTAACTCTTGAAATCACTAATGCTGTAACATTATGCTGAAAAGTGTGACTGGTCAGGGAATTACAGTACAGACATGGATGAAATAAGCAGGATTGTGGTTTGGATAGTTTGTACTTGCAGAAACACCCCCGATTAATGCAGGTTGCTATCAGATTGTACTGGACAGGTCATGGCACCTGTGAATGTTTTTCCCTGTGTTTTTGCAGTGTGTAGTTGCTGTTTACAGGTTGAGCCTCACAACTTTGGTAGCACTACTTAGAACTATAGAAGTATCAAGTACTTGTCCTGTGCCACAGAAATATATTCTAAATCTGTTACATCTTGCTCAGTATTATGTTAATTCCTTACAGCAATTTCTTTGTAAGGGAGTGAGAAATACTGTCAGCAGTTTCCCCACAATAACCTGATAGAGCTTTAATGCTAAATGACACAGTTTTGGTTTGCATTACAGCTTTCAGCAAAATAAGTTCTTATCAAAGTTTTTTAAAATAATTTTCAGTTATCCTTATATCTGGTAACCACCTGCATAGCCATTATTTGTACAACTTGTGATAATCACCTTTTACACATACATGTAAAGCTTAATGAAGAAAGCACTGATGGAACATACAAAAATGAATCCTTTCATGTATGAACTGAAGTTGTCCCCAAGTTCTCCAGTGTTAAGTCAAATATTTGTTGTCTTAACAGCCTTCACTGGGTCTTTTTACAATAAAATGTTTTCTAAAAAAGCCCCACACGCAAAACCCTGATGTATTTTAGGAAAGTTCGAAAAGACTTCCAAATTAGTAATGTCTGCAGATGCCACCAGAACTGTGCAATTCCTGTGTTAAATCAGTTTAGCTGTGAGTCTGTTAGTCACCCAATGTTTACCTGACCTCTAAATCTAGTCTTAAAGGAAATGCAAAATAAAGCTGATGCAAGTGACTGTGGATTTACCAAGAGAGGGGAGAAGTTAAATTTTTTAAAGTTGTATTTTAGAGGTGCATGACAATTAAGTCTAGTCATGCAGTATCATTTGTACCAATGTATGTGAATGAAATCCTTTTCATCATGTTACACCATTATCCAACACTGTAATGGCATCTACAAGTTCAACTACTGAATGTTTTGCATTTTAAAAGCCTTAATTGTTTATATTGTATTAATGTGTTTTTAAAGACTATAAGGAAATAACATTTTCCTTGTAAATTGTTAAAATAATTTTGAACACAAATAATTTTCAGAGAAATCCCACTCTGTATCTTAATACCCCTTTTTGTTTGTGTACCACAAAGCTGTTAAATTCTGTTACCTTTTAATAGTGTCTCCCGTTATCACTCTCTCTCTAGTTCAAGGTCTTTACCCAACTGAGATTTATTTTGGTTAACAGTCTTCTGAAACTCATTGTATGTAAATAAATTTAAGTGAGCAAACTTAAATAAATATTTCATTTAGATATTTTAAGTTCTTTCCTAATAATAAAGGTTGGATGATATACTTAAAAAAACCCAACAAACAATAACCCAACAAAAACTCATGCTGGAAACAGACAGACTTCTGGTGCTCATAAGTATTTGATCAATTCAAAGGTCTTGGCAATTTGTTTTCAATCAGTTCTTTTCCCCATTGTCCTAGTTTGTTTTAGTATTTTAAGTGAAATATATACATCTGCACAATCTCATTTTTCATTTAATTAAGCTTTAACTGTTGGAATGCCCATCTAGATTTTTACAAGGAACCAGGCACACCTCACATTTTAATACCTCTCTGTAGCTTTGTCTTCTAAGGTTATAAATTTCCAAATTGCCACTATAAATTCATCTTAGAGCAAATATTTGTTTTGTGTGTGTTGTCACACCTGATGAAGCACAGGCTGCAGCCAAATGCACAAGTACTTTTGAAAATGCACTGTGAACTTGTACTTTCTCTTGGAAACTCCTGCAGGAAAACTCAGTAAAACTGATCTTCTTAGATTTTTCTCTTAAGGATTGAGCAAGATGTATTAAATATATCAAGGTAAGTGACACACTTGCTGAGACAGTGCATTTCTTTTGTTTAAACCTAAATATTTGTCAGATGTGAATATCCATATAGGATTAATTAGAGACAATGCTGTTAACACCCCCAGGTTTCCCTCTCCTCCATCTTTCCTGAAAGGCTACTTACTCAAAAGCAGTTTAGTTCAACTCGTTCTCTGCTCTGCTCTTAACTCCCCTGGAACACTGCAGGTGCTTAGCAGTTCTTCCACACAGCGAGCAGAAATCAGCATCTTCTTGCTGCCTCATGCCTTAAAAAATGTAACTTTTAAATCCCTTTGTTACAGGCAGTCTGGACCAGTCAGCACTTCCAGCTCTTACTCAAGGACTACTTCCTAAGCTCTTCTGTTCTGGAGGAGTCCCCTGTTCCTCTGGGTAACCATCCACCACCCAGCTTTTCCAAATGGGGTTTATTTGCTTTTCTCCCTTGCTGAACAGCAGCATTTTAACTGTACCAGTACCCTGGCTGGGTGATAAACGAGTCCTGGCCTGGCTGCCAGGCATTTCTGTTTGGGCCACGTGCAGAAAGGTTTAACACAGACCCTTCCATGCTGGCCCAAACCAAAAGGCTTAACAAGATGCAGCCCTTTTGCTCAAGGCCACATCAGTGAGCAGCTGAAGGAGTCCCCAAGCCCTGTAAGCAGAGTTTGTGGTAGTCTGGTATAAAAACCCAGCTGTTTCAAAGTGCCACAGAGCTTTGCTAAACACAAAGAGCAAACTAAAATTATTTCTTTGGGCCTTGCTTGAGTGTTCTTCAATTTTTTGGTTCTAATCTTCCTTCTGTGAGCAAATGTGCTTCTAAGTTTTCAATTCAGTAACAGTGAAGGAGACAAAGAAGTTTTAGTTAGAACCTAATGGCACCCATGTTTTGATTTGCTATACCAACATGTCTGTTTAATTCTGCCTTCCTGCCCCAAACACTGCTTTAAAGACTTACTAGAAGCTATACAGAATATGAAGGTTTATTTCAAAAGAATACATTTGCAAGAATACACATAAATGCACTCAATGTAACAGTACCTTCTGCAAAAATAGGTTACATAATACCCAGTAATGAAAGAACAAATCTTATTTCTCTACAAATTAGAAAGCAGAGATAATAGCCTGGACAACCTTCAAAATGGAGGTTATTGTGGATGTTGTGAGAAGTAGCTAACTTTAAAGCATGACACCACAGAGCTAATGTTGGTAAATCAAACTACTAGCACACAGCTGCAAACTATTCTTTTATACAGGATTAACAAATATTTTGGTTCCAATTTCTTTTTACACAGCTCTAGTGCCTCAGGGAAAATGCTTATCAAAGATACACAAAAACTATCCAAAATTACAACGTAACTATTAAAATGCCTCCAAAATTGAGAGGAAAATAATCATGTTAAATTAAAAAAATTTAACCAGGATTTCCAGGTAAGATTTCCTGTTCTTAATCAGAGAAAGTTTACAAGAGATTTCAATAAGTTATCTTGAAACCAAGCAGCTGTAGATCTTAGAATCTTCGTGGAGGTCCACCTTTAAATGGCTTAAATCCTGAGCCACTTCCCCTCTGCATGGAATTGCCTGTGATCTGTACAACTCTATTAATGGGTGAAGAGTTACTGGAAACAAAAGTTTTAAAAAAAAGGGTTACGATACATACCTAAACTCCTGGTGCACAGGTAAGAACGTTCTTACATCTCCTATCACTTACTGTAAGTCTCAAAAGAGACTTGAAAACGTGCAGGAAGAGACTGTGGAGACTGTGCAGAAGTCCCTGGCTGCTGTGCTGCTGGGCCACGCTGCCAGCAGCAACAGCCCCGGGGAGCCCTGTGCTGCCAGGGCAGGTGGGGTGTGCAGCAGCCACGGGAACCCCCTGCTGCCACTGGCCCTGCTGCTCTTCCCAAGGACACCAGAGCTTGCGGGGGCTCAGAGGGGAACAGAGAGGAAGGAGTGGTCTCTGTACCTTGCATGTGGAGCCATCATGCCCCCTCCTCCACGGCCATCTCCCATTCTCCTTGTGTCATGGTAGCCACTTCCTTGAGAACTGGGCCCGTGCCACTCTTTCCTTGGTCCCGTGTCACGACTGTGGCGCTCCACGACGTGTCTGTCCTCGTTATAGTGCTGGGGAGAGAGCGACAGCCGGTCATTCTCAGGAAGAAAGGGCTCTTCCATCCACAGGAAACGAGCTTTTCAAGAAAGGTAAGCTTACTGCTGATACAATAAACCTAAGTCCAGCACCTTTTAAGATTTCAGTCCACAGGCTGCTCACACATGTTTACAATATTCCTGTTAATTCTAGATAACAGAAACTCGTTGCAATGACGAGTGTGTCAGGTAGTGCAGTTCCATGAACTCATACTTAACTCCCAATTCCGCCCTGATTTCATGATCACTGGCATAAAACTCAGTGAGAAGAACATTAATACTTTTTAAATGCTTTGGGATTTACTAGCAGGAGTGAGTTAGTCTGTAGTCTTTAAAGACAAGTCTTGCAGAAGGATTTTCTCTCAGTATCACATTACAAACTACAATTACAAACTGCACTGGAAGTAGCAGGCAGTGTATGGTTAAGACCCTGAAAAGGTGATGACAAATTCTCAAAAGCTTGATAGACTACCCTCTCAGGTATTTTTCTGATCTATCATAAAGATGCCAGACAAAGAGAATAGGGTAATTTTTCTGCAATTTCTTGGGTTATTAAAAAAAGCACCTTTAACATATGGAAAACTAAGCTGAAAACAGCCAGAATGCCTGTGAATCATTTTGATGATGCCGTATGGTCATTTTTCCAGCATGAGTCTGCGTTTTCCAGCCTCTCCTTGATGCTCACAAACACAAGAAGGTGACTCACTTGTCCTCCGCCTCTCTCTCCCATCACGCCCCGTTCTCCTTCCCTGCCTCCATAGCCCGAGGCGCTGCTGCGGCTCCCGGGAGGTGCTCCCCTCACGTGCCCGGACACTTCCCTTCCCGACCGATCCGGCCTCTCGCCTCTGTAAAAATTGCTTCCATCAAAATTTTGGTTTCAGTACAGTTGAATTGGTACCAAATCATAGCACATGTAGACAGCAAAGATTCCTGTGGTTCCTAGCAACCTGCAGCTGACTTCTTAGAAACATTCTTTTAGATCTGTGTGGCTCTTTAAATAATTACAGCTCACATGTTACTCATTTACCTCTGCATTCTACACAAAAGCCTCCTTAACTCTGTGTTAAATCCCATCTAGGAACTGGATGCGATTTAGCATTTGATAATCTACATATTTCTTCTAATGTTTTTGAAAAGTGATGTTGCCACTCTTTGTGGGGGGAGGGTCTGTTCCTCTTTACACATTAATGCTTGAGGAGTTGCTACTGTTAAAAACGAAGAATATGTATTTATAACACTACTATGGATAAATTCTACAAAAATCAGTACTTTCACTGGTTAGTCAGCAAATTTACCTGCCATCCCGTTTGTCTGTGCTTATGCTTCCCTCACTCTTCCAATTTGTTTGCCTAGGTGGGTTGGAGCCAGTTTCTCTGGGATGTCGGCCGTGTGGAATTTCCGGTCTGTCGTGAATTATCACTGTTCTCCTTTCATCTCTGTCTCCTCGCACTTCCCGTCTGTCCGTGTCCCGCAGTTCACTTCTTGGCTGGGGTGGTTCATTTCTTCTGGACTCACTGAAGCTCTTGGGATATCTCTCAAACCCTGGCTCTTCTCTTCGTGCTGTTGGGCGGGTCTTTTTTGCCTCGCCTTGATTTACAAAACGATCTCGCCTAAGTTGTTGAAGTACAGAGTCATTTGCTTGTTTCCCATTTTCACCTTTCTCTGCACGTGTAAGCAGAAGCTTGAGGATATAAAATATCACTCATCTTTGTATTACTTGTTTATTACTATATACGTGGAATAGAAGTCTAAGTTCCTTCCCAAACTATTTAATTCTACAATTGTAATTTTGAGCTTGCGTTCTAACAGCCAGTTAAACATTTCTTTATGCACTTTTTTGTTCCCATTTTGGCCAGTGTAATTTAAGCAATTATGGGGCTGCCATTTTGCCCAGTATGAAACAGGGGCAATGCTAGATTTCTCAAGTCAGAATTGTATTTACAATTCTAATTCACTGAAACCTAAAGGTAGAAGACCAGAAGCTACAATTACGTGGTCTTAGCCTTATAAGTGGTTACTGGAGATGTTTAATGGAAGGATGAAGTTGCATCTGGAACCAGCATTTACTGCATAGTTACTGGATTGTGAAGAATACTCTTAACTCTCCTTCAATCAGTTGCTTTTAGCTTTGCTTCTTAAGGAGGAAAGTTACCAAGTTGGACTCAGGTAATCTATCAGAATTTACGACTAGATGTGAAAGAGGAAGGAATAATTGCAAAAATCCTTTTGAAATGTCTCACAAAAAAGGCCACCAGGTAGCTAATTTAAAGCCCTCAGAGAAAAGCAGATTATATTCCATGATAAAAGTGGCCAGTCCTGAAGAAATGTCAGGACAGTACTGCAACTCTGTTACACCAGAACTGTAAGCCTTTAGCACCATGTTCAGTTGTGAACAGTTAAGAGTGAAATCCATAGAGATGCTGGCAGACAAATACCTGCTCCATTATCTAAACTTACCTATCAAAAGAAGAGGATGGAACAGAAGAACCTTCTGGATATCGGCCTCGTTCTCTGTGATCAAAGTCATTGAACCTGTTCTGCTGGCGGCTGTAATCTGAGCCATGGCCAAAACGTGCATCTGTATCAAGAGCCATCTTCTTACTCTCATTCCAGTAAGGATCATCTCTCCTTTAGCCAAAACAAAGGAACCCTCATCGGTCATATGAAGCCAAATCAAGGCCTAATACACAAAAAACTATTGAGAGTCAGTTGCCTATTTTAGAAGATGCTCATTTGACCTTTGGAGAGCCACTGAATAAAGTAGACTCTTAAAGAGTAGTGGACAAAACTATTTAAGAAAACACCCAAAACTAACCATCCATTTAGCAGAAATATGGATTCTTAAAGTAGAATCTGTAAGCTTCAACCATTAAGGCAGAACAACTTTTCTCAGCAAAGGCTCTGAATTGTGTTCTTTTCACACAAAAAGAATTAATTCATGGGATGCTTCTCTAATTTCAAAGCTCCCTCCTACAGATAAGGAGTGTTTCATGTTTGTCATAAGCTAATGTCAAACCAAACAAGTACCAGAAATCCAGTTCTTCTGTGAAGACCTGCTTCAGTAACAAATGCATTTTCAAAGCTGATACAAGGCTTGTAGCTGTTTCTTTTGATTATGCACTGCAAAAAAGCAGTTTGAGAATTACCTGTGATCTACATCCCGTGGACGTTTCAAAGAATTCCTCTTTTCCTGTTCATAGCGGAGCTGCTGCTGTTGCCGCCGCAGCTCCTCCCTCTCCCGCGCAATGCGCTCCGCCTCTTTTCGACGCTCCTGCCACGAAAGGAGGCACAAGCAGAACAGGTCTTTACTGGAGATACCCAAAGAACAGTTAGCAAGGATACAGACCTAGCCCTTGATAGTTTTCTGCTAAAGGTTATCTGATAAAATTTATTCTTGGGTAGCATCTAAGAATAAAGAGCACAGGGAATATTTCTCTAAAAAATTAGACAACAGAACTGGAGATGCTATCGGCTGTTACATAGAAATGCCTCCAGGTAATTTCTTATATTGCTACTGTATTTATTGCCCAGAAACACTTCTTGAAGTTTGCAGTGATATTCTATAGGAAAAAATCTAGTAAAATTATGGAAGAGTGCCATAGGCAAAATGATCTATTGTGCTTCAAGTTTAGAGACTGACTTGTATAGCTGCTACAGCAGCAAGCATTTTGCATCAAATTACTCCCAAGCAAACGAAGATAAAGATTCCTGTTGGTGTACATTGTGCATTATGTAATGTTTGGCTGGTTTTCTATGAAAGAAAAAGGGCCGGGTGGAAGGGTGAAGAGCAAAATTTCCTCCAAGTGCCAACTGGGCCATCCTCCAAACAGCTCCTGCACAGTCCAGAGCCCAGCCCTGCCCACCTGCTCAATCCGAACACGCTCTCTCTCCAAACGCTCCCGTTCCATCCTCTCCCTCTCCAGCTTCTGCCTCTCAATTTCCAGTCGTTCCCTTTCCCTCTGCAGGCACTCTTCTCGCTCGTGCATTATTCGTATCCGCTCTCGCTCGCGGCGCTCTCGCTCGGCAATTTCTCTTCTCCTGAAGAAAAAAAAAGAGGTAGCAGAAATTCATCTAAAAAATTTTGTCATCCAAAACTAATCTACTTAGGCATAGACAAGAAAAAACTATTTTAGAGTAAGCTTTTCACAGATGTCCTTGCACCAGAAGTCTACTCCTTTTAGCCCCAAGTAGCCACAGTGGTTTTAGCTTATCTACAGAACCATTAG
Source organism: Daphoenositta chrysoptera (assembly GCA_013397915.1). Taxonomy (NCBI): domain Eukaryota; kingdom Metazoa; phylum Chordata; class Aves; order Passeriformes; genus Daphoenositta; species Daphoenositta chrysoptera. The sequence continues at coordinate 1,369,029 of VZRO01002634.1, forward strand.
CAGACAACTGATAAGAAAAGTTATTTCAAGAGTAATTTCTTGATGTATTTTATTCTTAATTTGGATTTCTCATTTGTCATGTGGCACACAGTAACAACAGTATTCAGTAGCCAAGAATATGATTGGATCTAAAAAATAAATGCTGTTTTAGCTCTTGCCTCTTCAAGCTAACAAAAATTACTTGTGGTTTTCTGTCCAAAAAGTAAGATAGCCAATCATATCCACTCTGAGTTGCACAGGTTAGTAGACTCATGAATAGCTTCATTTTTCTTTCTTCTTTCTACCTCCCATAGCACAGCCTAGAGGAAGCACAAAAGGCATTTTCTCCTTTAAGCTTTATGCTTGCTGGGAATTCCTTTGTTTAGGAATTGTTTCCCTTTGTTTAAGGAAACCCAGCTAACAACATCTCATTTAACTGCTCTTTGCAAGCTTTTGGCCATGCAAAAACAGCAGAACAGAACATTGTAGCCATTTGGTCCTTCTATTTAAAGGGTCAAGATAGTATTATGCTTGATTTGTCATTTAGATATACAACATTCTCTGTTTATAAACAAACAAACAAACCCCAAACACTACTTTTGGCCTTGTCTCCTAATCTACCTCTCACTTTTTCAAAAAGGAAACTGGCATGCAGTAACACTTATGAGATACACCCCCCCACTGTAACAAACTCTAAGCTGTGTGTGTACATACATAGCTAATAAAAAATTACACAAGAATTTTGGAGTTTGTTAATTCACATAAAGATACTGTTAGGTAGAGTCCCAGACTTTAACATCTGGTTAGAAGGCTTGACAGATAGCATTCTGATTAGATTTCTAAATATAGTATCTGATCAATTAATGTATAAAATAGCCTTTAGCAAAAAGTTGAATTACTACCTTCGCAGTTCAACAGCTCGTCGTATTCTTTCCAATCGAACCATGTGTTCTCGCAATCTCTGTTCCTTCATCTTTTCAAAAGGCAAGATATCCTTTCTACCCCTGTATTCCCTGAATTTCACTTTCTCTTGAATAATACGCTCTTTGTTCCTCAATATCTGTGGCTATAGATAGAGATTACAATGGTTATTTCAGAAGTCTCGTTCATTTAGGGAGATTTCTGGATGCTATGTTCAAGTATCATTAATGACTTAGCAATCCCAAAGCATACAAAGCTTCTATCTAAGCTTAACAGTTTGTGATAGTTCATTGACTCTTCAGTGCAAATATCAACTGCAAAGTAGCATCAAATCAGGTAAGGGTTGCATCAAATCTACAGATACTTACTTTATCAAACCTTCCCCTTCTAACTGTCCTAGTGTGGCCTTGGTCTCCTTTTGTTTGGTCTAAAACTACAACTTGACCTGGGCTTTTACCACCTAGTGAAGGAGGGAAACAAAAAAAAAAAAAACAAAAAAGGTTTAAAAACACACACACAACTATCTCTATTTGCCTATTACAAATTTTCCATAGTGGAATTTCTAAATCTCTGAAGTAAACTGGTACTGGTAGGAGAAGCATACCAGCACATGCCTGTAATTAAGTATTAGTATAAAGTATGGAAGCAGTAAATGTGTTACTGGAGTCTAAAAAAGAACAGGTGTTTAATTGTCTGGTTTCCAGTAAGAGCAAGAACATGCCCCCAAGACAAGTCAGACACACAGATTCAACAGGAGGAAATATGGCTATATGGCATACTTATTCTTTTCTTTTCTTCAGTTTTTTTAGTGGATTCTTGATTAGGGCCACTTGTTCCATTATCACTCTTCTCATCTTTACCTTCTGTTTTCTTGGCTTCTTTACTTTCTTTTTTTTCAGATTTCTCTGATTTCTTCTCTTCTTTTTTGGTTGATGGAGTTCTTATTAGGAAAGAGAACACATAAATCCAATGAAAAAAATTCACCTTAGAGGATTTTCACAATTTCAGAAGATGTGGAATTTCTTACTTGCTGGCTTTATCACTTGATGCAGTCTTCTTATCTCCTACACTCCTACCCGAACTAGATTTCTCATCACTTTCCTTCTTCAATTCTTTTTTGGAGGGATCACCTTTCACCTATTTTTTTTCAAAAGCAAATAGGTTAATACAGATGCTCGTAAAAGATGGTCTATTTTGGGAAAAGTCTTCAGGTTATGAAACCTACTTTCTCCACCGAGATTTGCTGTCCGTGCAGCTCTGTTCTGTGCAGGTGTGCAATACATCTGGCCACTTCTGTGCTAGAGGACATTGTTACTATGCCGTAGCATTTTGCCCCCGGGCTTCGTGCATTTGTGACCACCTTTGCACCAAGTACCTATGCAAACAGGAAGAATTTAGGTTCTGAGACAGACATTTCTACTCAGGAAGCTATGGTATTCCAGTAGGATTTTAACCTGAGTATGTAAGAAAACAAAACAAATTCATCCCAACAGCAACATAACTCCTCCCCCACTAGAAAGACTGACTGACACTCCCAAGTTCTCAAAAGCTTTGAGAACTTTATCCCAACTTGCACATCAAGGCATATGAATGCTTGCATCCTGTTTTGACCAGTCACCTCCTCATGCCCATTATCTAAACGCTTCTCTCCAGTTATTGTCAAAATTCATTCACAGAAACACCACTGACCTGAATTTGATGGTTCATCTCTGACAGATGAACCCCCACAAAAAAAGTCAGCAGTCGCCAATTAATGGCAGGAAGGTATAAGCAGTATTATGTAGTAACTTAAGAAGGGAGCCAATTCTTCAAAGTCATCTAACAAGTGTGTCAGTTAAGCCATTTTAGCATTCAGCTCTGACATCTGCTTCTTGAGAAGGTATTAAGCTTTATGTTCCTCCTCCTTGCTAGAATTTCTACAGCCTCTGGAGCCAGTCTTTTTGCCATAGTCGTGCTCTAAAGGCAACAATTTTATCTTTCTAGCAGACTGTCATGGTACAGTCATTAAATATTTCCCAATCAATTTTAAAACTGGGAAGCTATGTAAATATAAGTAGCAACCAGCTTTACAGTGAAACAGTCAAATAACTGGAAGTTTCAACAAAATACACTCTCAGGTGTTCACGCTTGTGAATGCATTAAATAAAATCACCTACTAAATTCATTAGAAAAATCAGATATGCAATAATCAATACACATACTTGATATTCACAGTGCTCAGGTTCTAACTAGTTCCCAAGATACAATAATGCCATTACCTGCACAGGCTTACACAAACACTACAAATTCACATGGTTATCAGCAGCTCCTTTGGGAAAATGACAACAACCCTGGGTTTAGAAGACTGCTTAGCTTTTAAGACTTCTGCATTGTTCTATGGAATCTGTATGTTTAAATTAACCAAAATCGGGAAAACAGACTTTAAGCAGCCCGTAAAAAAAAAAATCATTAAGTCATTGAAAGAGTCTCTAAAGGATCATATATTAAATGTTACATCTTTTTACCTATTCTTCCCATTCAAAACCCTTCAGAACACATTTTAAAAAGTCTCCCAAAGCAGGATGTTCTATAAAGACTGTTTATATTACAGTTTTATCAGTTAGTATATTATCTTGCACTCATGGTTAAATACAGTTGCTACAAAGGAACATAGCTGTCATTACTTTAAAGCCAGTCCTGACCAGAATATTCAAGCATTTGTGAAATTTCTTTTGTACTTATCTTACCTCCACAGGAAGAAAAACTTCTTACAAAATGAACATAGGGTTCTTCCTGTAAGCATACACTCTTACTGCTGCAAGTATGGGATTTTAGATTGCACTGGTCAGACATTTCCTCTCAAACCTTTATTTAAATCAAGTATTATTCAATTTCTGTAACTGAATAGAGGAGGGGGAATAGACACACACCACGCACATGGTATCACACCCCATGAAATACCTTTCCATATTTGCCAAAGAGATTTTTCAAGTCAGCAGCTTTTGTGTTGGAAGACAGTCCGCTAACCCAGAGGTTTCTAGTTGAACTTCCACTGCTACCACTAACACTGCTCGTGCTTCCTGAAACAAGTTTTACAAAACAGCCAAAAAATTAAGGAGACAAATGTACCATGAATATTTAACTAAAGCGTTGCTGAAAAGAGAAACTTAGCATGTTACCTCTAAGTAATTGTTTATCTGGTTACCTTTCTTGAAAAGACTTCTATAGAAAAAAAAATATTTGCCATAAGATTTCATTCATTGAACCATGTATTGAGACCAACAGCTTGGCTAACTTGTACCCAAAGGACAGAGACAGAAAAATAATACAAATCTTTGTTAAAGGCATGCTTTACCCCTCATTTGGGTATCTACATTTAGCTTCAACCACCTCGCTCTTATCATTAGCTTCCATCCAAGAATTTTTATTTTTTGCATACAGTATTTGTTCTCTATCATGATGTCTGTACACTGCTCAAGTTACCAGAAAGAGCAGAAAGGCAAATACGGGAGACTTAGATAACCCCAGCCTCCCGAATCATGTGGTCAATTTGCACAACTTCTTGAAGTATGGCCTTCATCTAGAGCAGTTTTTTAAAGTCCTACTGGATGTAGAACTGGATACAACCCAGCAAAATTATTTCCCACAAACCAATGAAAATACTAAATAAAAGCTGGAAAAACATTATTTACCTTAAATACTGCCCCCCACCCCATATATTAGGTGTTTTTGCAACAACACAGTAATAAGAACTCAAGAGATTCATGTAATCTCATTCCCAATATCTTTTAGTCTGGAGTTATGTAGCTCAGCTTGTTGTTGCATGCTGCTAAATGTATTAACTGCTTTGGAATATGTTAAAATGTAGCCAGTCCTACAGACAAGACCAGAACTGGATCCCCAACTTGACAGCTGGAAAATCTGGTGATGTGCAGAGTTTTAAAAGGTGATTTAACCATCTTGAGAAAAAAAAGGTACTTTTGTTTCTTCAATGCATCAAGATTAACTAACAGCAAAAGGCAACAAATCTCAGTTATGGTCATACTAGGGTTATCTTGATATTAGATTAGATACATATGGAAGAAATTCCTCCCCATGGGCCCTGGCACAGGGTGCCCAGAGAAGATGTGGCTGCCCCATCCTTGGAAGTGTCCAAGGCCAGGCTGGATGGGGCTCGGAGCAATCTGGGAGAGTGGAAGGTGTCCCTGCCCACAGCAGGGCGTTGGAACAAGATGATCTTTAAGGTCCATTCCAACCTGTAACACTCTATGGTTCTGTGACACACTTAGAACATCAATAAATATCATTAAACAGCCACTACCTGGCTTTGGCTGTGTATATTAAGAAAGCCTTAAGACAGTTACTATTACAGTTATCATATATGTTACATAAATGAAGATACAGCAAATCTGCTTTTAGTTTCATTGTAAGCATGTAACTGCCATGAAAAGACTCATCTACAGAAGACCCAATTATGTCTGCCACAAAAATTTCCTCTCAAATTCATTCATCAGGTAAAGTTTCTGCTCGTGTTATGCCAGACATTCTGGGACAAAGGTTTTTGGCAGAAAGGGAGTAGGTAAAATAAGGAGACACATGAGCTCACACAAATGCATTTGTTCAACCATGAAGCATCAGTATAAATGGTGACATTAATGTGTTCTTGAGCTCCACCCTTCAAATTTGTAATCGTAATACAGGGTTTTATGGAAACAGATGGAAACTCCAAGGCAGAAAAATTGGTTCAAATTTTCATGTATTAAACAGCCACAAGTGCAATTTTGCAAGCTGGCATCTCAGCTATAATACTTGGTTGAGAGTTCTGTTTATTTAAAAATGATCTAGAATTACAAACAAGACAAAAAATTTCATTGGCATTACATTTAAGTACTTGCAATTATTTTTTGCTTGTTTTGCTGTAAGTTACAGCAGGCTTATCTGCAAATTACAGCTTCTCATCAAAACAAAGACTTGGGAAACGCTTAATGGCATTTGCTCCCAGGTGTATTTTGAAACAGGAGAATATATCTTCCCCAAGTCTTTAGAGTAAGTATTTTTGATCTTATGACACACCTGGCATAAGGAGAAACAAAATATATGGACACATACATGTAGCAAATGATTACTGTACCTCTAGCATAATTTACTACAGATGGCTGAGTTCAATCATATAAGCCATTTTATCACACAGCAAACAATTTCTCAATCAGGAAAGCATTTAGTTCAAGACAATACAACCCTAATTTGTAATAGTTACCTTTATCATCCTTTGATGTTGTCTTGCTTTCTTTAGATTCCTTAGTAGAGCTAGAGAAGCAAATTAAAAAAATCAGAAGAAAGTTGAAACTACAGAATTTGGTGTTGCATTTTATACTACTAACACTAACAGACAAGTTAACATTTCAAAAAATAAAAATGAAAAAGGGCCAGACTGTATATTTGAACAAATGATTCCCTTATGGATTCTTGCACTGATTTTCCCCAAGATGCCTGAAGATCTAGATTTTCTGACAACTCTATTCAGTGGATATATGGCAATCTTCTCCAGATTTCAGGACGGGGACTTGACTTCATTTTGTGTTCTTAGAACTGATAGCTGTTCATTACCATCATCACAAGGACATTTAAAAAAATCGTCAATTTGAAAAAAATAAATAAATGCTGACAATTCGACAATGCAATCAGTAGGACATAGTGTCTATACGAAGATCTTGAATTTTAAAAAGTAACTTATGGCGGTCAAAAAACCTATAGGCAGGAGCATAGGATACTAAATATAAGATTCTTGCTGCTACCCCCTTAATGTAGAGTGATCTTATTGAATGCTGGTACTCAGTATCGTAAAGAACTGACATAGAAAAACAAACCTCTTTGCTTGACCAGAGGCCCCAGTAGACGAGGGACCTTTCTTCAAAGTATCCTTTTCTTTGTCTCCAGATTCTGCTTTCTTTGAACCTTCTCTGGCTTCCTTCTTGACGGGATCACCCTTCACGCAGTCTTCCTTCTTACCATCTTTATGGTTCTCAGTCATCTCATAGTCCTTGCTTTCCTTCTCCAGGCTCTGTGAAATGGTATCCTGCACATCCTTTGGCTTACTTGCTTCAGAATCTGTAATTTTCACATTTTTACCTGTTTCTAGGAGGTCATCACCATCAAAATCCAGAGTGATGGCATCTTCGGCCTGGATTGTAACCGATATGTTATCATCCTCAGCTTCTTTCACAGAGGTGTTAGCTTCCATCTCTTCATGAGCCGTGTGATCAGCCTCAGCTAGGCTTTCTTCTGAAGGAAGAGGTTTAGATACTTCTTGTGTACCATCACCAGAACCTGCTTTATCTAAGAGGATTTAACAGGAATAAATATGGCAAAACAAGAAGTTTAAACAATTTCATATGCATAAGCTAGAATAGGACCTAGAAAATACAAAGCCAGTTATTAGCACTGATGGAAGGTTAGAAAAAAAACACAAGGTGTATTAACACAAATATAAATCCTTTACCCAGGATCACTTATTCTTCATGGCAAAACACATTTTCTAGAGACAAATACCAAAACATTAGGAGGGAGAATATGGTTCCATCCTGGAGATACCCATTCTTCATAAGAAGTATCCATTTTCCAGTTTAGGATTTAGCATTCCAGAAGATAATAGTTGCTTTGGACGTTCACAGTTTGATTTAATCTGTCTTTGAATCTTCCTGGTTCCAGAACTTCTAACCTTCCCAAATCCGAAAGAATTACAGTCTTGGAGAATTCCAGCCAGTCTTCCATGTCGGTGTTCTCTGTTCCTTTCCTTTCCAAGCAGTTGCTTGGCAGTCAAGTGAGTCGTACAAGGCTGCTGCAGAACACGGATGGGTGAGCCTTAATCCAGAGTTCGTAGATAAATGGTCCTCAATCTTCATCCACTGGAAAGATTTTCCATCTCAGTCCCACAGAGACATCTCCAACCGTATTCTTGGATTTGCGCAGATGAGACACTTCGGCCATAGGGTCCCTCGTAAACACGGAGTCTGTAGTTTTATCCCGTAGCTTCAGAAATGTGTTCATTCCATCTTGTGTAAATGATGGTGTTCCATGTCCTTTCGAGTCCACAAAATGTAGAATCCTTAAGACTTCTGTCCAGGAAGTCTGTTTGCCCAAATGCATTACATTCCTTCCACAGTTTCACTAATGAGCACAGCTTAAAAAATGGTAGCCACTCCACAAGTTTTCAAACACTTGTTTTACCATCCTATGTACAATTGGTATTTCTAAGTGACAGTAAGCCAAGCATATGATGGTCCATACATTTGTGGGGTGCTCAACTTCATTGTGAGAGTGTAGCATTTCACTCAATTAAACATCAGTTACTGCAGTGCAAGTTGGAGGCTTCGGCATCAAGACTTACCGTATATTAAAATCAGAGTCCTTGAATACTATGGGTTTTTATTAAGAATCATAGTATTACAACTGTATTATACATCCACCACAGTAACTGATAAGTACTGTAATCAACTCTTAAGAGTCAAGTAACTCTTAGGAGTGAAAAAAACTGACTGCAGTGATTCCAGGTGCTGAGCTCAATGAGGAGACAACTGATACTTAGTGCTGGAGATAAGCCTTGTATTAGTAGAGATTGAATGTTACAAGATAAAGTTGCCTGCTCTACCAGAGTAAGACCTCTGAACTCTATTAAACTTTAGACATACCTTTCTCATTTTCTTCATCTTCACCATCCTGCAAGAAAAGGAAGTCAACACTAAATGTCTCCTATTTTGAAACTTTAAGCAGAACAGTTCATATTTTTCATAGAATTTCTACTGTATGAGGACAAATACTGAAATGAAAACTGTTTCCAAAGATTATCCAGGAACCAAACCTGTGTATCTCCCTTGTCAAATCACTAAAAAGTCTTATGAAACTTCTTTATGAAACAACTTTGCATTTATCTGCAACACTTGCAGTTTGCAGTTGGTTGGGACATGCAGATACTGTCTTAACCCCTTAACTTAATAGGACATTTCTAAACTATTCCATGTCTTGCTAAAGCCTTCAGAATAGATGTCACACTGCTGATTGCTGCTTTCAGAGAAATGCAAGCAGTCTGTCATTAGCTTTGAAAGTTCAAGAGAGAAGAAGAGGGTAGCCTCCCTCCAGGAAGTACTTAAAAATGAAAGACTGATTTTAATAGGTTTTTACTTATTTCTCATTAGTTTTACTGAGCAAGAGATGCTGTATGAGATGTCACTTTTCAGGCATCAGTTCCATGTAACTCAGAATGAATTTCTGAACTTAGAGATATCAGGTATTAGTATTAACACCAAAAAGCAACCCTAAACAACCACGCCCAGTTCCACACTCCCCACATTCTCTAGGGACAAACTTCTACATTAAACAGAAGTTCTAAACTCCTGTACAAGCTGTATATACTACAACAGCATCTGGCATAGCCCTCCAATATGTTTTTAAGGGAATATGAAACATGGTGTTTGTGAAGTCTGTGCACTGTACACTCCCAAACCATAGACAGGAATTGTGTCTTTAAATAGGTCAACTTACTTGGTATCACAATTATCTGCATTGTTAAGTATTTGAATGAAAGCTTCCCATACTGTTTACCTTTATTGTCTTACATGATCTGACTCTAACATGCACGCTGGAACAGAAAAACCAGTCTAAAGTGATCTTTTCCAACTAAACAGACATGAAAATCAGAATGGATTTAGAACTCACATGGACAGCTGGAAAAGTGTAATCTTCTATGTCTGGACGTTCATTTTCCTATAGAAATAGAAATGGGACTTGATTAGCAAACTATAAGACACTCAAACATTCAGAAAGTAAAGAGATTCAGTTAACTCAGGAAACATTTAAGTGGATACACAATGAGCAGTTCTCCTGACATAAATAATCTGAACACTGAACTGTAAGTTCACTACTAGTACAAGGGAAAAGGACAACTTATGAACTAACTCTGCATGGACTCTGATAGAATTCTATCAATCAGTGCCACATTTGTTTCAGGACTATTCAAGTAGAAGTCAAGGCAAATAGAAAGAAAAGAGTAAAGTAGAGTAAAAAGAAAAAAAACCTATATTTTAGAGATAAACAAGACAAACTGAAAAACTAGTTCTGACTTCCTAGTAACAAACACTAAGAAAAATGTATGTCTTGCTGATAAAAATTCATGTAAGATATAGCCAAGTACCCGACTTTCGGAATCCTTCTCCACATCTTCTGTTGTCTCTGCTGGCTCTGGGTCATGGTATCTTTTCTTTTCTGCAGATGGTAGTTCTTTAGAATTCAAGTTCTCATCTTCAACAGATTCTTTGAAGTCCTTCAATTCATCATTTCCATCTTGATCACTTGCATCTTGAGTCTCCAGTTCACTTTCCTTTTGGTGTGAACACAAATACTTACTATAACTGAAAGTATTAGCTTTATTCTGAAGAAATCACTGCTAAAATCAGTGTTTCACTGCTGGATCAGTGTCTCAAATGCATAATAAAACTCATAGCATGTTTTAAAAATCCCCCAGCTTCACACCCTTAAGCATCACACTGTGAATACAGTAAAAACAATGCTCCAAATTTCCACATAAATTACCACAAAGAAAATGGAAGCTTTTCCATTAACTGAAGTCAAACACTGATCTTAAATACAAAATGGGAAAAGTTTTTACATACTTTTATTACCTTGACAAAGGAATCCTCTTCTACTGAAGCATCACCAGTCAATTCATCAGTTTCCTGTTTTTTACCTGAAATGATGGGATATGCTGTGACTAGACCTGCTATGTAGAGCACACATTTAATACTGATTATGTGTTTGGCCTTAGTTTATTATTCTCTACATGTTCAAGTTTAGCTGGATTGTTCACTTCAATATAACCCACCAAAAACTGAGTAATTTTTAAGGAGATAAAACATCAGCTGTGTGAGGATGAACAATCAGTGCTATTGAAAAAAGAAGTGTTTACATCCAAGTTAGTCGTTTTAATACCAATCCTTCTATTTTGAGTGATAATGGAATTCAGGAGAATATTGAACTAGAAACTAAACATTTCTAGAATTACTGAAGTTAACCAGACATTATGACTTTGGAAAGGTCTTGCTTTATAGAATAACTAACATCACTGAGAAATTAGGTTAGAACAAACCTCTAAAGATCATCTAGTCCACCCAACCTCCTGTTGAAAACTACAGTTAAGTTCCAAGGATGATGGAAGGGCTCAGGGCTTTATTTAGCTGCATCTCTGAATATCCACAAGCATGGCAATTACAAGCCTCTCCAAGCCACCTTTTGCAGTGCTTTTCATCACTAGAGGATGAAGTGAGGCAGAATTGAGTAGGTGAAGCCCTTCTGCTTTCTACATATGCTTTACTGTATTAAGGGCCTGTTCCACTGAGGAATTCTGTACTTCCAGCACAGGCACACTCTTCTCTATTAGAGATGTCTCTGTGGGGATGATAACTAGACACAGCTCCCTTTGGAACTCACTGCACTTCCTTAATCTTCTGAAAAACAAGACGTAAGAACACTAGATAGAAACATCTCCACACAAACACACCCTTTGAAGAACGTTCTCTTTTTGATTCAGTCTATCAAAGATTAGCCTATGCAACAGTTTTCAGTAGCACAAGGTACAAAAGCAGTTCTGTTAGGAAGTGGCTTTAGTGTATCTTCTACTGAAACTCAGTGTCAATTCAAATGCAAATGAGATGGCAGTCAAAATTAGCACTTAATGCTTCATTTTTTGGCATCACTTCTTCCCTCCTCCCTTCATCTTCTAATGAATGGCTAAACCAATTCTATAATTATTTCAAAGGATATTAAAGAAAACCATAAGCCAAAGTTCGACACAGTATGGACATCTCTGCTAGCTGAAATACTCCAATTTTTTCAGCCATTAATTTCCGTGGTCTTTCATATACAGTTCTTAAATTGCATTTCAAAGCTGGAAAGTACTCAACTACAAGGCAAGAAGAGACACTATTGTTTTGGGTTTGCTTGGATTCCAGTTGGTTTTACTCATTTCCCTGAAAGGCAGCACTCTGACCATACTCCTAGAAAAAGCACGTTGTTTTCAGTACAGGCACACACTGATCTCCAGGAAAAGGCACATGGCAGAAGCTATTTCTGTGACTGAAAACATGAGATTTAAACTTTCGTATCTAAAGTCTGTGTCACTGATTTTACTTCACTCAAAACAAACACACCAATCCAAAATCAGACAAAAAGTCCTGTTTTATGCTTGTAATGCATTAGGTTTGAGAGATTTTGGTGCAAAAAGCCAGCTGCACAGGTATACTAAGGGAAGTCAGCTCTTCTCAGGAAGAGGACTTACACTGGAAAGGACAGTTTCTGATGTGCATCACAGCTGATGCCTGAAACCAAGACTAACTCAAGTTTTGTGTTAGCTTTTTAGCATTCTGTAACAGAATCTACAGATCCCAGGTATCTCCAAAGTAAATAAAAAGCAGTGAGAAACAGCAAGGATTTCTACACACATTTAACTGCTTTCTGTTTTACCCCCTCACATTTCAGTTCATTTGTTAAACCTGAAAGACCAAGTTTTTCCTGCATCCCATATCCAGCTAAGCAAACACAGACAGGCAAGCACACAGAGCAGATGCTCAACACATTTAGCAGCTATCTAGCACAGACCATCATGAAAGCTATTTAAATCATTCATTTTGCCTGAGGAAATATGGCAGGTGAACTAGAACTGAGACTTTATAGGAAATAGAAAACCAAACTAATGACAAAGCTACCTCAAGTTAGCCCCACATTATGCAATAGCAGCTAGAGAACTACATTTTATTGACTGGTCCTCATCAAGAGCAAGTTACAGCATTCAGCAATGAAGCTACTTGTATCTTTTATTTGCTACTAGATTGAGTAATGATTTCATTAGCCCTCCTTTACAATGTCTGCTGACTTTGTAGCAAATCTCATTTACTCTGAGTACCAGAGGTATTCCCAGGCATAACAAGACCTGAACAATAACCTTCACTTTTCAGCTTCAAGACAGAAAGTAGTGTAAGTTTGCTCTCCCTCTCAATTTCTGTGTTTCAGGTTGCTTTGCTCTGGTTAGAGTATCATTGCTCAAAAGTGGCACTTCAAGGTTCTGATACAGATAGTTTTCAGATGTTGGTCCAGTGACTTGCCAAAACACCAGCATCCACAAAAATTCAACATTTGTCTGACTGACACTCAGCCACAGTGAGCTACTGAAAGGCACACCTGGCTCTTAAGTTCACATAACTAAAATCAGATTGCAAGAAATACCTTGCAGAAAACAACTGTTTCTCTGAACTTATTCAAGACCAGTGTTGACCTGATTGAAGGGTAAGTTAACAAACAGAGCCAGAACAGCTGCACCTTCTGCAGACAACAGGCATAGCTGGTCTCAAGTCACACTAGTTGTCAACACCTGATAAAATTTCTGTACAGGTTCATCCAAGCAGTGGCTGTTGAAAATGTCAGTGTGTACACAGCATTCACCACAGATCTGGGTGCCTAACAACACAAACACCCATTTACCTTGGAATGATGGCACTCCTTTACAAGCCATGCTCAATCCCTTTGCTGGCAACAGCAATTGCTACACACCATAAAATTGCAACAGACTATTACACAGAGAACAAATATTCTCCTTATAAGTAAGTATAAGAATTAGAAGATCTTTAAAATGTTGGTTTAACATTATGCAGTCTAGCTTTCATTTCATTTAAGCCTTATATTAGCATAAGGTTATCCTACCTATTCATGGTCCTCCATGTGAGAAATTCAGGCTACCTGAGTGTTTACAGAATTTTAAAAGAGTGTATTCTGGACAACTCTTGAACCAGACATTTGCATGTCAGGCAGAAGCAGAGTGACACACTCATCAGAAAATTTTGGTAGAATTAAGGGTTTGTATTTCTTCTGGTATTCCTGCTGAAACTCCCAACAGGGTTCTGTCACACCTAATGCTAAAGTTTCATCAAAAACATGGGATAGGAGTTAAAAAGGAGATAAATCTTTACAATGGAATTAACTATAGCATTAAGAGGTCTAGTGCAATTTGAAAAGTCTCATTTGCCACAATATTAACAAAAGTAAATGATCCTTTTCTATTTCTGTATTTGGAAATGGTATCATGAGGTACAAGAATATTTAAGTCTTCTATTGTGTCTACAAAATACAGTTCTTAGTCATTGTTTTTAGAAAGAAAGGTCTGCGAAAACCAAGTGTACAACTCAGTTTACTTTGTTTTGTTCTTAAGTAACTAAATGGTATTAATAAAGAAGTCAAAACTATTTGGGCAATAGTACAAGCCAGCTACTGTCAGTTGTCAGGCATTGATCCACGGAACAGTTTTGTCAAACTGGAAATTCAGTTGCAAACTAGATTAGTACTTAAGACAAACTAACGGGTATCTAACTGACCTCAGAAACTTGTAGATCAGCAAAAAACCATCTTTGCTCACATTAATTCTCCAAGGTTAAAAATTTTCAGCTTAAAATCTGTCCTTCATCCACACTAATTCCAGAACTCATCAGGAGAATAACTTTCAATCACCAATTTTAATATTTCAATATTCAACAACATTTTTGACTGCAGATCCTTCAAATGAGCATTCGTATCAGAAACATTTGAAAAATATTTCATACTAATAGTAAGGTAACTTCCTCTAGATACCAGACTAGGCAGCAGAATGGTCAGGCTTGAAAAGATAAGCTTTTTCCAAAAACTGTCGTCTTTTCACAGAACAAGAAATTCATCCATAGCTACTAAATGCTAGGGTGGAGAGGCACAGCTGAGGCACTTAAAAAAGGAGCACTTGGCATTTGTTCCTTTCAAACTTTAATTGGCAAACCAACTGATCTTACCTGTACAACTCTTCTGATTAGCTGCTCTGCAGTTCTTTATCCTAATTATTTAATTAAATAGCATCTGGAAAAAGTGTTAAATTTTGACTAACTTTGCATGAGGACTGATCAAGGATTCTTGTTGGATTACAGAATCCTTCTGAAAGCATTTTTTAAGTTGTATGAAATAAAGTCCCACTCAATCTTGTTAGTATTCTTCTCCCTTTTTGTAAACATACACACAAAAAAAGCAAGGAAAGACAAATACATCATTCCCTCCCCCCACACACACCCCATTCCCACTCTAATTTGGCCTGTATCAATATTCCAGATTAGGTTTTTGTAAGAGACAGTGCTAGGGAATCAGACATCATGCTTCTTCCACAGGCCCTAGGAGCTCCAGTAAAACTGGTTACAGAAGACTTTCAGATCTAAAGCCCACAGCCACCTGACACGCTTCGTGACTTTTTGGAAGGACAACCTCCTTTCTTCCCTCCCATTGGCCTTCCTCTCTGGCTGCTATGAGGAGGTTAAATCATCACTTCCACTCCCTGGCCTTTCCTGAAGATGTATTTTCTTTGTAAATTAATATCTAATACTCCTACCCTCCCTTGAACAGCAATAATAGCACAGGGAAAAATACTATAGAACTGGCAATGTCATTAATTTTACTGCTGTCCAGCAGTAAAATAATTAAAGACCCATCAGTATTAGTCTGAAGCTGTAGGGTGGGGGGGAAAACAAGCATTAGCAAAGGCCTGGATCAATCTGTCAGCAAAATCAGTAAGAAGGAAAAACGTCTCCCAGCAAATAGTTAAACATCAAACAATATATTTCATAGTTAGAAATAAATCAGTACAATAAAAAAACATTTCCCGTAGACTAAACAGTGAATTTCTCATGTTCCACCATGGACTTCCCATACTTTTGGCACAAAATTTGCTTATAAGACTTTTGTAATCTAAAAAGTAATGAGGAAAAGCTCCTGAGCTTGCAAAGTGAGCTGATAAGAACTTCACAAACATTGTGTTTTCCTTTGAGGTTTACCAAGAATGCACATGTCATATGTATGCATTAGGATTTGGTGCACAGGAGAGGTGGCAGGAACAGCTACTGAAGCCCTGCCTGAGGCAGCAGCAGCACTGGTTGGCAAACTACCTCTGTGGAAGCAAAACAGGCTAACTACCCAAGAAACCAGTTCAAGAACATTATGCATATCATGATAGTAGTTTGGAGACTAGGAGGATAAGAAGCTGCAGATAGGAGAAGTGTTTGTCACAGCAGAACATGGCGCCATTTAGATCTCTACATGAAAAATTGTGGAAGAGTTTCCTTATTTAGCTGCCATGCAGATATCTTAATCATGAGTTACCTTTCTAAAGCAGGGAATAAAGTAATGTGACAGAAAAAAAAATGAAACCACATTTGAAAGTTTATTTCCTTTCACTTCTCTAATGTGTGAAAACTACAGAGAAGTTATTCAAACTTTCTAAGCAGACAGATTTTCTTACTAATTCCACCATTCACAACACCAGATTGATTGAATAATCACTTTCACCACAAAACCCAGCCCACGACAAGTGGCATAAGACTGTTCATGTCCAAAACAAGCCCCTGTAGCACAAGTGTGAACATTCTTAGTGTGTATGTTCAATGAAGAATGCTGTGCATAAAGCAGACAGGTACTTTCCCAGTACTAACAGATCATGGATGCTCCCAGAACAACCGAAAACACAATCCCAAACAAAAATCCCCCAGACTCCAAACTCACAAAACCATATTTAAATTCTCAGGAAAAAGAAAACAGAGCTGAAAAATCTGAAAAAGAATCACTGCCAAACAGATCAGCACAAAATCTAAACATTAATGTCTCACAACAGAAAAACTAAAATCCCTTAATTAAACATTCCACGGTGAGGCTTCAGCACCTATTCAGAAAATTCGTGTTTATAAATCCTGTCTTCAGTAGAGAGCATGCTAATACTCCCACACAACACTCCCCTTCAGGGAGTGACCCCTACCACACACTGCTGTGCCCTCGTCACCAGCAGGGTCCAGCGCCTGCTCAGGGCTGAAGAGCCTCTGCTGTCACACAGATCCTTCTGACACGGCAGACACCCCAGGAAGGGTCTCTGCTGTTACACAGATCCTTCTGACACGGCAGACACCCCAGCAAGGGTCTCTGCTGTTACACAGATCCTTCTGACACGGCAGACACCCCCCGGCAGCTCCTGCTCCGCCCTGCACCTGTAACACCCCACGGACAGGATCTCCAAACGCAGCAAAATCCAAACCCCTCACAGCTCATCTGCAGCACCTCAGCACACACAGCACAGGTCTCCAGGAGCTGTGAGCAGTACAGCCACTACCTCCTAACACACATCTCTTAACCCAGTCATTTTCCATCTATCTATAGCTCACTCTATATATATTGCTTCAGCATACCCATATATTGTCTGTATCCAGTGACTGACAACAGACATGCAAGGCAAAGGATGGCTTATATGTCAGAAGTCACGAACAGTAAAGTCACAACTGTACCCAAACTACAGACCACAGTCCCACAGTCCTTCTTTAAGGTAATACATGCAAAAAAACCTGCATAAGAATATAAAGTATATCAACAGATCCTAACCTTTGCCTTTAGTTGGTTTCTTGGTGGGTGTGTCAGCTGAAACACTTATTTCAATATTATCTGGATCACCTCCTTCCTCTTCAATAGCCTAAATGAGACAAAAAAAATACAATTTTAATGGCTTTCAGTGGAAAGCTGGGCAGTTTGACTTCGGCAGAACTCTATAAGCCAAACAGTTCTTTCGGCATCTCAAAAATATTTTGTAAAACGCTTTGGGTTACATCTTTCGCTTAAAGCTGGAGAAGACCAAGGGAACACTAATGGTAATGGCTGAGAGTTTCAGCTGTTAAAATGACACTTTGGAAGCACAACTTATCAAGGATCCGCACATTTCTCTTTGGAAACGTAACACTAGAAGGCCACAACGACATCCATAATGGCATTAAGGGCAGCTGAAAAACAGGACAGCGGGAAGCACAGACACCCCTGAGCAACCACCTGCCCCGGGGCTCCCCCGACGCCCGCCCGGGGCGGCGGGCGGGCCTCAAGGCCGCGGGGCTGGCTCCGCCAGCCGGGACACCGCGCCCAGCCCGGCCCAGAGGCGCCACAC
>VZRO01002634.1:1396221-1440033 GCA_013397915.1 Daphoenositta chrysoptera
TCCCCCGCCCTGCGCCCTGACGACAGCGGTGACCGGCGGGGCTGTGCGGCGGGGGGGAACTTCACGCAGAATGTATTTTTCCTTTTTTATTCAGCGCCTCGTTGACGCACAAAGCAGTGTCTTCACTGCGGGCAGCCGCAGCACTCTCTGGGGTTTTGTCACAAATTTGTCACAAATTTTCCCCTTAGGGAAATGAGTTTCTATTTCTGTGCGTAATAGGGTTTGTTATGACGTCATTTGTTTTGTTTGCGAAGTTAGTGTTCTCTTAACCCATGTTAAAAGAAATCACCATTTTTAGTTGGTTTTTGCCTGATAAACAAGGAAGTAACGTTCATTCAGAAATGTAGGCCAGGATCTTCAGAGGTACGTAGGCTTGTCACTGTTGCAATGGGCAGGTGTTAAGGGTCTGTACTTTTTTAAGGGTTTGTGTTTCTGTGATCAGGACTGAGCATGCATTCATGGAATTTTCATGTTGTTTGAGTAAGCTCTTCCATGGGTGAAGTGATTTTATTGAATCATAAGCAAGGCCTGGTTGTTTTAGCTGATTAAATGAGACCTTTAATTCCTGATACCCAAGTACTTCTCCAGAAGAGGACATAATGCTGGAGGTAAGAGTTTGCTGTAGTTAGAATCATTTGATTCCAATGCAGTTATTTCAGCAACAAAGATTTGACCAAAAAGATAAGATTTGACTGCTCATTGTGTATATCTGGGTTTGTCATGGTATTTGCATTATAAACTATTAAAGGAAAGCTAGGTTTTCAGGTGCAGAATAAGGTCTTGGGTTGTCTTTGTTGTAACTTGTAGAAAATTCCAAAGGTATATTAATGCTGGGTACTTAGTAAAAACCTTTTTCAGGAAAACTAATATTTAAATCATTAGAATGCTTTGCCCTCTTAAAACCAGAAATTACATCTTCTTGTTCACAAATCCATAGTTCTTGCTGTCAGAGCAATTTAAGCAATTTAAGTTGTTTTTTCACTTACTTTTTTTTTTTTGATGAAGGGACTGTCTTGGGGCAGGGAGGAAACAGAAACAAACCCTGTTAGACAGGATGATTCTTGTTGACATGGAAGGATTGATAGGGAAAGAAGTGATCTTGGTTCATTTGACAGAGTGAACATCTGGTCACCTGTCTTGTGCACTCATCCACAGTATAGAATCACCTATGGAATTCATTAGTTGGGAAAAGCTGTAAGAACATTTTATGTTTTACTTTAATTAAATAATAGTGTATAAGACACCAAGCTTCCTGTTTTAAAATTCTTGAAGTCTCTCATATTTAAAAATCTGGTGGTTTTTATTGATGGTTGAAGCCCTGGCAGCTACAGCTGTGGTTGTATCTGGTGTTGGGAGCTTGAGGGTGAACAACAGCTCACATTCATGCATATTTTGCATGTTCTTTCAAAGCCTTTATGAGAACATTCTGACCTTTCAGAAATATGTCTTTTATGAAGCAATGGCTTTTGTAAAAGTGTATTAAGAGTGTATCTTAACATGACTGTGACTCGAACTTTATCTTTGAATTAGTAGCTTCGTTGACCTACATAACCAGATCAGTTCTAGCAGTTGATTTTCACTGGAGGTGGCTTTATTGCAGTAAATAAGTAATTTAGCTGACAGCAGTTGATGCCTTTATTTCCCAAGATGTACAATCTTTCAGTTGTTTATATTTCCTCTAATGGTGAGGACATTCTTTTGAGAAGATAGAGGTGATAGTGCCCTCTTCCATAACTGATGAATTATAGAGGCTTAAAGTCAGGCAGTTGAATAAATGGGGAGAAATTGAGGGGGGGAGTGATGATGGGGTGGGGAAGAGGATGATATAATTCATGTGTAAACAATGGGGGTAGTACAGGGGTATGGATTTGCCATAGGCAGGTGTTGTATAAACAGTTCCTCAGAGCTTTCCTATGTGGAACCTTCTTTAAGTGAGTTGTGAGCAAAATGTTGGGTTGGTGAAAGAAACATTTTCTTTTCTTCCTTTACTTCTGGCCCATTCGGGTTCTCTGCTAGGCCTGACCTGAGCCCACCAAGAAAAACACTAATCTGCACGTAACCTTGAAGGAAGTTCACTAGTTAAAGACTTCAGCTGTGGATACATTTTTTTTTTGGTATAAGAGCACTCTAAAATTTGGAAACAGCTACACTGACAAAATTTAGGAGAATGCAACTTAGAGTAATTATCCTATCCTTACCTTGTACATGTATCCCATACAACATTATTCAATTTGCACATTTATAAATATCTTTTCAACCTTACTGACATGCAAACAACCAAACCACTACAGATCTCGAGATAAAACAGGATTATTTTGGTGTTTTATATAATTTATGCTATTTGGAAAAGGAATTGCTCTAAATTAAAATGATGTCTTCCTTATTAAGTGTTTACCAAGGGAAATCTGAGAAGGCTGGTTCATGGCTTTACTAGTAAGAGGCCAGTAAGGACTATTTGCTTATGTCATTTTTTTTTCCCAATACAGTTTAGTCCTAATATTTGACTGCTGTTAGGTAAAATGTTTACCTTTGGCTCTAGTGGGTGCAGAGTGGAGAAGTCTGCTGCAGTGTCCTTTCCTCTGAAACTGGCAGATCTACTCAATTTGGCGTCAATAAAATCTCCTACTTCTCATAGGTGTCCTGAAGAACAGCATAGAAGTGTCCTAATGGTTAATTTCACAATTCTCACTTGAAAGGTTGTTACTAGCAGTTGTGGCAAAGATCATGTTTCACTTTGCTCCTCAAAGTTTTATCAAAAAGTGTTTGCAAAATGACACTACATCAAGAAGAGTTACACATACTTCAAAGGTAAAAAATGCCAGGGGGACTGAGAAACAATTTTTAAAATTTTTTTTTGGTAGTTGTGTAACTCAGAACTTGCCTAGCTGTCTCAGGAAGCAAAATTCCTAGTTAAGATCTCAAGTTCCAATAAAAAATTGCATTTTGTCATTCTTTTATAAAGCTACAACTTTTTATTCCCAAGTTCATTGCTATTATGTTTCTCTTGGAGTTCACTGAAGCCAAAACATTCCTGACTGCCAAATCATAATGCTTAATATCTTAAACCCATGATTTAGATAGTGTTAATGTAGCTAACTGATCTAAGCCTAGGACAGAGCAAAGAAGTGTCTAGACTGAAGAATGTGCTTGTATGCACCATGTTTGTCAAATACACCTGCTTGCATCCATCATGCAAAGGCAGGCAGATGCCTCTTCCAGGTGGGTGTGTGCATGGTGATGCTTGATTGAGGCTGGATTTCCTGGGGTGCCCTATGGCCTTGGACTGACTCAGTGGGACAGCTCACCTGTGCTGGGAGGTTTCTGTGCAGCACAGCTCACCTGTGCTGGGAGGGCTCTGTGCAGCACAACTCACCTGTGCTGGGAGGGCTCTACAGCACAGCTCACCTGTGCTGGGAGGGCTCTGTGCAGCACAGCTCACCTGTGCTGGGAGGGCTCTGCAGAATTGCTCTTAGCTCACCATCTGACATGAGGTGCCTCCAGCTGCACATGCTCCGTGCATTTTGTCTGTTCCAAGTGGAGCCAGGCCGTAGATGCTGTCCTGCAGAAGAGCTCCTCTGTTCGTAGCTGTCGAGTGCTGGATTCTGTTGGAGGAGGTGAGACAGACACTTGAGTAGTCTCTCCTAGGAGCACAGTGCTGTTACGCCTCAGAGTCAATGGCAGAGTGGCACAACAGAGGCGTTCGGTAGCTGTCCTAGAGGTGGCCCGACATTTCTGTTACAAGAGAATTGCTGTAAAGAACTGACTTGACTTAGGCAGCAGGAAGCAAACCTTGAAAGTCCCAGAGAAATTTGTTGGGGGGATAAAATTAAGGAGACTTTGCTGGTCCAGATGTTGGATACTGTTCATTACAGTACTTGACAGTACAGTAACTGTGGTCTGACTTTGAGATGGCTTTGCAGAGGTTAGTAAGGGTGGGACTGTACTTGAAATAACGTTGTTTCACTTCAAGAGTAGACTTTCCAAGCCGGTGGTGGTTCCTAGAATCGCCTGCAAGGGGTGGGTAAGCCTCCCTGCATTGCTGTGGCTCAGGTAGCAGTAGCACCTCTGCACAGCACAGACAAACCCTTCTGTCTGGGGTGGATGTAGTGGGCTGGTTTTGGGAGCCTGGAAGCAAGAACCTGTTTCCAGAACATTATCATGCAGTTAGTAACTCATACTATGTATGTTATTCTGAAATACTGTACCTTTCTGTAGGGCAGAAGATAAGTATTCTGCTCAGAGAATTCTTGAGTAATTTTGTCATTCAAAAATGGAGTCATCACCATGGCTGCATTAAAGCACAGAAAGGAAATTCGGAGTGGTTTGCAGTGGTATTTCATATTGTCCTGTGAATAAAGATACATAATATCAACGCAAGCACTATAGAATTTCAGATTACCTTCTGATCGTTGCTGGTTTATAAAATGCATAGATCTTTAACTTATCAGTTGCTTTTTTTTCTGTCAAAGATTAGAAGACCAATATATAGGATGCTAAAATTTAGTAGTTAAAACAAGCTTTAAAAGAGCCCTCTTTTTCTAATGAAGTGATAAAAAGTGAAGAACAACCAAAAGTGAAGAAGAATGCAATAAAGTTCTGAAATCTGATTGCACTTGTTTTCCCGATAGTGGAACTGAATATTGATGTTTTTCTTCTTGTCTCTTGCTCTGCATTGTTCAGGCATACAGGTTGTCCCTGCTTGATAGAAATGAAATTAATAAGGCAGGACTGTCTCTTTTAGGAAAACGAGAGGGTTTTTTTTGTGAACTGTTCAGTGAGTTCCTTATTTTGTTGAACCAGCAGGGCATGATAGCACTGAGATTCGATCTCCATGGGATTGAGTTGGGGGTGCAACTTTTGAAGTGGCTCCTAAGCCTTCTTTAAGCCTCCAGTATGTCAGGGCCTTGCTTGGCTGCCTGCCCTTGAGATTGGAAAGGAGCAGTACTTAGGTTTTCTCACTTTGCTGAAGGTCTTGTATGAATTTTGTAACCTTTTTCGTTTTCCTGTTTCTTGATACATCTAATGGAAAAGCCTTGCTGAAAGAGTAAGAATACATCTTTTTAATGAGAGGAAAGAAAGGTTTTCTCATTAATTTAACAGTACCGGTATTAGCTTGTCAGAGTAAAAATAATGTTAAAAGTAAAATCTGATACAAGCCACATAACAGGAAAGGGAATTCATTTTAAAAGTTTGTTGGGAGTTCAGTGACCATATGCAGAGAAAAGAAGAGTTAGGACTTAAGAAAGGGACTACAAAAGCAAGGAGGTTTTTTTCTAGGTGGTGAAGGGAGTTGACTATATTTCAGAATGCAGCTGAAAATACATTTTCAGGGTAATGATATATTAGGTCACATGTATTCATCAACCAAGTTTATACCAAAAAGATGAGCTATATGTTGTATAATGAAGCATTTTACTGTTTTATAGTGCTTTACTGCTACATACTTTTTGATTGCTTATAAAGGAATTAATTATTAATGACAAAATCCTTTGCTCCATCTTATAACTCAAATGTGTTTTGCTTTGATACGTGATCATAAACTTGCTGTAAAGATCTCTTTAATCTTGTTTTTACTTAGCCATTTCCAGGGACTTCCCAGTTGGCATGAATTTTCTTGCACTGCTGTATATCTTGGAATGATTAATGTCAATGGTTTTAAGTGGTGAAAAGAATGGATAAAAGTAATGTGTACTTCATGATTCCAAATAGTCATACACCTGAGAGGGAAACTTAGAATAACTATTTATAGATTTCAGGTAGCTGTCTTAACAGCTCTTCATTGAGTCATAATGGCTTAAAAGAAGACAGTAAATCAAAACTTTGAGAGGAAACATGGGGGACTAAGTCAATAGGCAAATGTTGTGATTAGGAAGGAGGAACACTAATGCTGATAGAGCTTACATACTTCATCTTGCTGCTTTTTGAAAAAGCTTCTGAGGACTACTTTTAATTAGAAGTAGATATTGTAGTATCTTCTGAATGTTTTAACAGCAGATGATCTCATTCTAATGACTTAATTATTTGCATAATATTTTTGTAGTCTCTCCGTTTTGCCTTCTGTGCAAAAGAATAAGGAAATGTTCAGATTTTTGTTTCTTAAAAAAAATTAAGGGGCCAATTCTCTTTGATTCTGAAGTTACCATATTAAAAGGATGGGAAACAGTTATGTATAGGCTGGATATGTAGTATATACTGGCAAGTTACAACTGTGTTCAAAGACATTAAGCTTTCTGAATAAAATAATATTTTTCCCCCCAAATTGAAATATTTTATGGATTTTCAAAAAAAACTTGTGATAAAATGAAGGATTATTGTGGGAGGGTCTGGGTTGCTTTTGGAGTGGGGTGAAAATGGACTAGACTGTGTTACATTTCTGTAAAACAGTGGTGCATAAATAACAGAGCTAAAAGGTGACCTTGGGAGGATTAGAAAAAGGACTATGTAGTGCTTATTCTCTGTGTGCTTGTAGAAGGTTTGAATGCTGTATTCCTGTCCTTATTAGAAATTCAATAACATGGAAGTCTTGGTCTTAATTCTTTCAAAGAAAGATGGTGCATGTGTGTGAGGGTATGGACGAGCCTGGTGAGGGCTGTGTTAGAGCTGGAGCTGAGAAGGGTAGACAGCAGAACTCCACAGCTTTAGTAGTCTTTGTTTGCTATGTAGAATTTTTGCATTCCTAATGTTTATTCTAAGTTTTTTTCCGATTTTGCAACTTCTTTTTTTCAGCCCTAAAGAAAGGGGTAGCCTTCTATTTATGCACTTACATAGTGCATTCCACTAAAACTTACTGCTATAAAAAAAGTTGTGCTTTGATGAAGTAAGAAGCTGTTGTCTATACTGGCAAGAGGAGGTTTATTCCAACTTGCATGAATATAGCTTTTGACTTTGGTGTGAGACATGTCTGTCTGCTGTAATTCCAATAGAAAACAGCAACACTTTCTTATCACAGGCCTCATATTTAACAGTAATTGTTTGTAGGATTTCCAGTGCTAACATTAAAATGGGGCTTTTCAGCTGGGGTTCTAGGATCCAAAAGGTTCTTCATCTCCAGAAAGATCCTGTGAACTTAAGGCTTCTTTACATGTTACTTCTGCAGCATATATGCCTTTTTCAAAGTTTTTATTCCAGATTATATCACATGAAGTGCAGTAGTTGTTAGTTGCTTATGGCTATGAAGAGAACACAGGCTGCCTGGGAGGATGCATCACTTTATACCCACTGCAGACTGAAATAAGTAATTCTTTAGGGTCTGTTAGGAACAGATAGCTCACAGTTTCACTGTTGCGAAACAGTCTAAAAAATTGTTATTTAAAATCTGTTCTGTAGTCTCAATCTTGTATTTATATGTTCTATGACAAAATAAATGAGAGCGTTAAATACTAGCACTACATGTAAGAATGTATTAGCATTTTGAAGGGTTTGGAGATTTAGGCAGAGGTTTATGGACCTGAATAGGCAGGACTGCTTAACCTTGCACAGATCATTAAATTATCATAGAACAGTGTGGGTTGGAAGGAAACTTAAAAGTCATCTACTTCCAACTTCCCTGCCATGGACAAGGATGCCTTCCACTAGACCACATTGCTTGAAGCCCAAGTTTTCCATGAACCCATCCAAACTTATCCTTGAACTCTTCCAGGGATGGGACATCCACAGCTTCTCTAGGCAACCTGTTCCAGTGTCTCAGTACTCTCACAGGGAAGAATTTCTTCCTCGTATCTAGTCTAAACCTGCCCTCTTTTGGTTTGAAGCCATTCTCCCTTGTCTCGTCATTACATGCCCTTGTCAAAAGTCCCTTTCCATCTCTCTTGGAGCCCCTTTAGGTACTGGACAGTGCTGTAATGTCTCCTTGGAGCCTTTTCTGCTCCAGGCTGAACAACCCCAGCTCTCTGTCTGTCTTCATAGGACAGATGCTCCACCCCTTGGAGCATCTTCATGGCCCTCCTGTGGTCTTGCTCCAGCAGCTCCACATCCTTCTTATGCTGGGAGTCCCAGAGCTGGACACATTAATCCAGGTGGAATAGAGAGACAATCCTCTCCCTTCACCTGCTGGCCATGCTTCTTTTGAGCCAATCCAGGATATGACTGACTTTCTGGGCTGCAAACACAGTGTCAGGTCATGTAATGCTTCTCATCCATTAACACCCTCTTAAGTCCTTCTCCCCAGAGCTGCTCTCACTCCTCTCTCCTCCCAGCCTGTGTTTGTGCTTGGGATTGCCCCAGCCCTGGTGCAGGACCTTGCACTTGGCCTTGTGGAACTTTGTGAGGTTCATGCAGACCAACCTCTCAGGCCTGTCAGGGTGCCTCTGGGTGGCTGTTGTTGCTGTTTCTAGACAGCTCAGATGTTTTTTGTGACTTAATGCATATTCCAGCTGTGCTGCTTAGGCAGCCTTATTCCACTTAGGGCATTGTTTCACGAGTTTTCTTAAGCAGCCTTTTGGCAGTTCAGCACAACTTGCTGTAAGCTGTCAAGTACCTGCTATAGCTTATTCAGCTGAGGCATAAAAACCCCTGATATTAGTTACAGTAAAGAGTGTTTCAGTGGTTATCACAGTGGGAACCAAACTGTTTCATCACTCCCTTTTGGGAATTTAAACCAAAGGCAGAGATGTCAGATGAAGGAGATTGAACATGGATCTTTTACTGAGGTTACTGTTGTCTGTGTCTTCCAGTACAAAAGTATTTCTTTGAGGGTAATGTTGTACATTGGCAGCTTTATATTTTGGCAGGGAGGGGAACCTGCCCGGTGCTGACTGCTAAGGGAACATATGATATGATATACTCAGTTTCTGTCACAGGGTAAGAGTCAAAAGTACGTGGACTGAAAATAGCTTTGTACATTGTACTGCTAATGTGTGGTGGTTTTTAAAAGAGACTCAAGGTAATAAATGGATTTTTATTACTTTGCCCCAAAATAATAATGCTTCAGAATCTCTCATGTTTCATTCCTTTTTGTGTCAGAGAAGAACCATGAATTCTAAGCAGCTGACTTTTATAGTTCAGTTGACACCATACAACACCATGTATTGTGTTGAAGTACTTACTGTCCATGTGTTCTGCTGCAGGGGAAGATACAGGCCTTATTTAAGTGTGCATTTTAGTTGTTGGCTACGGGAGTTATTTAGCCAAAATTCAGCTAACTTCTATTAGCAGTAGCCTGTAACTGCCATATTTAAGTATCAGTAAAGCAGACATCATCTCTTTTGCAGGTAACATACACCAATATTTGCTCTGTGAAAGTGATAATGTTTTCACTGACCATAAGAACTTCCCTTCAATGCAAATTTTAGGAGGTCTGTCTTAGTAAAAAATTACATTGTCAAGCAGTATTCTTAATATTTTGTAATAGTTGTATTTTGATGTTGTTTTGCTATTTCCACTGGGGGAATTAGTCCTAGCAGCAAATGGGTTTTCTCTTATTTCAGCTTTGCTTTTGAAAAATCTAATACTTCTTTTTTTGATGCTTATCTGTTTTATTTTCTAGGCCTTTCTTAAATCTTTCCATGTCTAAATGGACTCCTGAATGTAATATAGTTTATACTCTAAAAGCGGATATGAAGAGTGAAGTTCCTTCTGATGCACCAAAGAGACAGGAGAGTCTGAAGGGGATCCTCTTGAACCCTGAGCCTATTGGGGCGGCCAAAAGCTTCACTGCAGAAGTTGAGATGATTGCCAGTAAAGTAGGGAATGAGTTCTCTCACTTGTGTGGTGATTCTCAAAAACAAAAGGACATGAATGGCAACCATACAGACCAAGAAAAAGGTATTGTGGTGCGAAAGAAACGCAAGAGCCAGCAGGCTGGTCCTTCATACACTCAAAACTGTCCTGATAAAGAAAATAAAGGAATCTTAGGATTGAGACAGCATCTAGAAACACAGAGTGAAGACAATGATTCTTCCTTTAGTGACTGTATCTCTTCGCCTTCATCTAGCTTGCATTTTGGAGACTCTGACACGGTAACATCTGATGAAGAAAAAGATGCTCCTGTGAGACACCCTCAGGCCGTGTTGAATACTCCAAGCAGAACTCACAGTGCAAGGTCACACAAGTGGCCTCGGACTGAGGCAGACTCTGTACCCGGGTTATTGATGAAAAGGCCCTGTTTTCACAACAGTTCTTTAAGAAGACTTCCATATAGGAAAAGAGTTGTGAAAACAAGTTCATCACAGCGGACACAGAACCAAAAAGAACGAATTTTAATGCAGAGGAAAAAGCGGGAGGTGTTAGCTCGAAGGAAGTACGCTTTACTGCCCAGTTCTAGCAGCTCCAGTGAGAATGATCTCAGTACTGAATCTTCTTCCAGTTCATCTACTGAAGGGGAGGAAGACTTGTTTGTGTCACCTGGTGAAAACCACCAGAATAGCACAGCTGTTCCTTCAGGTAAAACTGAATTCCTGAGGTATTTTGTATTAGTTGTCTTTCATCATATACAATAGGCTTTTTTATAAGTTCTTTGGAGCAGTTTTTGTTGAAGTTAATACTACAAATAGTACAACATAAATTCTTGATGGGAAAAGTACATTCAGATCTTGCAGCAGAATTATAGCAAATCTAAAATCTTGAATGTAGAAGTCAATGGTTTCTAAAGAACATAGTGGAAGGTTTCTCAGTCTGATTAGTCACATGCTGCTGAGTTGATCCATGTTTATTTTTTTAGCTGTTGAATTGTATTAAAAATTTTAGCTTTGAACTGATTGTGGTAATAATTCTATTTTCAGAATGTAGAAATATCTTCTAATATTCAACTGCGTTTGACAGTTTAGAAAAATATGAAGAAAAAATATCCATTGTTACTAAGAGCCTGAAATATGAGCCAGTTGAAGGTAGCTTTAGTACTGGGAAAATAAGAGAAAATGTATATACCAAATGTTTTACCTAGATAAACTCAGTGCAATGCAGTTGGTTTACACAGTTATTTCTTGAATGTGTCTTGTCACAGTGTCTGAGTGCTTGAGTGTTTGTAGAAAGACTTTGGGGGATGTTTTTGTTTTGTTTGGTTTGTTTTGCGTGTTTTTCCCCTGGTTTGTTTGTTTGGTTTGGTTTTTTGTTAATTGATGGATTTTTTTGGACTTCCATTCATGTTAAATTTGCCAAGTGAAAGTACTTGTGCATTCTGTTCTAGTTCAGCTTTTTAGAGAGCAGGGGGAAGTAGATAGAACACAGCATGGTGTTAATCTGTGCAACCATGTGTTTTATCTAGTGACAAATATGTTTTAATAAGTGAAACCATATCTCAGGCTGTGCTGATCATTCCTCTAAGAAAATGTGACTGAAAATACAAGGACAGGTTAAAAAAAAAAGTGTGAATGTTCATGTTAGGGCAGGATTTATGCTTGAACAGAACCAGAGTTCTAAAGTCTAGATTATTGCTTGTTTTTCATTGTAGCAGGAAATAATTTGTGTGATGTTTAAATCCAAGAAGTAAAATCTGTAATGCAAAAGTCTTACTTATGCAGTGCTAGGGCTGGGCATATATAACTCTGAAACAGAGGAATTACTGCACAGTGTTAATTATCTTGATGCATATTTGTGGGAAGAGAAATTAATTAGGCCTAAAAAAGTTAGATTTGGCATGCATGTTTAAGCCTATTGAAGAATATGATTTGTTAATAGTAAATTGTGGGGATATCCATACATTTATATGAAATGCCAATTTGAGATATTGCTGTGTTAACACCTCTGTCTCCAAGTTAATGGTTTCTTACAGTTTTCAGGGAAGGTGGAGTTCCATGTAACTGTATAATGATGTGGGATCATTAACAACTCTCCTTCCACACAGATGTGGAATAGTCCAATGGCTTATTTTTTATACTACTTAAAAAGCACGCTTAGTTAATGAAATTGTTTATTTTCTTGTCATGAATGAAAAAATTGATTAGTTCTGCACCAGTTAATTTTAGATTAAAATACTGACATGACTTGTAACTGAAAGAAGGTTTGCTTTAAAGATTGTGTCCTGTTGTGCCTGTACTTCAGGACCCATGTTTGCAGGGAGCTGAAAAGCAATTCTGGCTTCGTGTGTGTGAATACTGTGGGGGTTTTTCCAGTGGAAATATGTATTGATGTAAAGTTTTTTGAGCGTTTTGTTTACATTGCAGATATAATGGGAAGTTGAGCAGACATCCTCTGTGAAAGTGCCCTATTTTTAGCAAGATAAAAATGTGATTAACATTTTCTGTGGCTTTGTGCTGTTATATAAGACATTTCTGGTTATTGAGTTAATTAGGACAGAAATGGGGCCAGCTGGAAAAACAGCTATGCAACTTCTCTGTACAGTGAGCAAGCATGATTGGGTTTCTATATGGGGAAATGCTTGTATTGATAGTAATGCTATATGAGCTTGTTAATGTTAGGGAAAATTTCTTTGCTCTACATTGGCACATGTCTGCTGAAATTACAGAGTGTACTGAAGGACAAATAACTTCTGCTAAGAACATGAGGCCTGGGGTATACATGTAAAAGTACTAGAGGACAGACTTAGGAAAGGAGGAGAATAATAGTAATAATAATTGGAAAAGAAAATACAGTTTTAGAAGATGTGGTAATAACTGATTTTTTTAATAAGCAGGCTTCAAAGTGATGTGATTAGTCTTGTAGCCTACTGAATAGCAATTTGTATTAAGGATATGGCAGAAAATATTTCTTTGCTTTGAATGTTGATGTTTATCTAAAGATACAGTGTATTTAAAGAACAAGTAAATTTAAATAGTGATGACTGTTCTGGAAAACATTTCTTTCTGATTGTTGCAAGAAATTAAAGTAACAGACCTTTTTACCTTTTTACCCAAAGAAGTGGTTAGTAAGTGAGTTCTTACAATTAATAAAATTAACTTGGCTAATTGGAAAAATCATGTGAATGGAGATGTGAAAGGGGGGGTTGTTTGTTTAACAAAACCTTTATCAAAAAACCAAATAGCAGTATATGGGTCTTTTCCTCCTTTTCTATTAGGGCTATTATTATTAGCTATTCTTCTGGTGAAACTCTGCTTTTGGAGTGTGAGTGTGTGAATAAGTACATCCTGACACCTGGGACTGGATGATATTATTTTAATAACTGTGTGCCATAGAAGGCATTGTTCTCATTACATCTGGGATGGGCAGCTGAAGCTCACTCGGGGAGACAGGAGTTGGGGGCATAAGTGTAAAACCAGCTGTGTGTGGTTTAATGATCCTTGCAGCTGAAGGTGCAGGTGCTTATGGGGCTGTAGATTCTATTTGCAATGTTGATCAGTTGGTTTCAATTGCAATACTGGGCTTGCAGTTAAAATGACAGCAAGCATCTGCATTTTTGCTAAGAAACATGAATTTTGGTTCTGTGTTATGTTTAGGTAGTGCAGAAGCTTTTCTCTAACCCTGTATAAACACCAACAGAAATAATCCTCTTTTGACTTTGCGTATGAAAGGTGGCAGAATTCAACTTTTACTGTGTTGGATCTCTTATATTGCAATGCAAATATTCTGCTTCTACAAGTATTTGGTTTTCATCTTGGATCTAAAGGGTTGGGGCTGCCTTTTGGAGGCAGTCTGTGCAGGGAAACACAGCGAGCTAGAACTGTAACAAGTTTTTAACCTTACATGCTCTGATTTGGCAATAAAGCAGAACTCTGGGAAATGGCAAAGTCTTGTTAGGAAAAAAAAACAACTGTGTAGAGTTTTGCATCATCATAAATTGTTCACCTAATAACTTACAATTCCTTCAGGATCTGACATGTTATTTTATATTTTTGAACAACTAATGCTAGACAGGTTTTTCTTTTCTTACATTGTAATGTTGATGAGAAACTGCTCCAAATTTTGTTCAAAGCTGCTTAGAATGATAAGACAGGGTTTATTCACTACCGTCCTCTTGATTTCTCTAACATTTGTTGTCTGTCTCCCAAAAAACCATTGAATATAGACATTCAATATTTTGCAAGAGGCTGGTGAAAATGTTAAGCACATACTGCTTTATGCTCAGATTATTTTAACAGGTTTAAGATAAACAGGTATTAAGTGGAAATGAGCTGCCTGTTGTTAGAGTTGATTATTTTTCAGCTACTTAATCCCTCCTACAAACTACAACATGCAGTCCTTTTCTCACAGAAACTGATGCAGCTCATAATTCCAAGCTTTTATCTCAATAGCATTAGTGGATAAGGATGTGTATAAGTATCCTGTTTACCATGCTGCTTACCAGAGAAGAACTGAGAAGTGGTGAGGAAAGAAGCACCTGGCTTTGTGAGCAGTGGCCATTAATCAGCGTTGCTGTATCCATCTGCTGTGAATTGGGGCTTTAAATAGCGACACTAATAGAAGTTAGTGTGGAATTCACTTCAGCACTTCCCTGCTGCAGCTTTCTGTGCTGAAAAGATGCTATTTGTAGAATTGGCTTGTTGTGGCATTGCCCATAGGTCTGATTTTAGTGCAAGGTTAAGGACAGTTGGTACAGGTTTGAATTAGCATGGTTCATAGTTGGACAAAATCCTCTAAACTGTGGTTGACTGTCTTTTCCACCAGGGTGCAGACTCCTAAGCAATCTGTGTGCTTTGGAAGTTTTTTTCCTGTCATGCACAGCTATTGGAAAGTATATTCCAAGTAGTCTCAGGTACAGAAAAACTGTCATCACCCAACC
This sequence comes from Daphoenositta chrysoptera, assembly GCA_013397915.1. Taxonomy (NCBI): domain Eukaryota; kingdom Metazoa; phylum Chordata; class Aves; order Passeriformes; genus Daphoenositta; species Daphoenositta chrysoptera. The sequence continues at coordinate 1,410,833 of VZRO01002634.1, forward strand.
CTAAGGGAACAGGCAGGTTTTTCCCAGAATGTTGACAGCACTGAATTGTAGTTACAATTAAGTCTTTCTTTTCTTAGCAGAATATTATCATTTTATGAGTAGAATGGCACAAGGTTTCTATAAGCAGAATCAATGTAATACAATCTATAAGTAGCATAATACAAAATTTATACTACCACTTAAGTTAAAATTTCTAATTACCTGGACACTCTTCAGATCAGGTCAAATCTTAATATGTGGTTTGCTTTATCAATATAACAATCATAATCTAGACTCAAAAACCATATAAAAAAACATGAGTCACTCACTCAGTCCTCAAAGGAAGCAGATGATGCCAGAGGTGTCCCTTGCCACCAGTGAGGGGTCAAGGTCTCATTTCTGGTCCAGGTTCCCACTTGGGGCTTGTAACTGCTGGATTTTGTGGCCAGTGCTCTGGGTGCTCTCTGGCTCCCCTGTGCTGTGGCAGGGTCACAACACCACCTGCTTGGCTGCCTGCCTGCCACCTTCAAGGCTGCTGGGGAAGGGAGTGAGCCTCCTGGTGCCCAGGAATCTTGAGACATCTAGGGAGGGAAAGGACAAATGTGTTTAGTCTGTCTGCTCGGTTCACAGGACCTTCAGAGCCTGAGAACGAGGGCAAAGCCGACAAATACGTGACCAGCTCAGTCCCAGAGGATGGCTCCTCATTCAGTGGTGTTATGCTAACACTGCTAACGGGGTCAGAGCAGGGGTTCCAGCCATACCTAGTTCAAGACATTTGAGAGGTGAAGAAGACAGTACTCATTAATACTAGCAGGATATTGTTTTATTCATTTCAAGCTGATTTACCATCCAAGTCATTATCTGTAATGGGGCACATAGTCCCAAGTTCAAAAAGGGATTCAACACACTTATTGACAGCTGTCCATGAGCAATGACTGGGCAAGAAAGTGTGCTCTGACGTCTGTGACATTGTTGTGGGTGCTGGGTGGTGTGAGAGCTTTTAGTTAAAATGTGTAGCCTGAATTTTCTGCTCTGACTACGTAGTTTTGCCTGCTGCAGCTGGTAGAGAGAACATGTGCCTGAGTGGGCTCTTGGTCTGATCCAGTGAAAGCTTGGAATTCAAAATAAGTCATCTGTCATTGGAACTTGACTGCTTATTTTAAATTCTTTCTGGTTTCACTTAAGTCTTGATCAGACTGTCTCATTTGAATCTGTGGATAGTAAAATGCTTTTATTATCCTACATGTAATATTCAGACTGGTTAAACTCCATGTTAATTGCAAAAACAGATGTGAAAATACCCTCTGGGAATGACAACAGTCAGCCAATAAATTTGGCTATTACACCAGTGTTATTTATGCCCTTGGAGGGTACTTGTGATGATGATTGATTAATCATGGAGTTATGCCATGGTCTTTTAGAGTTAAATAGGAGTTTAATTATATATATTATACATGTTATACTGTGCAAAGCTTAGTCTCTTGCTTACAACTTCCCGATTATTAAAGTATTTGTTCTAAAGCTTGCTTCCCAGCAAGTTGGTCTGTCAGTGGCACATAGCAATTGCTATTGTGAAGTAATCTTACAACTTTCTAGGGAAAAATGTCATTTACTGATCTAAGTATTGGACTTCAGAGTCCAATATTATATTTATTTCATTATAAAAGTAATATTCTGCTTAATAAAGTACTTTATTAGAACAGATTTACTGTTTTTGTGAGGTAAAGCCTGGAGGAGAGTGTATTTTTATTTTTAAGGGATGATTATAATTTTAGACATGTTCAGATTTGGTTTCAAGCATGTGCGGTTTATCCCTTCCCCTAGGCCAGCTGAGCATTAGGTTTCCATCATAAAACAGGCTTTTAAAAGAGGGGAAAAAACTTACATAAAGAAGTTACTGATTATTTTTGACTAATAGTCACATACAAAACTTAATTACTAATGGTTATTGAAAGGTCTGAATGGGAAATGCAAAACTTGCAAATTGAAATTTGGTGTCTTGCATGCACTCTAAAATATTATTTGTGGATATGAGAAGGGGAAAATATACCCCAAATTCTGTGGAAACTAATGAAGTTCTTGCTTTTATTTTCAGGAGAAGTTTTGTTTTTAAGTAGCTCACTTAAAATGCAGACTGAGTCTTTCAGTGGTGGCCCAAAGGCTAATTTACTCACAAATAACTAGAGTATAATTTGCTTGCTGTGTTCTGTGAGTCAGAAGATGACAGAGAAAAATAATGTGTGCCTGCAGGAGGATGATTTTCTGTTTGTTTTGTAGCCATAGGTATTATTCTGAAAGTAGTACAAAATACATCTCTTACATCTGTGTAACTGTTTTGCTGTCAACAGTCCAGTGACTCTTCTCCTTGAAGGGAGATAACCAAGAACTGCAGGGTTAGTGTAGCTAACACTGTCATTATACAGATTTCTTACAGTTTCAGTCATTCAGATTATACCTTGATGAGTAAGATATTCATGCTTGAAGTTTTGCTTGAAGTTCTTTACAGACAGAAGATGACTGGTCAGTGACTGGTAATGTGCTAAAAGAGAAAAGTGAATTATAGCTTATCATGGTGGACTATGTAAAACAATTGAATAAATATTTACATCGTTTAGAGGAGATTTTTTTATGCTTAACTTTGAAGAAAGCATTGGTTCCTTGTATACGAAAATAGGATGAAAACTTCATTAGTTTGTGCATTTGACTTCAGAAGGTGTTTTTAGAAGCATGAACAATAGGAAATTGCATGTCTGAACCATGCCTATGCTATGTCCTACTTGGAGCAACTTCTACTGTTTTCCTAAAGATTTTCTTTGGTTTTTTGGAAGTCATAAGACCTATTCATTCAATACCAGTCCTGATGCTTTCTACAGTCTGATTTGTGTAGTCAGTAAAATCACATCTGAACTAAAGGTGTGCTTTAAAAAAAAAAAGGATTGAGTAAAATGAGCTTTCAAACATTGAGAAAGCTATCTGAATTGTGTAGATACTCATTTAAGAATTTCCTCTGGTTTTCATGAGCTAAGCTTGTGTCAGAATTTCCGTAGAGATGCAGACTTTGTGAATTTCAGTATAGATCCACATGGCAGATGATTTTGTCCTCAAGGAGAACTTGTTTGTTTTCTGAAGTAACAAAATAACATTTAAGCCTAAATCTTTCTACTTTCCCATGTGACATAAATCTCAATAAATACTGAGCCTGTGGGCATGTGGACTCTGAGGAGTGCTCTCAAACTTCCTATAATTCAGGGAAGTGCAGGTTTGGAAGATAGAAGGACAAGTTTTGGGTTTTTCTCAGTGACCTTTCCCCAGCTTGGCTGAGTGGTTTTGTCTGAGAGCAGCTGAGATAGTTTTGTGTAAGGAAGCTGTTGCTTGTTTGCCCATGATAGGCACAATGTTTACATTCTTCTGAATGTGATGATAGCTTTAGCTGCTGCTTTTCACTCTGAGTAATTGGCCTTTCAATATTTTCAATTTTAGAATGTGATTTTGTTTTTTAGACGTTGCAGTATTTTCAATTTTCCCCAAAATTTTCATGCAAGTTCTGAGAATTAGTTTTGGTCCACACTGCTTCCAATTGCTAGAGTTTTTTGAGTACCAGTGTTTGGAAGCATCACTCTTTACATTTTCAGCCAGCAGTCTTTCTGGGATAAATATGGTCAGAAACAAAGGCCATTGGAAAATAGGTAATTCAGTTTGGGTTTTTTTCAAAGCATAAAAACTGATAAAAATAAAAAAGGATCATCTCTCCCACCATGTAATTTGGTAAAGCAGCTGAGAACTGTTGGTCCATACAGGATGGAAGTATTAACTTGAATGAGACCAAATTCTTCAAGCACCTCCTTGAAGCAATTTGTAAAACCCAAAATAGTAGTTTGCAATTTCTAAGCTATACAGGCTCATTTTTTTTGGAAGTTCTTTTGTGCTCAGTGAATAATCCATAGCTCAGTTTAAGTATTGTAGATAGCTAAGACTTGTCACTGCCAGTGTTGCAGCTCTAGAGCAGTGTTCATGTGTCTGCTTGTTAGGCTGGAATTTTACACGTTATTCCTGAAGTAGACGTTGTTTCCAATGAAAACTTGTCTCTTTTGTGGGGTTTTGGTTGATGTTTTTTATCATTCTTAGTTTTATTTTATCTTTCTCTGTCTAGTACAGATTGTGAATGCAACAAAAAGTCTAGATACAAAGACATTTATAAACACCAAGGGAATAATGTTTTTGTAGGTATAAACTAGTTGGTGCATAATTTTTCTTCTGTTGTCAATGCTTAGCCTTGAGACTGATACCTATAAAAACATTTTTTAAAAAGCTGCTAGTGATAACACACCACTACTGCTTTGCTAGCTTGGAAGTTTGTTCTATTTTTATATTAAATGGCTGGATTTTCTTGGTGTTACAGATAATAAAATTCACCATAATTGCTTTCAGTGCTTGCAATACAAGCTTGCATACCTACCCCACACTCAGTCTTCTGTCTCCTTCCTTCATTTTGCTTCAGTATTTACAGCAGAATTGCTCCATTTAATAATTAGGTCATGTATTTGACAGTTGCACCTAAGGTTTTGACACACACCATGGAATTCTCTGCCTACATATATTTTAAATCTATGAAAAACAGTCTCTTTTAGTGATAGTTCCTGAGATAAATGAAGTATATGAACTTTCTTCTTCCTTTTTCCTCATCAGGAAGTATTGATGAAGATGTTGTGGTGATTGAAGCATCCTCCACTCCCCAAGTCACTGCTAACGAAGAAATAAATGTTACCTCAACAGATAGTGAAGTGGAGATTGTCACAGTTGGTGAAAACTACAGGTGAGGTTTGCATCTCTTTGTATTAATAAAGTTTTGCTTGTCTCCAGGTTTGTTACAATGCTTTGTGCCATTAAAAGCCCATAAGGTAATGTCACTGGAATTCTAACCAGAATGCACAGGTATGCATTTTTGATTAAAAAAAAACCAAACCACAACCCAAACAGTAACAAAACCCCGCAATCCTAAACCCCCAAACAAAGTAAGGACAAAACCCCCAAAGCACAGCTTTGCCAAAACTTGAGATTTCAACTACTCTGGAGTTGTTGAGGTGGCTGTATTAGTGTGATTGATGTGCAGAATTTGGGGGAAGCAAGGCAGTGCAGTGAGATCCTAGAGAGAGCATGTGTAGGCTGAGTTGACTATCTAGGGATTAGTTGAGTATTTCTCAGGAAAACAGCCTACTTTTTTGAAGCTCCTGCTGTATGTACACTAACCCTTTCCTGTTCTTCCATGAATATCTGGAAGTTTTCTTCCATATTTTCAGATTTTACAGAATCTCTTAAAGTGGAGTTCCTTGAAGAAAGGTTTGAATTTGAAGTTATCTAAAGCCAGATACTTTTAAAAAATAAACAGCTTTGTATGTTCCTAGCATCAATAAGATGTGTTTTCTGTAATAGCCTTAAGACTTGAAAAAATTAATTCTTTCTTCCCTCACCTTCTGCAATGCTTCAGCCAAAACAGCAGTAGCTCCATGGTGATTTGTGCAATGGGTTTTGTTTGTTTTTAGTGAAGTCATTCCCTTGTCTTCACATTTTCCTCTTCTGAATTTCTGAAGTCTGAGTACATTGTTTTTCCAAATTGGAAAATAAGAGCCACTTGATTCATGTAAATATTGGAAAGTCAACGTTTTTTGAGAGTGAAATGGTAAATACAATACTGTAAAAATATTGTTCCCTTGATAAAGATTGTATCCTCCAAAGAGGATACACACTCCGGAGATCATTGTCTTGAATGTTTGGGTTTGTATGGCTCAATTGAACAGAATGGGTGCTAAGTGTTACAATATAGAGATAAAACCATCCCTTCCTTAGGTGTGGTTACAAGCTTAGTATCTCCTCAAGCCACATTTCATTTTAGTTAAAGCATGACAAAAAGCTATGTTTGTTCTCCAAAGAGGGGGAGCAAAATACTAGAGAGAAAAGTCCAGAGATTTTGTACTGTCAAGGCATTTTGGAAATTTGAAGTATAGAAATTATCCTCTGAAAGTACTCTGTCACAAGTTAATGGGCAAAAGTACTTAATGTTTACAAATTTTTATTGTCTTCATAGTTCTGTCACATTTATAGACCTGCTGTTCGAGACTGCATAGGAGTAGGAGGAGTAGGATTTGAAGACTCTTCATTTACTATTTACAAAGCTGAAACAACTTCAGCTATAATTACTGCTTGGCCATGGTTGTAGGGTTTCACAGTGATATTTTTTGGTTTTTTTCAAGATAGCTGTATGTACATGGGACATGGTTTAAAGATCTTTAAACTCTCCGTGCTGGCCATTTACTGTCATGTACTTTGCTAAGGGCTGCAATAGTGTTTGTGAGTGCCTTCGGTGAAAGTGGAGTCACGGGGTATCTCCATGTAACAAAATGCTTTCCTAATGATAAAAAGTCTCCAAGTAGCTTCTCAAATATGCGGAGAAGAAATGAATAATGGCAGGATGTTGGCCAGTAGCTAAGGTGTTTTTGATTTTGTGTTTTTGCCCTGTGTTAAGGTCTCGTTCTGCGCTCGGCCACTCGCGGTCGCACTGGGGCCAGGGCTCCGCTTCCCACGCCGCGCGGCCCCCGGAGCAGCGCTCCCGCAGCAGGATCTCCACGGTCATCCAGCCCCTGAGGCAGAACGCAGCTGAAGTCGTGGACCTCACCGTGGATGAAGATGGTAAGTTGCATTGTCAGAGAAATCTCTTCAGGAGCAGGATGGGTACTGGAGTTAATTGCATCAGATATAAGGTGTCCTTCTATGAGGATGTCTGATTTCCAAGCCTGTCAGAAAATCCTCTTGTGCCTTTCCTTTCAAAATGAAAAGTTTGGCCATTTTCAGTAGGTCTTTTAGATCTAAAGATACAGTCTTTCTTCCAAAGCTGCCTTGGGTGTGTGTCTGAGGGCTGACTCACCAGGCAGAAATTACAGAACAGGTTGGAACTACTTATTGAAAAATATGCACTTACTTCAATAGAACACTATAAAAGGAAAGTCTATCATTGCCTATGCTTTGGGATAGTGGATGTTCTTTCAGGCCTTGAAGTAAAAATAACTTTTAAAAAAAGAAAAAAAGCCCAACCCTAAACTAGTAAAGTGTGTTAGGTTTCTGAAGCTGTAACCTTTCATTGGTTCCTAACATTAAAACCTGCTGACACTTAATAAGTCTATTCCTGCTGAAAATTGTAAGAGCAATTTCCAGGTATTATAAAAAAATTGAGAGAAGGAGAGACTGAAGCTGATGTACATTGTTGCACATTTATATTTGTAGATCGTGCTGGTTTGGGGGATTTCTTGGATGCATGTTAGTTGTAATGTGAACAAAGTTTTGTCCTGTTGTGGTTCTGTCCCTGAATGCACTGCAAGCTTAGTATCTTGAAATATCTTATTCTTCAAGTTGTCTTGATTTTTGGGGTGGGTTGGAGAGTTGGAAGGTCTTGAGAATAGTTTTGGTTGGTTAATGGCTTTTAAGGAAGAGGACGAGTTGATATACAGATTATTTTCTTTATGGATTTACTGTGAACTGCTCTTACCCAGCAGCTCTATTGTTGAAGGGGTGGGGTGTAGGTTTCTATTGCTTTAATTTACTCTTAAAATTCATATTATAGAATTTAGTTGTATATTCAGAAACCAAGTTATTTTTAAAATACACTTCCGTAATGTGTGTGTTAAAGACTAGCTGTTTCTCCCGCCTCCTAGAGGAAATGCCTAAAATGAATCTTCCAGGATTTAAGGAATATTATTTTTGGGTTTAGGCATCAAATTTCACACATGACTTACTGTAAAACGATCAGACTTCTGAATTAACACTGTTACAAGGCAGCTGTGCAGTTTATCCCAACTTTACTTATTTCATCAAAGATACTGGTTTAAACTTGGCTGATTGCTTCCCTTGAGGATAAGGGTCCTATCTCCATCTATCTTCCTGGGTTCATGTCTGTGCAGTGTGTTAAGAAATGCAGTTTCTCTTAGCTAGTAGTTTGAGATGGACCAAGCCCCCTGTTTTTCACTGGTTTGGGCAGGGGAGGATCAGAAGTGTCTGTAGGACTGGTGGTGAAAGTCTCAGGCTGGTGGGGTACCTGGGCCGGAGGGAACTCAGTGTGGCCACTGGCCTGAGGACTGGCTGATCACTTCTCACTGTAAGCTATACATGTACTATAAAGTTGCTCTTTGTTTCTGAATTTAAACAGTAATACATTTCTCCCAAAATGTCCTTAAAATAAATAAAATTAGTATATTGGAATGCCACATTGAAAGTGAGAGGAATTTGAATGTAGATATCAGGTCATGTTTTTTTAATGTGATGAGTTGGAAGACTTGCAAGAGAGAAGATATATTTATTCCTTTGCTCGCTGAGTTGCTGATACTCCTACTAGATATAGAGAGAAATCTTGAAAACTACTCATATTTTATTTTGAGATTTTGTGTAAGGGAAGTATTTAAAGTTTTTGATGCTTTTTTTTCCCCCCTGATGTCCATGCAGACATTTTTACTAAAAAAACCTGAGTGGTTTCTGATAATCTTCCCTTTTATGGTATCTCATATTCTTAGACATGTCATTGCCTTTCATTACTTAAGAGAAATTTCTAACTTAGTCTTTTTCAAAACTAAATTTTAATTATGCTACCAAGTGTAGTTTTAAATTTTAACTTGTTAACTTGTACAATTATCTGGTAAAGGACAAGACACATCAAGTATTTTGGATTTCCAGGATATATTACTCACTTTTAGCTTTGCACTATGTAATATGAACAGGTGTGCACCTTTAAGAGAAGGTAATCTGCTTTTAACATGTGTTGAGACTAGAAACCAAGCTTATCTTGCTAGAGTACTTTAGTCTTTAGTACTATGCATCTGGAATGATCGAAGTTTGTAAAGTAGTACTGCTAGTTCAGATGTTATGCTGTTCTTGGTGAGTGATCTAGAAGTTTTTCTGTTCTTTGTAGGCAGTAAAAGGTTATAAGGATAATATTTAATTATAGAGTAGTTTGCCTGTGGATTCATGGAGGATATCAGCAAGTGTTTTCATCATGAAGTACTGAAGTACTTTATCTCCTTTATTAGTAGGGTTTTTTTAATCCAGTAAATAAATGTCAGATTTGGTTGAGAATTGATTTTATGTTAATTATTAAAATTTGAGTAGATGTAAAAAAAAAAGAGAGAGAAAATAAGATAACTTTAATTTTCTTTCCACACACAAGCCTGTCAGGTTTTTGCATTCTGACTTCTTTAGCTTCTGGCAAGACCAGAATTGAGAGTGTCTTGTAAAATAGTTCAAAAGCAGCAATAACAATAAAAAAAACTCAGCAGCTTTTAAAGTTTAGAGAACATGAAAGCTCTTTTGTTCCAATAGAGCCGACAGTTGTGCCAACCACATCAGCTCGAGTGGAGCCGCAGGTGGTGAGTTCTGCTGCCACTTCCAGCTCCAGTACGTCTACCTCAGAGCCGGCCTCTGATGCAGCTCCAAACGTCTCCTCCAGCCAGCCCTCTGCAGCACCAGAGACCACTCCCAGTCTCCCCAGTGGCAGCACTGCTGGTCCTTCAGCTGGAGGTACAGAACAAGAGCTTTGAGCTGTTGTGTTCCCTCTGAGTGCAAAGGAGGTAGAAGAAGTTAATCAGCATTCTCTAAGTTAAATGCCATGTGAACTTCTAGTACTGAACCTAACAGTAGTAAGCTGAGAGGACAGGAATGTGAAAAAGATCATTGATTTCTGCATGAAGATACAGGAGGTTTGCTGGAGCCTTCTGCTTTTGCCTGTTGGAATGATATAATAAACCACATCCTTGCTTTTTGAGGAGGTGGAATGTAGTTCAGTGGGAATTAAGTTTCCCATTGCAGGGTGTTAGAGAGGTGTTTTTTTAATGTGTGTTGTAAGGAAGTGAAGGATGTATCTGGATTCCTTGAGTGTATCTCCTGCTGTGGATCACCCCCTGGGAGCACATTTATACAGACCTGTATAGAGCTGTATATACAGGGAGCACTCATTACCTCCCTGAAACAAAGCTGCCCTGTCTGCAAGTGACGTGAGGGACAATAAACCTGAGCGGATGAGAGTTGCACAGGAATTTGAGGTCTCTGCTCACTAACCACAGGAACAATCTTCCCTCCTTTCCCTTCTGATGACGTGCCTTAAATTTGTGGAATAAGGCAAGTGTCAGTTCATGTCCTCCAGTGGTTGCCATGAGTATGTCCACCTGAACCATTAAGTTTTGGTTCATTTGGCAGGTATAGCTAAATCTTACTTTTTGTATCTAGTTTGTTTTGTTATAGTCTAGATCTGGTTTTCAGCTGGTTAAATATTTAATCCTGAGGTACAGGATGTTTCTTTCTTTTTAAGACACTGCTTTACAGTGATCACCTTTACTAGTTTCTTTCACTTCAATATTAACTTTCTTTCTCTTCAAGATGAAATAAGAAGAGCTGCATCTAATTCGACACTGGAAACTGGCCCCCCGGCCATGCCAAGGCTGCCATCGTGCTGCCCCCAGCATTCTCCCTGTGGAGGGCCTTCACAGACTCATCATGCATTGGGGCACCCACATACGAGCTGCTTTCAGCAGCATGGTCACCACTTCCAGCATCACCACCACCACCACCCTCACCCGGCTGTCCCGCTGTCTCCTTCCTTCAGTGACTCCAGCTGCCCTGTAGAAAGGCCTCCCCCCGTGCCTGCCCCGTGTGGAGCAAGCAGCAGTTCTGGCACCAGTTACCACGAGCAGGCATGTCTAATCCTTGTGACTCACAATCACACCTTGTGACTTGGGATTTCAAGTTGTTCCAGATAAGAGAGAATAGGATAGGATGCTGAATTATAAATTACTCTCTTGCTCTGCATCAGATGTTATAGAAGGGAACTAAAAGAAAAAATATAGCTATAATATATATGAACACAAAACCCTGAAATTTTATAGAAAGACATAATTCTACAAGTAATAATTAACAGCTGACCTCTTGATGGCTGCAAGAGGACTGACTGCATAGCAAACCAAACATAATTACTTTGAAATATTCTTCCCATCGTAGCAGTTTTGCAATGCAAATCATTGAGCTGCTTTGAGGGAAGAAAAATATCAAGTCTAATGTTCTGTATATAAAAAGTATAAAAGAGTTGCTCCTCTAAAAGCAATGTTTTTTAAGACTTTCAGTAATTAAATCATGGCTTTAAAACAATACAGTCATAAGAAAGAACAGTACTGTGGTAACTTAAGTTACAATATGCAGAACTCTCAATCCCATTTATCTGTTGTTGGGGTTTTTAGTTTGGTTGGAGAGGGTTGGGTTTTTTTGGTGGGAGGGTTGGTTGGTTTGTTTGTTTTTTACAGAATCTAGTGTAATGATGTTAGTCTCTCACCAGAATTTAGGAATAAGAAACGTTACCCATATTTAAAAAATGTTCCAGAGTCAACCCTTAAAACTTCAAAATTTCCATCCTAGTTGCTTGTGACAGTATTTCTTTTTAATTTTTTAAAATCTGATGTTTGAGTGTGACTTTGCTTTCAGTGTCTGAAGAGTTGCTTGAAAAAAGATGGTTTGTTTCTGCAGCAGGCGTTGCCAGTAGACTTAAGCAGCAGTGGCATCCGAAGTCACGGGAGCGGGGCTTTCCACGGCACGTCGGCCTTCGACCCGTGCTGCCCCGGCTCCTCGTCGCGCACGGCGCTCTACGGGCACCAGGCGGGCGCCGGGCCCAGCCAGTCGCTGCCCATGGACGGGTACGGATCGGGCATCGTGGCGCAGCCGCAGCCGCCGGCGTCGCTCTCCTCCTGCCGCCATTACATGCACTCTCCTTGTGAGTACTGCGGGCACGGCTGCCCCGCCGGCCCGGCAAACACCTCCTGCCTGCTCGCGCCGATCCGAGAACTGGCCCAGCAGAACACGGGTTAAGGAATAGTGTAAACAGTTGGTCTTATGTAGGGGGTTTGAACAGGATCGAGGTAAAGTTAAAGTATTTTCTTCTGAGTGACCGTAATAGCATTGAGACTTGAAAACTGTAGTTACTATGAAAATATTTTTTGTGTCCATTGCATTCTAGCACTTGGTTTTTATTGAATTTTCCTTGGTTGGTCCTTTGTCCCATCCTCCCAGTGAGATCTGCTTTAGCAGAATAATTTGTTTCATTTCTTGTTTTGGATTTTATTGACTCTATAGAATAGTGAACCTGAAAGGGAGGGGGATTGAACTTTTTAAAAAATTAAACAACAAATGTAAAGTAAAATTGGAAGGGGATTCTGTCCTTCTGCTCCTTTCTCATGAGCTCCCACCTGGAATACTGCTTCAGGTTTGGGCTTCTCAGCACAAGAAGCATAAGCCTGTTGGAGTGAGTCTGTAGGGAGGACTGTGAAGGTGCTCTGAGGGCTGGAACACCTCTGCTGCAAGGACAGGCTGAAGGATTGGAGTTGTTTAGCATGGCAAAGAGAAGGCTCTGGGTAGACCTTATAGCATCTTCCAGTGCCTAAAGGGGCTCTAAGAGAGCTGAAGAGGGGCTTTTGATAAGGCCATGTGGTCATAGGACAAGGGGGAATGGCTTTAAACTGGAAGAGAGTACATTTAGATTGAGTTTAAGGAAGAAATTCCTCCTTGTGAGGGTGGTGAGGCTCTGGCACAGGCTGCCCAGAGAAGCTGTGTTTGCCCCATCCCTGGAAGTGTTCAGGGCCAGGCTGGACATGGCTTGGAGCAGCCTTGTCTAGCTGAAGGTGTCCCTGTCCATGGCAGGGGGTTGGATCAAGGTGATTTTTAAGGCCCCTTCCAACCCAGACTTTTTATGTACCTTTTCCAGTGTGTATCACACAATTTTTTCCCCTCCTTTTTAGCCAGTATTGGAAAACAGAATGCTTTTGGCTGCAGAAAACATAGGTTTCTTGGAGGGTATATTGCTAGAATCACTTTATTTAAAGGCTGCATAAACACATATTCCCATGTTGCCACTCTTTAAACTGGTGTAATAATACTGAAACACCTGTGTGAAGATACTTCTTAAAATAAATTTAAGTAAAAATCTTCAATTGACCAAATTAAAAGTGCCTGATGTTTTCATTGCAGATGCTTCCTTGACCAGACCTCTTCACCATCAAGCTTCTGCATGTCCTCACTCTCATGGAAATCCTCCTCCACAGCCACAACCTCCACCTCAAGTGGATTATGTTATCCCTCATCCAGTGCATCCCTTCCATCCTTCAATCTCCTCTCATGCATCTTCTCATCCTGTTCCACCTCCACCACCAACTCATCCCTTAGCCAATGCAGCTGCTCCAATACCACAGCATCTCCCTGCAACACACCAGCCTATATCCCATCACATCCCTGCAACAGCACCTCCAGCACAGAGGCTACATCCTCATGAAGTGATCCAGAGGATGGAGGTCCAGAGAAGAAGAATGATGCAACACCCAACGTATGTCACAAATGTACTCAGAACAATATCTAAACATATAATTCATTTCCCTCAGGTTTGTAAAATGTTGCATGTGAATCTCAAACTGTTAATTGCATGGTTAGGAACTGTTAGTGTTAAACCATGGTAAGAAGTGTCTTTACAAAAGGTCACAGTCACGTGAGCATTAGGACTGACCCTGCTCTGTTACATCTCTCAGTAGTGTCTCCAGGTAAGGCACAAATGGGGCGTGGAAGATAAGGGGAGCTTGTTTCTCTTGCTCATTACTCATCCTCTGGATAATAAGCAGGAATTCCTTTTCAAGCTGGACAGCCTGGAGAGTACATCATAAACTCTGCTCAAATGGTCCTTGACAGCATGTTTTGCCTTGTTGATGCAGTTAAGATTCTTTTTATGTAACTAATACTTTAAAATAAAATGAACAAATTATCATAAGGGACCATTTACCAGCTTTAATTCAGATCAGTATCTATATATGTCTTTACTGTGCCATTTGCTTTAGAAGAGGAGACTGAGAATGTGATCAGTGTTGAAATGTACCTTTAGTGATACTAAGACATGCTACTGTTGTTGCTTAATAAGGTTGTTGATACTAGTATCAATGGATAGCAGGTCAGTAGTAGCTCTGTATTCACAGAGTAGCTGAACTTGTTTTAATTATGTAGGTAATGTGTTTAAATATCTAAGAGAATTCTGATAATGAGCTCTCTAGCTGTTCCTCCTAACTTTGTTATACAAATTTGACTCATAACTAACTTAAAACTCATTTAAAGTTAATGCTTAAAGAGAATTCTGCTTTAACTGCAACTTTTGAGGCAGTTTCCAGGTTATTTATAAAAATAACTATAGGCAGTAACTGCCCACAAATGGCAAGTAAGAGAAGCCAGTGGCTGTGAGACAGCAAGATAGCATTTTAAGGAAAAATAATGCTGCTAGCTATCTTATCAGATCTGGAAATTTTCCAGTACTTTGGGGATTGGAGTTGTGAAAATTGGCATTTCTTAGCTTAGTGAATTTCCTTTCTGTGTGCAGAAATTGTAGGTAAATTTTAATAGGGTCTTCCTTGACGTTCTTTCTGAAGTCACCAGTCTCAGGAAAATGTCCTCTCATTAGTGTATTAAGTTTCCCCTAATTACTTTTGCTGGTATAGTTTTACTAGAAATAATCTGTGGCAGAGCTGTGGATGACACTGAATCTGAACATGACTGTCATGTGGCCCTCACTTTCCTACCTGCTCTTTGAGGTTAGGATTAAACACTTTGTCAGGCTCTAGTTGTGTCTGCCAAGTAAAGGACAGATCACTGCAGCTGAAGCTGGCTTTGATTTTGAATACAAAATCTGTGTTAAAATTAGTTTGTAACTGATACCTAAAGTAGAAATTAAACTACTGCATGGGGAGTTTCTTGTTTTAAAGGCACTGCATTAGCTCGGTCTGTAACGTTTTGGTTATGGGTGTTGTTTTCTTCATACTAAAAAGTATCTGAAATTAATAGTGGCTGTTCTTTGTTGTTCAGACGTGCTCATGAGCGGCCTCCTCCACATCCTCACAGAATGCATCCCAATTATGGGCATGGGCATCACATCCATGTGCCTCAGACTATGTCTTCCCATCCTCGACAGGCTCCAGAGAGATCTGCCTGGTGAGTAATCAGACACTGTTGGAGCTTTTGGGGCTCAGGACAGGAGACCATAATGTGCTGATCACAGTGCTGATAATGCTAGCTGTGGTTTTAAAAGCTGCTGCATTTACTGTAGTTCAAAATGTGTAGATGTTGATATGACTTTGAAATACTGCTTTGAGTACTCAATATCTTAAATATATTTCTAGTGTTTTTTAAGGTTTGGAGTTACAGACTAGTATATTCTCTCCCCTCTTTGTCTGAACTTATTTACAATTGCATCAGGCCCACTTATGAAGTATGCACCTAAGTTCCACAACATATTTATTATTTAAAAAAATACTCTTGGCCATTAGTGAAGAGGTGCATGAATGGCAACTGCTGTTCCCACAGCATGTGCTGCAGAGAAGACTCCACGTGGATAATATTACTGGGCACAATAAATGTGGAGTTGTCTCGATTTTTTTCATACTAAATCTTCACAGCTGTTTTAACAAGAACTTTTAGTTACGATAGGAGGATTCTTTAGCAAAGTTTAAATATGCTTTAAAAAAATTCTTACGTAAAACTGTTGCAGCCTGTACTGTGTTGTAGGCTGTCCAAAGCAGTGGGGTTGTACTTAGGAGGCAAGCTGTTCCTTTACTGTAATGCCACTTTCATTCATGTGACAGGGAACTAGGAATTGAAGCTGGTGTGACTGCAGCCACTTATCCTCCAGGGCCCTTGCATCCTCACTTGGCCCACTACCATGCACCTCCTCGACTGCATCACTTGCAAATAGGGGCTCTTCCTCTAATGGTAAGGAGATAGCTTATGGAAAATTATGATCATTGGTCACTATGATTTTGTTTGCCAGGAAAATTGCATGTGTCTACATTGCTGCAAAGTGCTTCAGCTGAAGAAGAAAATATTTCACTGTGTCTGTGTGTTACTCCCAGCGAGGGAGCTTGAGCAGGCCCATTGTGTAGCAAGAGAGAACAGTATAGGGACATTTACATTTCTAACTTCAGCTCTTGTAAAATGAAACATACTTGAATTAAATTGTCACTTGCATTGCAATGCATTGACCCTCTGCATCTGATTTTTAAAGTTCAGATTATTCTTAATTGAGTTTTGGATTATTAAAGGTACCAACTTTCCACCCAATGCATGAGAATTAGCACCGATTCTTTCTTTTTAAGGTGTGTATACACACAACTAGAATTCTGATACAGATTTGATTGTTTTCAAATAATATTTGTTATTCATCAACCTAATTCTGTGTGATAAAGTATATGATTTTGTAGCATGAAGTGTTATAAACTGCAGGAAGTGTGAGAGTAAGGTAGTCCCCTGTTACACATAATATTTTTAGTCTGCAGTAGAAAACCAAAACAAACTAGCATATCTTTATTCTTGTTACAGAGTATTGTTCCTGAAAGAATGCTTACAGCTTTAGTTAAATTTTTTCAAAATTTTGTTTAATGAAAATTCGCAGAGAAACAGATTTATTTTAATTGAGTAATTTAGTGTTTCTGTGTGGTCAAGCAATAATGTTTAATTCTCTTAAAGCTAGTTAATCTAATCAAAATTGTGAGTTCATCTATAAATGAATGCTAAAATTAAAAAAAACCCTGCAAGTCTCATCCTTTCAAAATTCCTCTGTTAGTAGCCTGAATTGACATCTGGGGCTTGAACTGTAAATTTAAAACCAAACTGTAGTACCTGTCTCCAGTCTGGTCTTGCATTGCGTGTTCCTCACTCTTTAACTACCAGATATGATAATCCTTAAGTACCTCCCTGCTAGATGAGGGTTGGTCATTTGTGGGTGCTTGCATATTTAGCACAGACTTTCTAAAGCAGTCTGTAGAATTTGATATTTTAGTGTAGTTAATGAGATTCTTATTGCATAACCGTCTCTTCTGCATCATCTCTTCAAATTAAGTTTTTCTGCATTCTTCAGTTAGGTGTCTGCTTTTTCAAGTGGATGAAAGATGGCTTTACTCACATTTATTTCATGTGTTGTACTGTAACAGATACAGCAACATCAGCTGCTTTAGATTCCCTCGTAATAGTTCAGGGAACTGTAATTGTGTTAGGAGGCAACAAGTTAAACCTGTGCCTGTTTTAGCTCATTTTCTATCAGGGCTAGTAAGTCTTCTGTGGGATTTACTTCAATTGTTGCCATGAAGTTTCTAGAAACTTAGGAGTTCAGATGATCCTCATATTACAGTGTGATGAGAAACTTTTAATTGTATTTTAATTTTGATTGGGGTATTCCTGCAGCTAAAATGTTATGTAAGCAAATAGTTTGGACCTCACTTGTTTTCATCTTTTTAACAGTAGAAGAGAAGAAAGCTATGATAGAGAATATTCAGAAGTATTTCCTGAATGTGTGATAAAATATTTTACTGATTTTTTCTCTTCTGCTTGGTAACTGCTGTTTCTAACTGGTAAAAGTGACAGATGAAATAAGGGTCTTTAAGACTACAGAAATTTGTACAAGTGTTTATGTAGGGATATTTGATCCTTGTAACAGTAATTAATCAGTGGCTGAGTGAAGCTGAAGTTGCTTGTGTTTTGAGGCTTTGCACACACTGCACTGACAGCATGTTTTATCATGAACAGACTGCTCTAAGCAGCACTCCTTGAGTGTTTGGGATCTGGTTTGAGCCTTGCTGTGATCAGATTGAGTGTTACGGCTTTGAAGTTGTATAGAGTCTTTGACTAATTTTAAGTGTATTCACACACTAGAAGAACATGAAGGCAGGTTAGAGCACTGAAGTTATATATGGAAGTTATATATAGAAGTTACACATATATATATATATAGTTTTATATATATAGTTATATATATTGTGTTTTATATATATAGTTATATATATANTAGAAGTTATATATGCAATGAGCTCAAAGCATTACAAATGCCTTTTGATGACTCTACCCCTGCTATGGCAATAATGAAAGTCACAGGTTTTGTTTGGTTGTGTGTGACAGTACAGCAGATCTGTCAGCAAAACTTATTTTAAATAGAGAGCAAGTAGTCAGTGAAGTTTTTAATCTAACAAACTTGACTGGGTTTTAAACAAAAGTGCTGTTTTAGGCAACAGATTATTTGTACCTGCCACCTGGTTTTTTCTTTGTAACTTTAGGAATAGGGGTGGGAGAGGAGAGGCCGAACTGTGATTAGAGTCCCTCTGCGAAGTCGATAATGTTCTAATGAGTGCTTTCTACTTTAAGTACAGATGGTACTAAATAGAAATTTCATGAGTCATATTTTTGGATGCAGATATCATAAACTTTTTTTTCGAGAGGGGTTGTCTTTTAAAGTAACTGATGCAGTCACTCAACTAAGAATTTCATTAATATTGAATCTACTTTCTGAAATGGTTTGCAGAACAATTGGCAGTATGCCGTTTTTATGTGGAGTGCTAAAACCCCTTCAAACTCCCACCAGACTGTAAAGGACATAATGGATTATTTGGGCTTTAATGACATTAGTACTCTGCATCAGTTTCTGATTTTAATTAGATGCAGATAACCAAATCAGTGCTGGAATGCAGACTGCAGTTTTAATCCTCAAGGAGACAAAATGATAAAGATATGTGGGGGAATATAATCAGCAGCTTTGACAGTCCAAATAGAGGGTTGGGGAAAAAATAAATCTCCTTTTCTGCTAGTTTGGTTGAAGAGACTTCTACCTGTTCAAGTGTTGTTTCAGGAGGAGTCCTAGATTAAAAGCAATTGGGAAGAGCTTTTTTCATATCTGTGTTTCCAAGGGTCAGGCTGCTTCCCTCCTTGATTTAATATAATTATTTTGTGACCATGGCTTAGACTTTGTGTTCATTACTGTTTTTAGGCCGTGTGTGCTAAGGAAAGAACTGTTGAATGAAATCCATTCTGGACAAATACCCATTCTGCTAACTGATCATTTTTAAGAAGGCTCAAGTGAAGATCAGTGCATGGCATAACTAATGGAACATTAGACAAGAAGGATGCAGGACACAAAGGCTTCTTATCTGTTCCTCTGTTCGTCTCTGATACCAGTGTTTGTTGTTAGATGCCACTTCTATTTCTGTTTACTCTGGCTTCCTTTGGCTTCTCTTTTGGCAATGTTCATGAAAGGCTTTTTGACTTGGGGTTCTGGCACCGTTTACCACATCAGGGTGGGCAGGATGGCAGTTTCTGTAATTTATTATGGGGTATGGTGTTCCAGACTCTTGACTCCAGCTTCTTCTGTCCTTTTGAATAGTGTCCTGTTGAATGTGCATTTCAGGGGTGAGGAGTGGTGGGGGAATTATCTGGACTTTGTAGTTTGCTAGGTGTGATGTAATAAATCTCTCTGGAGCTGATGGAGGCCTTGAGAAGACTCCTTAATTTATCTGTGAACCTGCAGCTTCTCAGTCTGAGGGAGATCTTTATATCATATTGTAAAAAAACCAAAACCCCCCAAAGCAACAAACAAAACCCCCAAACAAACCCCAAGCAAACCTAAAGTTTCTTGTGGTACCTTAATCTCTCTCAGGTGTTTCATATCTTTCAATATGCTGTTCCCCCTTTTTCTTCTATTGCAGAGCCTTACTGTTTTGTTCCTTTACCTGGGGATTGATTCAGAGTGTTTGAGGCTGTCTTTACAATCAGTTGTGAAGATCAGTAGGGATGTGGAGGTGTAGGCCAGTAGGTCCCAGCACATTATGGCAGTTGTGTGCTGGTCAGAATAATATTGCTTAGAGTGTAGTCATACAGGTATTGCAGCTCTACGAGATGCAGCTGTTCTGTACTCCCAAAGCCAACAAGTTTCTGTAAAATACCTGAACATTTAAGGTTTCATGTAGTTACAGTAGTTCAAGATGAACTTCAGGTTTGAAATGGCCTTGATTAGCTGCATCAAAGACAATTGCATTTTTAAGAAAATGGAGTTTTGTCCTGCAGCTTCTTCTTTTTTTCTTAATATGAACATGAATTCCTGCTCTTTGTTTTTTTGTAGAATAAAGGCTATTGAAGAGCGCTCATTTCATGTTCCCTTCAGACACAGGTACCATTGGGTTTTATCTATGCTGCAGATGGTACTTGTTCCTTCACCCAATGATCTTCTACGAAAACTGCAGCTTTTCCTTGTTTGGCTTTGGCTTATTAAAGACATTAATTGATGAGCTTTACTTCTTTTTGTGTATTGATGGTAGCTGAGCAGTTAGTTAACTGGGAAGGCTTACACTGGGAATTTGTTCTAATACATATGAAGATCATACTTAATGTGAACCATGAAGGCTGGGTGGAGAAGATGAGTAGTACCATACAGGGCAGGAATCTCTCCACTGTCTCTGGCAACTGAAAAGCAGAAATATCCTGCAAAGACAGAGGGTATTTAAAGGAGAGAGTAGTAAGGAAGAAAGTCTTCCCTGCAGGTTAGAAGTTTCAAACTGTTGAGAATGTTTATGTTGTAAATGGTGCAGACTTAGCCTTGAAATGTTTTAGTTGCTGCAGATTTTTGTGGTCATGGGAAGTGTCGATAGAAAGTACAAAACAAGAAACAAATGATTCTTCTACAGTTCTTGGCAGCCTTGTGCTGGAATTTGCAGGTCCAGAATATATTACTTTAAAGTATATATTTTAATTTAACTGTATCCAAAAGAATATATGCAAACACTTAGTGCAGACTGGCATTACCTTTAACTGCTTGTTCTTCATTAGCTTTAACCTTTTCCTTTTTTCTTATGTTCTGTATGAAAGCTTAGTGAAAACAAACTTCCATTTGTGTTTGAAGCTCTTTCAAGAGAGCTGAAATCTTTTCACATTTGAAGCTTCGTGGTAAATGTCAAAAGGACTTTAGTAAGACTGTTCTTGGTTGGGTACTATTGATAGTTCTCTCTTGCAAATCTTTTCTCCCTCTTGTAGTCACAAATGTACTTAGTTAGAATCTTTCTGTGTTAACAGACTGCTTATTCTGCAGGTGTAAAAGAGCTTGTTATGTTTTTTTTTTTCTTAGAGATGTTTTTTCAGAGTAGCATTTTATCGGGCCAGAAATGTAAGCTGTGCTCTGGGGATGTTTTATAAAAGAGCCTGTACATAATGTATGTTCAGGTAATTTTGCAGAGGTGTTATGCCATCCCCATCAGGATAATTTGAAGGCCCATTTATTAGCATGCAAACATACTGTCCTACACAACATTTCTGTTGTCTTGAGTTCAGTAGTTTGTTGTAGTAGGTACTCTGAAAAACTTTCGGTTTTGTACTGTTAAAATTAAATTTAGTAGGTTTCTTAGTCTGCCATAGCAGAATTTGTTCCAAATAGAAGACCTGTCCAGGTGCATCTCACTGCAGTTGGTAAACTGACTGCTGAGGCAATTGGAACTGTAATTGCTGAATTACAGCAATACATCTGTGACTCTGCACCTCTCGTAATGATGCAGTATCTGCACTATCAGATGCATTGTTTTCCAAAAGACTGATTTCAAATCCTGGTCAATAAAAAAACAGGCATTGAATATCACTTCTGAGACGTAGGTTAGTTTTTGTCAGGAGTTTCCTTTCTCTGAGTGGTGGCCATCAATTCAAAATGTTAAAATAGACAAGAAAATTTTCCAAATTATCCCAGATAGGTCTATGCCTAGTAAAAACCTGGCACCGTAAGTATTTTCGTAGTGTGAGTGAATGACCTAGTTCCTTAAAAGCATTTTCTGTAATTGAAAGCTGAAGTAGAATTACACATTTAAATGCAGAACGAATCATGAATCAGTGATTATCTGAGACAGATTTCTTTCAAATCAGCATATTTTCAATCTGCTCCCCCAAAATTCCTTAGTTACAGCCACAGTTTATATTGTCAAACAGTAAGACCTACGATACCAGCAAATATTACTTAGATGAAGTGTTTCAATATGCACATGAATATGCATCTTTGGTTTCTATTACTCTGGTTTGTTAAAATTCAAGACTGGTGTTGTGGCTGTATTTGTGGTGGATGTTGGCACTACGTTGTC
Source organism: Daphoenositta chrysoptera (assembly GCA_013397915.1). Lineage (NCBI taxonomy): Eukaryota > Metazoa > Chordata > Aves > Passeriformes > Daphoenositta > Daphoenositta chrysoptera. Next base: position 1,432,783 of record VZRO01002634.1, read on the forward strand.
ATTTGACAAGCACCGTGTAAACTGCTTTAAAATAATCAGATTCTGCTTTTCTTTTCTGGAAAAAAATAATATTTAGGGCAGAGAAGTCTTTTTCTATCCCTGTCAGCTTTTAGTTACAAGACTGGATCTGAAAACTGTAGAAAGGTAGCTTATTGCTCTGTTATTTGATGTGGGTAGCTTTGTCTAGGTCTGTGCTTTTCCACAGTGCATTCATTGAGTTTTACACCTTTATATATGTTAAGCTTGGAAGTGTCTGGTGGAAAGAAGAAAAGCAACATGTGAATACTTGATGTCATGAATAGTATCTGGGATATCTGATTTGTGGACAGCCTCATGAGATGAATTTTGAGCTGTCATATACAGCAGCAGAGACATTATCAGCTGATAGAACTCAAGTATGTCCAAATGAATTGCTGCTTAGAGTCTTCTCTCGGTGTGCTGTGGGATTGAGTAAACTGAATCTGCTGATCATTTTAGGTTTTTTTCACCTGTTCATTAAAAATTGCTACTGGTATGTTTCTGGGAAAAATCAATACCATTATTCACTCCTCTTGCTGGGGTAAAAACGGAATGCAGCAGCCCTGCTGTAGACCCTTTTATATAAACTATCCTTCAGCTTTGCTGTATGAAAAGTGCTGGTGCTTGGAGGGCCTGTGGGCTATAGCACTGGACACTGGTCTTTTGTTTACTGCTTGTATCTCTTACTATGCAAGGTTAGTGCATGCTTGAATGTAGAGTTAACTGTGACTTCCAATGCAAGTTTTGAGTGTTAATTTTTATCTGCCTCTAAATTTGAAGTGTGTCTGAAGATGATCAGTTGTTTTGAGTAAGATAAGAATATTAGCTGCATTTTCCAGACTTGGGTTTTTTAGGCTTGTTTCTTCTGTGGTACCAAAAGTTTACATTTGAGAATCTATAGCGAGTCTTCTTCATAACTTCATGTGTAGCTGTTAGGTGTTGTTTACAAAAACAGGTAGATATTTATGGTGGTTTATATAATGTAGGTTGAGATTTTGAGACTTGAGAATTGTAATGCAGATGTGGAGAGATTGCAGGAGAGGATCTAGTCTCACTCTGTTATGCTTCTGGTTATGTTCAGATGTGTCAGAGTGGTGTTTGTCTTGTGCTGTCAGTTGGAATGTCAGTATGCTCAGGCTGAGGAGTATCAATAATAAGTGATTCAATGAAAGCAAAAGGAACTTAAATTTTTCAAAGTGAACAGTAAAATACTGAAACTGTTCTGAATAGGTTTAACTTAACATCTGCTGTTTGAATAGGTACCAGACATGGCGGGCTACCCTCACATCCGTTACATTTCATCGGGATTGGATGGAACATCATTCAGAGGCCCTTTCAGGGGCAATTTTGAGGTTTGTAATAGAATAAAACTAGATATATGTCAAAATGTGTCATGAGGGAATATGGGGAGGGTGTATGATAGAGCTAGTTCTATGTATAGATAGAAAAGAATCATAAAGAAAATACCCTTTACTTACAGAATGCCCTCACCATTGTGGAGTGGGACAAAAGCATATTGAAAAACTGGTCAGGAAAAGGTGCCCTGGACAGTGCAGGTTAGGTGGCAATTAACTGACAGTACCTCTTGCTGTGCATCCCACCCATCAGCAGGACAGAGTAGTCACACGACATTCTGGTAGAAGGTAGTGGTGTCTTAGTAACTGTGCCAGGATCCTCCAAGTGAGGCTGAAACTTGGCAGTGTTAACAGTGCTGTCCTGTTGTATAGTGCAGGAATTGAAATGGAGTGAAGGAAAAAACCAGAACATAAAAGGTATCAGATGCAGAGAGTTAATGAACCCTGTCCACTGAAAACCTCTTCAGTGACATTTCACAGTTCTAATAAACTCATTGCTGGAGAAAAATAAATCAGTCATTGTATTTCAACTTAAGCAACTTTTTTTTTTTCTTCAAAGCCTTAATGACTGTTAGAAAGCAAATATTTACATAGCATATTTTAATTGCCTTTTCCTCATTAGACGCAGAAGTATGTGTGAACATACTGATAGCCATTCCTAGCTGACAAACACTCTCATTTTTTGTAGTATAATAGTATTTCCCTAGAGCTAAAAATACCAGACAGTGTTATGTGGGTTTTTCTACAGAAGCCCATCACTTTTCCCACACAACATACTCTTTTTGGCTTTGCCTATATTTAAGTAAGTCGGGAAATAAGTTTGTCATTCTAAAAATGAAAATGGGTTAGAATAAAATTAATACTTCCTCAAGGCAGTTGAAATAGTAGTTTTTACACTGTTTATTCCTTCATGATTTTTAGGAGCTGATTCACTTGGAGGAACGACTAGGCAATGTTAATCGTGGAGCAACACAGGGAACTATAGAAAGATGCACATACCCACATAAATACAAAAAGGTGAGGATTTCTCAAACTGTGGCCTGTATGTAGTATTTCTTTGAACATGGAATAATGGTTAGCTTAAATCTGCAGAAATGTCAGTGTCAAAGAGGGCATGTTTTCTGTATCTTGCAATTTCAAGGATTGTAAACGAAGCTTACAATGCCACTTGCTTCACAAGGAAAATTTAAAATTAGTTCCTTAGATAAAGAGCTACTGTGATGTGATAAACAAAAGTGATTTGATATGATTAACTTGTCCAGTAGTTACAAGTAGCCTTGTGAGTAGTGAAATAACTACTGGTAATAGCAAAATTGTCAACAGACTTCAGCGACAGCTCATAAATTAAGGCTTTATGTTGGCCTTAGTCAACAGTTCACAGTGTTTACCTGCTTGATATATATCAATTTAACCTTTACTTTGAACAGTGGGAAGGCTGGAACACTAGGAGGTTTTGAATCTGGTGCACAGTTTTGACAACTAAGGTTGTCTCTCAGTTGGAGTTCAGTCTATGATCATACACAATCCCATCAACATGACACTGTTCTTTCATACTTGATAAGTAGTGACAAGACTCTAGGTTGATTGTTTTAGCCTCTACATGAATGAAATTAAGATATTTAACCATAGACAATAATTAAAAGGACTGGTTGCAGCACTATGAAATTAATAGTCCAGTAGACTTTTGTAATTAACAGCAGTTAAATATGAAATGTCCTGGGTTTTGCTCCAGGTGCTGGTTTTTGATTCATTTTGATTCAAATACATTTGAATAAATGTTACAAAATGTTTTCAAAGAAATATGTGATGAATATGTATCAAAAACAGATTTTACTCAGTTTGTCAATAATGTCATCTCTACTAATAAGGTAACAACTGATTGGTTCTCACAGAGGAAACTGCACTGCAAACAAGATGGGGAGGAAGGAACAGAAGAAGACACAGAGGAAAAGTGCACCATCTGTTTGTCTATATTGGAGGAAGGTGAAGATGTCAGGTAAATAACACTGAATATCAGAATATGATGGTAATGTTCTGGCTTTGACACTATACTAGAATCTGGTGCACTGCTTTGCAGCACTGCCTAGGTTAACTAACACAATAAAACAAGTTGCAGCTGAAAATACATGTTGTTCAGCCTGTATTGTCTGTAGGCAGTTAGGAGGTTATTTTATTACAGTCTCCCATGGTTTGACTGCCTGTGTTACAATATGAGCACAAGCTGATGCCCTGAATTAATCAGGAGTGTTAGTTCAGTTTTTCTGGAGTAATGCTACTTAAACTCCAACAAGCTTAAATCAGTCTAATAGAGCACAAGTCAGTTGATGTTTGACTTCATTGCCCATATCCATTTCTTTTGGGAACTAGACAGAATGTAGGTTCAACTGGAAAGGCTATGAAACCTGTGGGAAAACAAAGAACAGACCTCAGCAGCAAAGCCCACACTGTGTTTTTGCGAATGGGTTTGTTGATATGGAAATTACTAACATTGATGTTTTTCTGTTCTGATGGCAGGCGCCTTCCATGTATGCACCTTTTCCACCAAGTCTGTGTAGATCAGTGGCTGATTACTAACAAGAAGTGCCCCATTTGCAGAGTGGACATTGAGGCTCAGCTGCCTAGTGAAAGTTGACACTGCTTTCCAGAACTCTTGTCCTCCCTCTCGCTCCCTCTCATCCTTCCTGGTACTGCAGTCAACCAAAGATGGCATGACTTACCTGCGCAGATTTGGAAGCATTGAACCCAGAGTGCTGGCTCTGCTATATGGTACAATTAATGCTAGACCTACAGTTTATGTAGAAGACAGTTGAGTTTCAGTGTATTTATAATTTTTTTTTTTTTTTTAGGTTTTACATTTTTTTCTTTAAATTCATTACTGTATTTTTGCATGGTTCCTTGTATTGCATTTGTTTGCACATATTATGGGCTTTGTGACCCCAAACTTGCAGGCGAGATTAGCTGCTTTAGTAAGTAGAATTGTGTGGTCTCTTTTTTGGTTTGTTTTACGTAGTATCAAGCTTTGAAAGTATGATTTCACTCATTACTAACCTCAAATTCCTTAATTTAATCGATCATATATATTTTAGTTTAAATGTATAAAGATCATCTAGAAAAGGATAATATTATGTATTGAGACATTCCTTAATTAGGAAAAAATGGCTGCTGTATATTTACAAGATCAGTTACGAGTCAAATAACATCCTTAATACTGGGAACAGAATATGAACTATATTCAGTTTGACTGATACATATAGCATACTCACCACCAGAGTTTTTGTCTGATCAGATTTTTGTGTTTGTTTTTAAAATTTCAGCACAATGCAGATATATTTGAATGTCAATATTAAACATTTAGACTGCTGTTCAGATTGTATTTATCATTTTCTTCTATGTCTAGAAATTTGAATCCCTAACTTAAATATATGCTGCTGTGAAACAGCTCTTAGTGAACACTAAATGTTGATTTCAGTTAGCTGGATTGTAGATACTTGCAGATTGAAAGAATTATTAGGGACATGGAGAAAGAGCTTAGAATCTGTTTGGTCTTCTGCTAACTTAAGTTGAAGTATCTGCGCACATTGAGGGTTGGTTTGTTTTTCTTTTTCTTTTTTTTTTTTTTTTGTTGTTGTGTTTATTTGTTTATTTGTTTGTTTGGGTTTTGTTGGATTGTGGTTTTCTTAATATAAAACCATTCAATAAGGAATTAAAGCTGCAGGGTTTTTGTTTGGGTTTATATACATAAATTCATAGATTTTCTAAGGATTCCAGGCTTGTCTTGGGATTTTTATTAGATTTAAAGTTAATAAAGTTAGCTAAATCTACTTGTCTCTTGTTTTTATTTTTCATTAGTAAGTTGAAAGCCTGTAAATTCCTGTAGAAACTGAGACACAAATTATGTGGTTACCTAGTTTTTGCCTTGATCATAGATTCCCTCTTTATAAATTACCAACAGTCCATCACTGATTGAAATATTTTCTATAGTTAAGATTTGCTGCATAATATAGTATATAGAATTAAGTTATAATGTACTAACATTTTGCCTTTGAAGGAGGTTTTAATCCATATCAGGATTCAAGTTGCTCATCAACATTCTTTCACGTATAATAGATTATAGTTTATTTAAATGTGCTCAACATTGCAAAATGCAGATGTGCAAAAACATTGAGACAGTATTACTGTCACTTTGGAAAAGATGTTCCTTGGGGATCATATATGAACATGTCAATTAGCTTGCATTAAGCCACCTGCTTTGTAAGTGGATTGAATAATAAATACCTTCAGTTTCTCTTGTCTTTGTCTTTCATGATCAGATTATGTGTAAAATGGTTTACAGTAAACCTAGAAGATAAACTGTTATGTTTACACTAAGAAAAAATCCATTTATAAATATTACCTTATCTAATTTGATGCCTGTTTCTGTATGGTTAAAGCTGCTTCCCTTTTATTTTATTTTTTTTACCTGTTAGTAGTAGCATTTGCGAGTACAGTGTCTATTGCTGGCAACAAATTCAACACCTCTGGCACTGAGGCTTTAAACAGAGAAATTTTATTCCAGCATGTGTGATAAATGGACCTTTTTGAGCTTAAATGCATTGCTAAAACTGAACTGAAAACCACTTTGTGCTTGTACGATGGGGGATAGGGGAGAGAGGCACCACGACTGGGCTGCTCCAGCACCTGGCTGGGGTTTGTGCTGGAGCTCCTGGAGCAGTTTGGCTGTAGGGAACTCAAAGTGACTGCGAGGCTGAAGCTGCATTGCTAGAAATGAATAAAAGTAACTGGAAGGACGGAACAGACACTTTGTGCTTTCCAGTGACTGTCAAAGGGAAGTTCATTGACCACTAATTCTTGAAGACTGATGATGCTCACTTCTAAAAGGTTCCAAGAAGGTACTTGAGAGATACGGGACAAAAAACCCCAGGGCCTCTGAAGTAACTGAGACCCTGGGTATGTGATATAATCTATTTTGGCTTCCTTACAGGACAAAGAAGCACAGGTTTGGGGGATTTTTCTTTTTTTTTAAGGAAATATTTTATGGGTCTGATTTGAGTGCCTGGTACTAGAGGTATTTTAGTGATCCATGAATTGATTTGTTACATAATAGCTACTGATACTGTCTTGCTTTTAAATGTATGCATAACATTGTAATGTGATGCTGAACACTTAGGTATTTGTCAGAAATCAGTGTTCTGATCTTAATGCTATTGCAGGGGCTAAAAAGCTGCAGCTTACTTCTGTTCCAGAAGGTTGTGACTTAACCATAGTTTAAGGGAAGGAGAAGGAATAGGCTTTTCATTTTGAAAATTTCCACCACTTACTGTGCTTTATATGCTTAGATGCATTGCCTTAAGTTTTCTGCAGCATCTTTGAAGATAAGATTCTCAACAGTATACATCAAATTACTTTTCATATGAAATTCCATTGTCAAAAGAAATCCTTTTGTATGCAATAAATAAAATGTTAGACTGGTATCATTCAAAATTTGTTTCTTTTGCAATTTTTTCCCCTTCCCTTGTTTTGCTCTTGAAATCTTGATCGGTAAACATTTTCGTTTACATGTATTAATTACTCCAGGTACTGCCTAAGAAAAAACTCTCTTAGTGAAGGATCAGCATTTAGCTGAAGTTAATTATCCTGCTAAACGGAATCATCTGGAACCTTGGAATTCAGGGCCGATTTTGAGAGACTGGAGAATTGTAAGTAGACTTTTCTGTCAGTTAGGCAACTACGGTAGCGCTGAAGTTCCTCAATGTCGGGATTCGTTATTGAACCTGCCCCGGCCTCCTCCCCTGCCTGCGCTCAGCTGCGAGCGCCCGCTGCTCCCCCCGGTTGTGGCGGGGCGTTCCCGCGGCAGCGGGGCGGGGCGGGGTTGGGGTTG
>VZRO01002634.1:1442098-1453997 GCA_013397915.1 Daphoenositta chrysoptera
GTGCCCGCTTCGGGCGCTGCCCGTGGCTGCTCCCGGGGCTCTCTGGCCGCTCCCGGGGCTCTCTGGCCGCTCCCGGCGCTGCCCGGCCGCTGACGGCGCTCTCCCCGCAGCTGCAGCAGTCGGTGCGGCCGCACTACCTGGACGGCAGGACCATCAACGGGCGCATGCGCGCCATTCTGGTGGACTGGCTCGTGCAGGTGCACTCGAGGTTCCGCCTCCTGCAGGAGACTCTCTACATGTGTGTGGCCATCATGGACCGCTTCTTACAGGTGAGGGATCCCTCAAGTCAGTAATCGTTCAATGACTGACTAACAATCTACAGAACCTGCTCTGTGTCTGAGAGCTGTTACAGTGCAGCATCTTAACTGTGAGGCTGCTGCCTGTCTTTGAGCACCTTTGACTAGAGTGAAAACCTCATTTATAAGAAAGAGCACTGTCATGCTGGTATCCTAAACGGGTAAATATGAATCTATTTACCTAGAGTTTGACACTTTGGGGCCTGCATTTTAAATTTCTGTGTTGCAGAGTCATCCAGTACCTCGCAAGAAGCTTCAGCTGGTGGGTGTAACGGCGCTGCTTGTAGCTTCAAAATATGAAGAGATACTGTCTCCTGATGTGGCAGACTTTGTTTACATTACTGACAATGCCTACACCAGTAATGAAATTAGAGAAATGGAGATGATTATTCTTAAAGAATTGGACTTCAGTCTGGGACGACCTCTTCCAATTCACTTCTTAAGAAGAGCATCAAAAGCTGGGGAGGTGGGTACTTGTCCTCATTATCTAGCACTTTCCTGTATTGTTAAAGTCTATCAGGATTGATAGACTGGCATTTTTATCTTGTGATCTTGCCTCCTTCTGCTTAAATGCTGGATGAAGAAATGCTCAGCTCTGAAACTCCACCGTGTGGAGTAACACAGCACTGGCACTGTGGCAGCCAGTATTGTTTCACATTTGTACTTACTGAGGCCTGTGTTCAGCCTTAGTGGCAGTAATTTTACTGTTCAACTAAGAACCCTTGCTTTTAATCTTTTTAATCCTGGTGATCAGGGTACTTATTAGTAAAACACTAGCAGTGTAGCAGTTCTTTGTAATTTCTGGTTGCAAATACTGTGTTATTTAAGAATCAAAAGATAAGCTTTCTCTTTGACACAACCCTTTCTTTCTCCACCTCAGTAGTTACATTCAAGTGAACTGTCCACTCTTGAGGTGGGCTTCAATTACCTCAGCAGAGACCACTGGGTAACTCAAATAAGTCATGTTATATTTCCCTTGCCTTAGTTTGCATGACAGAAGGAGCACTTGTGTCCCCAGCTGGGCACAGCAGTACCTGATACTGCAGTTTCCTGTTAAAATCCCCCTTGACTTAGTGTCCAAATTCCAAATGGCTGCTAGTCTAGACTGAAATGGTCAATGGTCTTGATTTCAAGAGGAATGTCTGTTAGAGAGGATAGTCCCTAAACTGTAGTAAAGATTTTGCTATTTTTGATTTGTTCTTGAACACAATAAGCAATTCTGAGTAATTATGCTGAAGTGAGGTGAAATTTTGTGGATTAACAAGCTCTCAACCTGCTAGGCCGATACCAAGCAACACACCCTGGCAAAATACCTGATGGAGCTGACACTGATAGACTATGACATGGTTCACCATCGTCCTTCAGAGGTTGCAGCTGCTGCCTTGTGCCTGTCACAGAAGATTCTGGGACATAACAAATGGGTGAGTATTTTAATCAAACTTGTTGTTAGGAGTTTTCAGTCAATGGAATTGAACCAATAAAAAAGTACTTGAGAAAATTGTGTTCAGGTTGGTAACAGCGCTGGTGCTGGAATGACAGTTGGACAGCCTGGTGCATAGTGGCAGGTAGAAAAAGGAATGTACCAGAAAAAACTCACAGTCCTTTTCTGTGTGAATATTGTGGTACAAAAGGATTTTTCTCTTGGAATCATTGAGTTACAAAAGGCTACACTGTAAGTAAAAGTAGATTTTCATAATTCTTGAAGTACATGTAGCATAATGAAGATGTGGACCATGAGTAGTGAGTTGTAAGTCAGCTGGTAGTTGCTTTTTTATTCTCTGTTCAGTCCAGAAGCATAGTCCTTGAATTGAGGTGTCCAGACTTCTGCACATCAGGTTACTCTGGATCTGTCATTTAAACTGACAACGACAGTTTCCAGCACTTGAGACTTGGCCATGAAGCTCAGGGTCTTTGCTGCCTGAAGTGATTGTGCCTCGAGCAGCAATTACCCCTTCACAAACCTTAAGTTTGTTACCGTTCTCTTGCAGGGTTCAAAGCAGCATTACTACACTGGCTATGCAGAAGACAGTCTTCTGACGACCATGAAACATATGGCCAAGAATGTGGTCAAAGTAAATGAGAAGTTAACAAAATACATTGTAAGTATAACTACTTAAATCCTCTCTCTAATGTTCTAAAAATAGCTTTGCTGCATATTGTGGCTCCTTAGGTAAATACTCTGTAAAGCATATGTTCTTCTGACAAGCCCGTGAGAGGCTGTTGCATTAATGTTAACATCAAAACCTTTTAGACAAATTGTGCTGTTGTTACTTTGCAAACTGGTTCACTGCTTGCCTTGTTTGCTTGTTTTCCAATCAGGCAAGCTAACTGACCCAGAATCACCTGCCTGAGCATAAATACTGTATGGGTAAAACTTTTGTGTCTCTGTTCTCTACTCGGCAGGCTATCAAGAACAAGTATGCAAGCAGCAAACTCCTGACCATCAGCACCATCCCCCAGCTGAACAGTGAGACCGTCAGGGACCTGGCTGCGTCACTGCTGTGAAGCAGGGCCCGGTGGGGTCTGCACTTTGTCTCCTTTTGTACATAGCATTCCTCCAGCCTCCCGCAGACAGCTCCCACCACGCAGAAGGTGACGTTTTAAATTTGCTTTGTAACACAGCTTTCTATCTAAAAATAAAACTCCTTTCTTTTAAATATTGAGTGGGACTCTTTTAAGGTACAACCTACAAGTTTGCAATCTAATGTCCAAGCGGGACATTTGACTAAATAGGTGATTGTTACAACTTGCAGTTAAAGGGGCTTGATTATTCTCTGTGGTTGTTTCCAAAGAGAATCTCCAAGCTTTATATATTGCATTATATTTATTAACTTATTTTCACTCAACATAAAGAGCAACCAGATAGTGCATCTTTTCTGTTGTACCTTAAAGAACACTAAATATGTAGTTTATTTCAATGCCTTGTTCCAAGAAAGTGTACTAGAATTTATTTCTTGTTTTGTAGTTTGTTGCCTTCAAGTTTGGGCAAAGTAGGCTAGCTTTAACGGGTATTAACCTTGTAAATCTTTGTGTTTCTCTGTGTGCTTAAACAAAGGGAGCTAAGGTAGAAAAACTGGAAGTCTCCTGTAATGCTAACAACTGTGCAGGGAACACAGGTGTGGAACTGTAGGGATGTGACCTTTTGAAAGCAGCTCAGCTCTTGAAACCTTCTCTACTTCCTGAAAAGAACCCCCGTAGTTTTTTGTTACCTGTTCACTTGCCCACATCTCCTTCCCTCCCCCCCACCCCTTCTCCAATAAACCTCTGTACCTGGGATTATAGAGCCAAACCCACCATAAGGCAATTCTTCCTTGCCACTTCTTTGATGTTTTGCTTGCTTTTGTCTTTGTTTCTAATCTGTCAGTATCTGCATGCTCAGGGAATACAAGCCCCTAACTAATGCAATTTTTCTACCTCAATACCTCATGTTAGGTCTATTTGTTAAATTAATCCCTGAGCAGTAATGTTAAATTACAGACCTTTTGATAATCTCCAGATTATACTGAACTCAGCACCTCCCTTCCACAGCAAGCTATTCTATGACTGTTCCAGCATCTCCTCTTCATGACTCTGCTGGCTGTGATGTAAAAGGAAAGAGCCCCATGCTACAGAACTGACCTAGGCCTCAGTGCTCCTGTGGGGAAGGATGGTGAAGCTGCTAGGTTTTATCTCCTCAAGCAGGAGATTTTTCTCTCCCCTGGGATAAGTAAGCCTAGCACTTGCTGCAGATGATCTTCTGAAAATGTGCTTCATTCCTTGTGTGGATGTAATTCCTCCCTTGGAGTGAGGTCCTCATTCCTGGCTCCCAGAAACAGCTTCCAACAGAAGATGGAGTTTGTGTACCTAAGTTAGACTTAGGCAATGGTTTAGGAGGGAGGGATTCAAGATTTTTAGCTGTATCTTAAAGCTTATCCAGCTTTTTAATACCAACGTATGCAGGGCTTTTAAACTGTTTTTAACATGAGAGAATGAAATGCACAGCACCTTCAGCTGGGCCTGGGGAAAATTGTTTGGTTTGGAGCCAAGAAAGGAGTTTTTTCTTTAGAAGTCAGTGCAGTAGAATCCCAAAGCCATTGTTGTGAAGGGATCTGTTTGTGTATGTCAGAACAAACTGCACAGAGAACAAACCTTGATCTTCCTGTGTTTTATTTTATGGAGGTTCAAAAGGCAAAGCAGGAATTCTCAGAACTGCAGGGCAAGCAACAGCCACTCTGCTGGGGGAGGCAATCAGACTTGGGCAGTAACACCTGGGCTTTTGCTATTTAAAAGGAGGAGTAGTGCATATCTGTAAGTACCTGGCATAAAATTTCTAGCAGTACTACTTCAAAGGAACAGTGGACTACTACATTATACATTTATACATGTTTCTATCATAACCAGTTTTTATATACAGTATATAACTATTTCTATAAATGTACAGCTCTGCATAAAGACACTTCCTATAACAGGTAGAGTATTAAACATAAATCCAACATGGGCCAGCCATATTATAATATAAATCTTGAAGAAGGCAACATTGTTTAGCATACAGTACTATGTGGTTTTCTGTTTTAAATTCTTACAGTGCCTGTTGGAGTCCCTAAACACACCTGCAAACACAAACCAGTTCCATTACATCTCTGTACAGAATTACTTAAATAGACCATCACAGTAGTTTTTTAGATGGTAATATCCCAAATGAGCCTAAATCTTTTTGACATGTAGCAGCATACTTATTAACATGTTCCCCACAATGATCTGCATTAGAGGAAATGTGCATTTAACATTATCTTCAGTAGATAATTAAAAAGGTTACTGATACTCAGCTGAAGGCACTTATTAAATACACCCCTTTCGAAGTCCCTGGTCCCAGACTGTAAATCACCTGTTTCAGGAAGATGGTAGGTTTGAGCATTCTTCACTTACCAGGTGTTTAAACCAGGTTTTAAATATAATAAATAATTGGTCAGTTCATTGCTGTATGGTGCTGAGACAAAGATCAAAGTCTGTGCTGTGGGTAACTCTTCCTGCTCATACACAATTAACTGGTGAAAATCCTGCTGAGAAGGGCAGACCTTGGAAGAACAACGTCCCGAAGGCAAGGGAAAACATCTTCAACCACTGGTACCTTCACGCCAATTATTCCCTGACAGTCTTTTAAATCTTGGTGACATAATTGTTGGGAAACAGACCTTGTTTCCCTCGTAGTCTTCCCGTCCACCAGCCAGAAGGATCTGTGACAAAGACAAAGGTAAGGAGTGAGCTCTGGAAGCCCTTCTGTGTCCTTGGTGCAACCTTGCAAAACTGTGCCACTCAGTGAGAGCCTTCGTGGGAAGGAATGAGGGGAAAGGGTGTGGAGTGTTCATCTTTTGACCACAACATTTTGCCTTGAGGAGGGTGCTTTGGAGACCCAGAGTTGGAATTGGTTAACTACTTTCTGCTTCTTGGGCTTACAGCTGTGGTTTAGGCTAATTTTCCTCTAGAGCCAGTGACAGAATTACTGTCTCACTAAATGTAAGCTCTGCAGTAGCCAGTGACACAGGTCCTGTCTGTGACACGCTCTTGACTGAACAGGCTGGACTGGGGTGGAGGCTTCTCTGCCCCTGAGCCATCACGGGAATCTGCAAGGCTAACGAGGAGGAGGAGCTGGGGGGGCCAACAAACCACCACTAACCCGCCCGTGGCCGCACCTTCCTTGAGGATGTCGATGACGTCGTTGGCGTTGAAGCTGAGCTCGTCCGTGTCCTGCGCGTCGTAGGCGTAGAGCGCCCGGCACTGCGGCACCTGCGGCTTGGGCTTGGGCTGCGGCTTGGGCCGCCCCCCGGCCGGCGGCGGGCGGCTGGAGCTCTGCCTGCGGACACTGAGCGACAGCGGGGCGCGTGGGGCTCGGCCCGAGCACGCCCTCTGCCTTACGGAATTCGGTTGGATAACATCACACAACAAGGGAAAAAGCACTTTCTTGAATGTCACCAAAATTAAAAATAGCAGTGTGAGACTTCCCTGTGAAAGGGACAGAGCTGCCATTTCTTTCCTATGGAAATGGATGAGTAAGGATTTCCCAGCAGTTCAAATGAAGACTTAGTGCCCAGGCTGAAATGGAAGCAACTGTGCACATGCCGTTCATGCGTATCTTGGTATCTACACAGCTTAGGCTGTGTCTCTCCCCTTGCCCCAATGTCACCAGTGATTTAGTTTTCAGTATCAAAAACAAAGTTCTAGCTCACAGGCTTGCTACTTTACCATTCTTGTGACTAAGCTGTACCAGAGACTTGCATCTCTTTTAAGTTGCCTCAGACTCCAGGGCCATCTATGGACTTGTTCTGTTATAGCCAACTCTGAAGCAGCAGGGGAGATGCTGCACAAACTGTCACAGCTGTGACCACTCCAAAGATTAGGAAGGGGAAAGAGGGAAGAAATGCATTTTGCCAGCTCATCAGCTAATAAAGGCTGGAAGAGAGAACAGGTATTAAACTCAGTAATGTCAGTTTAAAATTAATAATATATGTGCTGAATGACTAAAAATGTAATGATATGGAAGGGCATGAACTGTGATATGTCAGGTAATGCCATGGTAACATTACACAGCTTTTGCAGAACAGTTACTTACAGGGTTACAGTTACTTACATGAAGGCCTAGGCTTAATCTTGTCAATAAACCTCTGTCTAATTTTAACTTGGCAGTGAACTGCACCAGAAAATAAGATTTGAAGTATGGGTTATAACAGCACTTCAGTTCTCAATGTATCTATGAGGGGAGAGATTTTCTCCTATTCTTCAGCATCTACTGCCTTTGCTCAGGATAGGAGATGTGAAACCTAGACCTACATATGGAAACTAAGGAATTCAGCACAAGTCTTGGAAAATAACTCAGCTTTTGTGCAGGCATGGTAGAAATATGGTAGAGTATCTTAAATTAGATGCTTTGCTGCTGGGAGGGAGCCTGATGATTTTAATATTGGTCTTGTACTGGATTGTTAGTAGCACTGTATCCTTCTTGGCAGCTTTGGTAAAAATAAATCTAATTCTAATCCTTAAAAAATTATATCTACTTATATATGGCTATGGTTTGGAAATACTAAATTCACCCCTCCTCTAGCTCGCAGTTTCCTTTTGAAAAGGAACAGGCAGAGAAATGCTCATCTGAAATCCACTGCTGACTATGGTTATGTTGTTTCTTTTCAGTGCATTAATAAAGGAGCTCATAATGCTCAGGAAGACAGCCATGGGAATGTCACTATTCTAAGAGTACTTCCTTTGGTTTGTTGGTGCTGCAGAACACCTGGGATGTTTGGTTTTGGCTTTATCCTATGGTTTATGTGTTTTTGTTGTTATATGAACTGTAGTCTCAAGACAAAGTCTATATTAGTAGAAGAGTTTAACAGAAGCAGCTGACATGTGACAAGAACATTTCATCACCTAAAGCCATGGAGGTTATTGTTATTACAAGATGGAAGTGTGCCTGAAAGTGTTAGCATGTGCTGATGGGTGTGAAAGTGGTAAAGTAAGTAGCAGTGGCCACTTCTTTCTGATTTTTTTCTTATTTGAAGATTAATCTTAAATAGAAAAATGCCTGAAATATCTTATGGCTGACACTGAGCACAGTGGGGTAAAATGACTGCCCTGCCATTAGTACAACTGAACAGACCTCTGTACATGCCTAACCTTGCTCGAGGGCTCCGTGTTTAGGAACTAGAAAGCCCCTCCTTAGGAACCCGGTGTAATTTTGATTCTCAGAATCCATCAATTGTGCACATTTATGGTATTATTTGATTTCTGTGAGGTGTCTAATGCTCACTAACATTGTAACTAATATATCATATGAGCCTGTTGGATGACACAGCAAAAGAATGCTTAGGCCAAAGGGTAATTTAGTGCAGAACACCTGCTAAGGAGCTTGTCTGCTGCCTGACAGCTGAGACAGGGCTGTTTGTACTAAAAGGTGCTTTTGATATGGTTAAAAATAAATATACTTCTGCTGCCTCCAAGAACCCCCATTCATGCAGATCATGGGAGTCAGCAGCAGACTGCTGCTTCTAAACCAAATTCTTTCATTTTTTTCCTAGCACTGCTGAATAGGCAGCAGTCTTTGACAATTAAGTGACACTCAAGATTCCCACTACAGTGAAGCTCCACTAATGTTCTTCAAAGAGTGGAATAAGGGCTGAGTTAAAGTAGAAACTGCTGGGTCACTGAAAAACCTTAAAATTTTTTAAGGCCTACAACATTCAAATTTAAGATATTAAACTAGAACTGCTTCACCTTTATTCCTACGGGTTTAGGATGGAGTATGTGTTTTGGAATCTGATGGAATGGATGATACCTCAGAGTACAGCTCAATAGCACAACCTGGTGATTGATGAACAGAGTGTATCAATCACAAACAGTTTGAGTGTGTGAAACTATTTGCAAAAATGGACATCTTTTTATCAGATTCAATGTAAAATCTTACCCAGCTGCTCCTTGGTCAGGCACTTTCAAGAAATCCAAGCTTTCTGGTTGCTGTGAAATCTTGCCTGATCCTCCTGCCATGTGCCGTGGTAAAGCTGGTCGTGTCATACTTGTGTAGAGGTTCTTCTGATTGGCCCATTGATGCCCGGGGACCTGGGGGTGGGCTGCAGACTGGGCGGGGTTTATCACTCCATTTTGCTGCTGACCTAGAAGTAAAGGAAGTGTGAGTGCATGCAGTCCAACCTGCAGCTCAGTCAAGGTAACCTTCTCCCTGTGCTGACTGATGGCTTAGCTGTCAGACACAGCTGTCAGGGAGCCCCAGCTATCAAGGAACCCAAAACCAAAATCACGTTGAAATGTTGATTTATACTCAGTTTCTGGTCTGCTGACAATCTATTTTGGGTTCACAACTACATGGACTCGTGCTCAGGTTTGAGATGTGTGCCCTGAGCGTTCCAAGCGAGCACGAGGATTAGCTCTCTGCTGAGTTCCAGTTTAGCTAACATGGTACCAGCACACCTCTAAAACACTGCACAACATTTTATCCAGATAAGGGTTCATCCAAAGCTAGCCAGAATTGCTTCTTTTTCTTTTGACGTTCAAACTCAGTCTACCACATATTCAAGGACTGGTTTTATTAACTTACTATAAATACTTGTCTATTTTAACAAGCATAGGGGGAAGTTGTTTGGGCTTTTTTATTGTTTTGTTTAGAAAAATGCCTTGATGCTATTTTGATAGTTGAAAAGAAGTCTGAGTCTTCTAGAAGTGACATGGGTATATGCCTTTAAATAAATAATTATGCCTCTAACTTGAAGTTAAAGCAAACCCACCCATGTCTGAGCTACTTGAGGTATCAGGGCCTAAAGAGCTCAAGTCTGCATGCTTTAACTTCCTAAAACCCCTATGGAGCAAAACAGGAGCTATGCTTCTATTAAAAATCTGTTTCCTTAATGACAGGGGTGACCCTCTCCTTTGCCATTGTGATTATGCCTGCTAAACATCAGCAGAAAGAGCAGCTGTGCAGAGAGGAGAATGAATTCATAATCACAGCACCCGGGAAAGCCCTACTGCATTCAACAGCTGGTCTTTGCTTCTGATATTCTCTGGATACTGTGGCAGAACTTAAGGGTCATAAACTCCTACATAAACCCCACTCTGCAATCCAATCCAGCATGGCACATACATCAAGGTGATTATAAATAAAGGTTTGGGTTATTCTGAACATGTACAGAACACTCCGTTCAGCTACTGCACCACTGAGTTCAAAACAAGATGTGAAAATAGCAGAACCCAGATAATTGTTTGGGCTTTTCAAGGAGGAATGTGCCCAAATCATGACAAGGCTTCAAACTCCTTGAAAGTCTGGACAGTTTAACTAGAACTCTTTTGTAACACCTGTCTGCAATTTTATTTTTCCAGCTATGTGTGGCTACTTTACTTAACATTCAGAAAACAACCAAATAAACCAAAAGCCATGTTACTATGACCTACAGAGAGGTCTGTAGGAAAGCCTTCTACTCACCTTTTAAATGTACCCCAATGCCTGAAGGTCAACACAGCACTTAACTTCAGCAGTGACACTTCTCCTAGCTATAAAACTGCTGAAACAGTTTTCCAAAATATAAACCAGACTGTCCTTGCCTTAACTGATGCTGTACAAATACTCACTATGTCTGTTTGCTGACAGGTCAGTTCCTCACAGCAATTTCCCACTTCACTACCAGTTCTGGCACATCACACAGTCCCTTAGTCTGACTCATACAGCTGTGAGGATTTGGAATTGTCTATTTAATTTGGTGACCAAGACTGGCCACACCCCCAACTTCCACCATTAGCATTGTGCTTCTCAATAAACAGCAGCTGACTGAAAGGACTCTTTGTTAAAAAGAAAGTACTCTGGGAGTGCAAGTAAAAAAAAAAACCTCTTGGGAAATGTTGGGTCAATGGAATATTGTTCTCCCCTCTGAGTTCACAAGCAAAATTAATCATATCTGCCCGGGGCAGAAGTGGAACACCCAAATGACATCAGTCCCCTGCAGAAAGAGCTGTTCACTGGCACAGCTGCTGTGTCTCAGCACTCGGGCACACAGGAGTTGTAACATGTCTGACAGGGCAGCACAATGAGACACAAATCGCATTCTGTGCTGTGCTGGCACTGGAAGCAGTTTCACTGCAAAGCATTGTCTGTGGCTTGGTAAGCACAGAGCTTGTACCCTTCACAGTCTTACCAAGTGTCTGAACAAGTCACCATCCACAACAAGCTGGACAGCTCTGGGGGAATATCCAGCAAGACACTTCATAAAATGCCTACAAACAGATGCTTTCCAGGCAGATTCTTCTAAGAGAAATTTAAACTGTTACCATGATTTTTTGAATGGGTAAAAATTACCAGATGACAAGAGAAAAACAAAAGCCTCCATTTGGAATTCTGTTTTTCCCAAGCTATGAAGACTTACCTGGAGGAGGTGGTGCAGCTCTCATAGGGTAAGTCTGATTTTGAGACCTGCTGGAATACCCTCTGCCTTGGGTAAGGTTCCGTCTAGTAGGACCTAGAAGAAACCAGCAACATTCTGTTACCCCTTCAAAATTACATTAATTAGGTAAGTCCTGCTGGCTGCCAGACCCCCTGTTCTGTCATCAGAAAGAGCTGATCTTCAGGAATAAGAAATCTGACTCCTGCAGGGTTGGCCAGGCTGTTACAAAGCATTAGGTGCAAAAAGAATGACTTTGGGATAGACTCCCTTTTGTGATCCAGTTCAACCTCAGGATATAAAGTAAAGCCTTCCTTCAACTACAGTAAACAAAGAACACTGACAGCTGCAGAGCAGCAAGGAATTCTGCTGCATCCTTAGGATCTTTGTGTAAGTGTTAAAGAGAAATTTAATAAAGAACACAGTGAGCCAAGCACGGATAGAAGTCCACCATTCTCTGAATTTATAAACCATTCCCTAATTTCTAGAGGAAATTCATACTTACGGGAATTCTTTGGTAGCCCTGGTCCAATGCTGATCTGCAGCACTTTATTACTTGGTTTGAGAATGGCTACATCTCCTTGGCCTTGCATAAACTGCACTTGTCGAGAGCCAGCACTGCTCCAGGGCCCCCAGCTCTCCTTCTTCAGCTTCACTTCAAGTCTGACAGAAGCGTGTGAAAACACGAATGAAAAAAAAAAA
>VZRO01002634.1:1455056-1524213 GCA_013397915.1 Daphoenositta chrysoptera
AGGGAACAGCTGTGCTCACACCCTGAACACTGCCCCGGCTGTGCTCTGGGCTGTGCTGTGCTGCAGGGAACAGCTGTGCTCACACCCTGAACACTGCCCCGGCTGTGCTCTGGGCTGTGCTGTGCTGTGCTGCAGGGAACAGCTGTGCTCACACCCCCCTCACCCTTTCCATTTCACGGTCCTTCCCCTGCAGCCACACACACACACCTACATTCTTTCCCAGCATTTCCACACTATCCATCTGCATTGACCTGTACTCAGATATGGTTTTGGGCAAGACCCCAGAAGCGTAATATATGACATTTACTCCTGGTACTGGCTTTGCATTCCCAGTGCACAGGAGTGTATGCTACAGTCATGTTCCACACTTCCACACTCATTTCTCCTTCTACACCCTTTCCAAACAAAAAGGGTGATCTCCTGTTGCCTTTCATAATTCCTCCACATTTTTGAAGGTGCTAAAATAAACATACAAATCCAAGGCCTGCTGTTGCTGATCTCCTTAATGGGTGGAAGTATTAACAAAAGCACGTGTTTGCTGTGATTGTTTCCAGGATGTCCTCACAGCCAAAATGCACATCAGACATCCTCTAGGTTTTCAGGCTTGTTTGTAAAAAATGTTCCCAATATCATTTACTTAAGTGAGGCCTCTTTCGAATTATTCTTTCATCCTGCAGCCCCCTGCACCTACAACAAACTCCAGCATTTCAGACTGTTACATTATGTCCCCAGAATTCTCAAACCCTTCACTGAGGTGTCTGCACTCCCAGGTGAAGGTGAAGGAGTGAGAGGGGGATGCTCCCTGCTCCTGCCAGAAGCCAGCAGCAGCTGTGCAGTGGCTGTGCAGGGCCCTGCCCTGCCCGGGGCTCTGCTGGCACAGGTGCCCTGTGGCAGAGCTGCAGAGCCCTGGGCCCGGTGCCACGGGTGGGAGAACAAGGGCAGCTCTCCATGCACACACAGTGGGAAGGGACAAGTGGCCCTGGGAAATCCTAACCTGTTACTCCAACAAGGCAAGCACCAAGTCTGGTCTCCTTGCACATACAGGGTTTTACACTGTGTTATCCCCTGTTATAGTAAATAAAGTACAACTTGCACTCACTCATTTGCCCTGGCAGCAAGAACAAAACATTTATCCCTAAAAGCCCATTGAAAAAAGCCATAACTCACGTATTGCTAAATTTCAGAGGTAGTTTTCTTTGTGTTTTCTCTTCGTATCGTTTAGATAAGAGGCTTAAAAACTCCGTTTTGAAGACTGATTCGAGCAAACTATCATATTCCTGTTCATGTAGAATGAAAATGTCATCCTGCATGGTGCTGCAAGGAAATCAGAGCATATACCATCCAGTTTAAAATGTCATCAGCAAATACAGCCAGCATTATAATGACATTTGCAGAGTACCCATGGTTAATTTTCGAACACATAATGAAGTCCAAGCAGCACTAATTACAGAGCCTTGCTTTCTGAGAACAGGTTTGGTTTTTTCAAGAGTTGATAATGGAGTATCTGAAACAATCCCTTTTGAGAGGCAGGAATACTACTTAGTCATTTTACAGTAATTACTGCTAGCAAAAAACCATGTGCTACAAAAGTTACAATTATAATCCTCCTTTTCAATAATGGGAGATTTTGTGATTAGAGATAAATTGGAAATTTGAAAGTTACTGAAGCAAGTCAGAAACCCAAAGCAAGCAAATTCAGAAAGCAAGCTTTCAATTCCCACTTCATCAACTTATTTTTCCCATCCTACACAAATTGCTCTGTCAATGGAAAAATAAATTCCAGATACTGACCTTAAAGAAACAGAAAGAATTCTCTCCACTTCCATCCTTCGCTTCAAGACTTCCTTCACCTGGCCTTTCTCTGGGCCCTGCTTGATCTTTTCACGCCCGATCAGGTAAATGCACTTGGGAGTGAGGACGAGATCTCGCTTCACGCTCTGAAACACAACACGGAGAATACACAGCCGTGCCCTGCGTGGTGCCACCCCGACCCGGGCAGTTTCTGTGACAGCATGGTGAGGATGACTCTGACTCCCAGCAAAACTCATCTTTAGGGGATGTTGCTGTTGCACCCACCTTAAACCGCCTGTCGTATTTGGTTACAGTGTCTGCAAAATCGATCTTCTCCCGTTTGCCCACGAACTGCCGCAGCTCGGGATGGTCCTCCAGCCCTATGTAATCTCCCACAAAATTCCTGTTAATGCTGTTCCGTCTTCTCTCTTTCTTGTTCAGCAACAGATCCGATGCTTAAATACCAAATATAAACACTGATTAATAGCATCTACTATATTTCCTAAACTCAGGCTCTCAAAGAGCCGACTGTTTCACACAGAATTTCTTGGGAGGTCATAACCAAATTGTTTCTAATATGGAAAAAACAGTGAAGCACTGCGACTAATCCTTTAGATAAAGGATATATGTAATTATTAAATCCATTCCTAATGAAATACACTGATGGCAAGCGAGGTAGTTCTGATTAATTGGGAGCACTTCTGGAACACAGAAATTTCTCCCCCACTGCTGGAAATTAAAGATTAACCCTTCCAAACCCAATGTGTTCATTCACACAACTCAGGTCACACACAACTAAGTCCCAGCAGAGTCCCTAGCTTGATTTTATCACCTACAGATTATTCAGATTCTGCACAACTGTGGGAAGTTTTCCTTTTTGCCTTCCCTGCAGCATCTCTGCTGTCTGTCCTACTCAGTCTGGCTTTGATTTGAGAGCAAAACACTGGGCAGTCCAAGAGATCTGTGCATGCAGAGCAGTCAACCTCATCAGTGGTACCTTAGGGGTCCAACAAGGTGCAATCATTCCGAGACAGTAACCTGCAATGCAACTTCTGCCTGCAGAGAGGGAGAGATTTCCTTCCTCTTTGTGTCCCTCCTGCTGTTCCTGGAACCATGTGTGTGTGTGAAGTCCCTGCCAGCAGAAGTTATGACCCACCTTCTTCTCTCATCTGCACGTATTTTTTCCTGGCTATGTACTTCCTCCAGGCCTTCTGGATGGCCCTGGCATACCCATCATACTTCCTCTCTCTCATCTCTTCTAACAGGAACAGCTGTACAAAGAGACAGTGGGGTGGGTCAAACATTTTACATGAAAAGTTCAAGAAAAAGATGTATTTTACTTTCAACAACTCTCCAGAGCATTTCACTCTAGATCCAAGCTGGTGCCTCTTCCACAGCTGTGGGGTGTAAGATTGGAATGTTAAGGTAACCTTTTCTGGAAGAAATATCTGATGCTTGAGTGGCTGTGGCTCTTACCAGTCTACCCATTAAGTTCCATACCCCATGATGAAGGAAGAGGAATATGGATTCTCCCTGAAATATTCTACTGGTGCAACTCAAGGTTCTCCACTGGCCATTTCTTCAGCCTCCATCCACACATTCTCCAAAATTCCTACTTCTCTAGTCAGAATGTTACCATGTCTGTGGGGATCTATGCAATGTGTAACTTAATTCACTGTTCATAAGCAAGTTTCTTCCCTGGCTGAATTTCACACCCTTGTGTCCCCTGGCTCCATTCTCTCTCACCACTGAAGGTTGTCAGCTGGCTGCAGGACTTGCAACTATGACCTTATTATTCAGAAGTATGTCACAATAAGATTTTGGGGTCTAAAATGTCAGAAAATCAAGAGAAAATACTGTTTTATTAAAACACGAATGGAAGGTGCATCCCCTTTTTTGATAATTTCCCAGGTCCTACTAAATATATGTAAATTTAATGCATTAGAACAACTTCATGATTTTTGCAGGATGCAGCATATTCACTACAGCCTTTTACATACTTTAGCTAAATGGGTTTTTTGTTTTATCAGGAGCACAAGCATTTGGTTAAACTGCAGCACTCAATCAGTTCACTGACATGACTGTTGCTTATTATTTCCCTCCATTGTGTGTTAAATATTCACAGGAGTTTTCTTCTAGCTTTCAAGAGATAAAATTTGTACAAACAGGTATATGGAGAAGCAAACCTGGGCTTCAGGATTTTTTTTTGTTTTTACTTTGCTGCTCTAAACCATGCAAATCTAGAAAAATACTGTTGTTCATATTAATCTGAAAAAGGAAACTTGATCTGGTGCAAACCATTTTCACAGAACCTCACTTGCTCCTGTACAGAGTTATTTATTCAGGTATGGGATGAAAATGTAAATAATGAAGTCTCCTTTCTGCCACCCATAAAACCTTATTTCACAGCTGGCATTTCTCCATCTACAGCAAATTTATTTTAAAAAATTTAAAAATCTCTTCCCGAACACAAGCACTGGCTGGGGTTTCAGCACAGGCATGAGAGCTCCTGATGCAAAAACATCCTCAGCTGTAGCAGCCACGACCAACCCCTCGTGCAATTCAGGTTACAGTGACAATATTGATGCTGTGTTTCCTGAACACTCACCATTTATTTCTCTAACAATAATGCTAATTGCAAAATAATGTCATCTGCAGCTGAAGGTCACCATTAAGGAAGTTCAACTAAATCACAGAGCTAAAATATGGTTCTTAACCTACAGAAATAAAGACACTGCATAAAACCTTTCATAAAATATGTATTATAAAGCCTCCCCTTACACTCGCAAGTTAATCAAGTATTTTTATCTGATTAACCACAACGGGTTCTCTTTTTGGTGGAAGAAAGAAAAAATTTCATGTACCATCTAAAAGATTATTTTTCTCAAAAGCAATACAACCCTAGCCAATACTTTGGTAATATAAGATGAAAGATGATTGTCTTTCTTAACAAAAGATATAAATCAAGCTTTAAAATACTCAGTTCACAAAAACATTTTCAACTTTAAATAAAAAAGGCCCAGACTCTTTTTGGTACTTATTTAAAAATAGATTTCATGGCATTGAAAAAAAATTAAAGAAAGCATATACAGTAATTGAAAACATTATTTTAAATTAAAATCAAAACACAACCCCCAAAAAATTTCCAGTCAATTTCATGTTGTCCTAAGCTGCAGAATTGCCCTTCAGTAAAACTCACAGATACACCATTAAATGGCATATCCATGCAAGCAGGACTCAGCATCACAAAAATGCATCAGGATGGGAAGATGCTTCCACTGGACAACAATGTCTTCCTCTGGAAAGAACCTGTAGCACATCATGTTGGGGTACAGATTATTAACTGACTGAAGGGAACTGGATCCATCAACCCCATGGCAGCACTTGCCACTTAGCTACTAAATAGAAGACAGAGACCAGGAAATCGCAGTGACTTCATAAGACAAAACTCCCAATAATCTCCAGGAAGAAATCACAGCTGGGCTCCAGAGGAAGCAGGTAAAGCTTACACTCCCTCAGAACAGGCTGGCTGTTGTTGCAATGACCAAGTAGGATCAATCCCATATTAGTTTCCTGCTCTGCCAAAATGCACCTGAATAATAACCAACATTTCAAGCACTCTGCGCTGTAGTGTATAAACATGTCTCCCAGATGTAAATCCAATTATTTCTGAACAGTATCTTACTCTATTTATGGTACAAACAACAAAATTTCTACTAGGACTTGGAGAAGCATTCTCTTTTTTCCTTTAACAAATATCTTGCCATGTGGTTGGACACAGCAGTGTCATTGCCTGAACTACTATTGTTCGACAGAGAAAAATGTATGTTCTTGGAACAGCAAATGATAGCCACAGAAGTGTTCAGCTTTTATTTTAGCATGAGACTTCAGATAAAACACCAAGAAATCAAAGCTCAGCTGCACAACGTGCTACACAAACTAAGCCCCATTGCTTCTGATGCATCAGGAATACACCAGGGTGAGGAGAGCACGGTTTTTCCTTAACAACTTTCCTGAATAGCAAAGTAAGAAAACTTCTTTTCAACAGATTTTGCATGGCTTAGTAGCTACAGGATAAAACCAGCCTTGTGATGCCTCCTTAATATTCTCTTTGGGATTTCAAGTTGCAGTTGTTCTGGAACACTGATTTAGTCCATGCTGTGTAACATATCCTTACCATCCCTGGGGTCTGTTCTACCTCCATCAGTAGTATTTGTTATGAGAAGAGGATCAATGTTCCTGATACCAAAGCAACTTCATAACCCATTTTTCCTCTTCTTGATGCCCTTGATTCTCTTTGTATTAAGTGCCAAAACCCTGCAGTGGTTATGTAGTATGCCCTTTACACAGCCTCTCTGATAGATGTGCCCAGCTTGTCTTAGATTTTTACACTTCCCCCCCTTAGAAGGTGTCATGCTCAACTTCTGAGTGAGCAGGACAAATTTCAGCAAACAGTTGCATATTTACATAATTGTGTTCTGGCACACTTACAGACTCTGGAGCTTTGATGAACACTTTGGATTTCCCAAGCTGGTACTGGTCAGGATCCATGTTGACTGACTGAAGCAGGTGGAGGACTCCTTGTTTCTCTTCTCCCTTCCACGAGGGCCAGGTTGCTTTGGTCAGAATGGCATACCTTAACCACCAAGGAGAAGAGATTAAAACCTGGGGTCAAGCAGCAGCAGCAGAACACCACTGACTCTTGGCCAGCATTACCTGGCAGATGTTGGCAATGGCAGCAGCACTCGGAGCTTGGTGTGTGTGAAGATGCACAGTATTAAGGTGTTTCTTGTTTATTGAGACCAAACAACTGAGAAGGACACCAGTGCCCTGGAGTCTCCCATTTCCAGATGCTAAGTTACTACCTGGTAACTGCAGCAGTTACTTGCAGAAAGTTCTGCTGGAATCTGCTTAAGTACAGGGCAAGGTTATTCAACAGCAACAACCTATGGTCCAGATTTGAGTACCTAAATCCGTGGTATTCTAAACTGATTCCCAAGAACATGTCCAATTTCTCACTCAAGCCTTCTCAGTCTGTCTTATTCTTACAAAGGTCTTCTCTGTTTCTGAGCCAGTGACAGCTTGTGCTCAAACCCACCTGTTCAACAGCTGGGCTGCATTTAGCAAGGAGCCATTCCTGGCTCTATCCCAGGAAGCCTCTGGCTTGGCCTCTGGTGCAAGAAGGGAAGGAACTGTGATGTTGGTGCTACCTTGAGGGCACGCTGGGCCCAGAAGGAGCAGGGAAGGGCTCTAACAACATGTCTGACGGAAAGAAACACGTAGCCTTCTCTCTCATGGTGTCCTCGGTAAGCCTTGAGAATTAAGTGGCTGCCAGGCTGCAGTCCCTTTTGAACTGTCCACTGTTCCAGGCTTCACTTGGGCTTTTGGAACTGCCAGGCTGGAGTTACAAAGCTGCCTTGTTCCACTGCCCACCAAAGGAGCACTGCTGGGCTTTAGCTGCCCCAGAGTGTAGAACAGGTAAGTAACTTCTCTGGCAGCAGCTACTTAGGCTCCTTTGACAACAAGACTAGAGAACAGCTAAGTATGTTGAGACAAATTTCTCCGTAAAATCTTATGTTCTTTACTCTTGACAATTTCCTTTTAATGCCTTAGGCATACTTAAGTTATGTAAACTACATCACTCTTATTAGTAAAACTATTGTACACATGAAAAAGGTGATCAAATATTGAAGTCAGTTTGTTGTAATTCCCAAGTTCTTAAGATGATTTAGGCAGCTCCTAAAAAAATGTTCTCAAAAATCACAGAAGGAATTGTTGGAAAATATATTAAATGAATTATTGATTATCCATTATCATCATATCTAAAATGTTATCCAGCCAAGCAGAATCAGCGTCCTGCAATTTAAGTAACAATACCACAAAACCAGAAATAGTAAACAGTTAAAAATAAATGTATCACAAAACCCAAACACCTTTGAATAGAAGGTGCATCAAAACAGAGTAACTTCTGAATAATTCAGCAGGATTCAAACCACTGATGTTCTTATGTTCAAATCTCTCAATTAACAAATGCTCAGGTACTCTGTTGGATGGTGTAATGAAGTAGCTCTTACACCACCTTAAATAAAGCAGTGTATTATACACAACCTGTGTTTAGACAGACAATGTGTACACTTACATATTTATGTGATTTATCAGTATTATTGGATAAATAGATGCAACCTAGTAAGGAGTTGTAAGTTTAAGTAACTCCCAGCTCATTTATTTACCAGCCTCTTTTGCAGGCTCATCATGTACTGCCAACAGTGCAGCTGTACAGGTGGGTCTAACCAAGTCTGAAGGTACAGGAGCTGAGGTGAATGAAGGTGTTTGAAACTGCTGCCTTCCACACAAGAGACTGTGACATGACATTTCAGCATGCTACAAATTCTCTCCTACATCTCCTGAGCTGTAAAGGAGGGCACAGGGGAAAACGTGATTCAAGACCTTTTAATACAAGTAAAGCTCTTGGGTACAAAGTAAGAATAGATTTGAAGTTCTCCTTTTTCATCAAATTAACTTCATACATTTTACTGGTATGACAAGTCTACAGGGCAGAAGAAACAGATTATTCTATAACATGCACTATGTAAGCATTTCAGTTTGACAACGTGACAGCTCTCACTGTTCACTGCTGTTTAGCAGTGGCACTTCAGTGTCCTCATGCATGCTTCCCATGACACCAGTCATGTCACTATCCATGAATCCAGGCTTGTCAAACTTGTGTTTGATCTTGCAGATTATTTCAGCACGAGTACTAAATGTGTTCTTAACATGCTTCTGAAACAATTTCAAACCATGACTGCCCCCCAGTTATGTATGACAAACTCCCAGTGAGCAGTTAGGTCTGATGGCTAAATAGGGAGTGGGAGCTCAGCTTTCAGATTGGTTGTGCTTGGGAACACACAGGCCTTTTCAGTGACTGTGGCTTTTTGCATGCAAATGTAAATTTTGTACATAAAAGTCTATTCAGCCCGGCAATCTCCACTTGCATGGAGCTGCCAAGGAACGCCCAATGAAAACAAGTGTACAAGCATGCATTTCCTGTCCATCCCATGCCTCAGCCCGCTTTTACTCACACTGACTCAGGGGGTCAGAACAGAGCTTGTTCTGGATGCTAGGAACTGTGAATGGAAAGGGTGCAGGAAGAGTTTTACTCATAACAAAATGTTAAATTTAACAAAGTGAATTAATCTGAAACAAAAGGATGAATTCCCTAAAGAAGAGTTTCAGTAGCCTGTGGACCCTGAAGTACCACATAGCTTTCCTTTGTGCAGAGCTCTCAGGGCCTGTCCAGCCCTCACAGTCTGTGCTCAGGCTAGATTTAACACACAGTATAAATCTGTTATTTGTCTCAGCAACAGTCTGTGTTAAGTAACATAGCCTGTAGCATGTTCATGTTTATATGTCTGGGCTTGAAGATCATGAAGAAAAAGGAATTTTAAATTGTTCTATAATGAAAATTAAGTCCATACTTTCAGAGATTTTAGGTCTGACTGTTACTACATTATTAGAATATTCTTCGTATTATCATGAAGTATTACTAATGGCTTTGTTCTCTGCTGTCCTATTAATTATAATCCACTCCTTGCAAAAACTGATTGGGTTTTTGTTTTATACTCTCAAATTCAATGCAAAGACTTCCAACAAAAGCTGATTTATCACATAAAGCCTGTTTGGGCACTTATTAGCTGTATGTCTTCAGCTTCTGAAAAACAGAAGCTGAATGTTGTATAAATCTTGAAACTGTTCTTATTTAAGAGGATTTCATTAGCTAGTGGAGGTAGTTAATCACGTTAACAGCTGGTGCTAAGACACCGAGAACAGGCCTGACCTTAGAGAGCTCTGACTTGCTTTCATTCATTCAGTCAGCAGCTGCAGAGGTTTGAGCTGTTCCCATCCCCAGCTGGTGCAACCCCAGAGGGAGCACTGTGAGCCAAGGTTACTCTTTACACTCCAATGGCTGAATGAACCTGTCTTCTGTCTGCCGTGGGCAAAGAGTTGGGAGAGCTGGAGCAGCAACATTTTAGACCCAGGGTTTGCAGCTGGACACTCAGATTTCAGCACTGCAGTGGTTCCTTTAACTCTCTGGAACTTTGAGGAACCCTCTCATAGCACTACAATACTGAGGACTTAGGCAGGTTCACAGAAAAAATGAAGTACTTTCAACAACACAAAGCCAGGCTTTAAAGCAATGTAAGATCTCTGTGTAATTTAGATCATTGAGCAAGGCACATGAGGAGAAAGGGGTAGGTGGGCAATGAGAAGGTTTCAAAACTTGCAGCCTCTTGGTTCCCTCCTCATCATGTAAACAACTGTGCTGTTGTTCACAGCAATAATTCTAAACGTTACCTACCTCTGCAGAAACTTCTTGAAAACCCGTCTGTAGGCGTAGCCAGCTCTTCTTACTCGAATATTTTCTTTCAGACCCAAGTATTCCACTTGATGTTTTACCCTGGGGACAAAAACAATGCAAGGCTTAAAATCCATTTCATTTCAGCATACTTGTGGATTGAGGCATTCTTAAACATATGAATCATGTTTAACTACTGATTGCTAAAATTCATGCACAGGTAAATGAATCTATTTTTGCACATGCACACTGCATGGTAGGAAAGACATTGCAGGTAGACTACAGCACTGAAATATATGTAGCAAGTTTACCTTAGCATTTTTTCCTAGTTTAACTTCCCATCTCCAAGGTAATTTATGTATAAATTTCTTAGGTAATAATAAAACCCATAAAAGGCCAAGTAACTATTACCTATACAATTACACAGCTGGTATCCAAGGGACTGGGAAATTTTGTGTTCTCTTATTGTAGGTTTAAATACTTTAAATGTATGCTTTACATAGCTCAAACAGCAACACAGTAACATTTTTTTTCTTGCTGTAATGGAGAAAAGACCAAATCTGATGGCTGGGAAAAGCCCCAGATGCCAAACTTTCACTACACAAAGAATCAGTAAGAAGAAAGCCAGGTCAGCATACTGATGAAAAGCTAGAATTCCTCCTAATTTTACCGTGCTGCAAAGGAAGGATTCAAGCATAAGGACAAGACCGGGTAAAGCCAGTAATGGATGACTCATCCACGGCGCATTTTAAATGACAAACACAAGCGGAGCTGGTACCAGTCCCACAGAAAGTGTTAATGGCTGCAGAGGAACTCGGCTGCACGCGGGAACTGAAGCAGCATTATCCCAACACCATCAGAGTTGCCTCACACCAAACACTTCCAATTAGGTTCTAACCAGGGAACAATTATGAGCCCATGAAATGCAAAGCAGACAAACAGCAAAACAAAAAGCTTTTGCACTTTTCCCTCCTTCTAGACCCGTGGTACATTTATGTTTTTATGTTTCTTCTTACATATCCTCTTAGTCTACTACTTAATGCTTGGTAATTTGATTTGAAGAATTTCAGTAACTGATTTCCTTTGCATTTCCTTAATTTTCTCATGTAAGTCATGTGCTGAAAGGAGCAATATCAGCTTTTCACTCTGTTGTTGTTCTTCTGTAGGGCAAAGCATAAAAGCTTTAGCTTTCACTCTGAAATATAACAGTTAAGATTTTAGTTCTGCAAGCTTAACAAACAGTATATCTGAGCATCTGTTTACATACAGTTTTTAAACGTGAGCCATTTAACTTTGTTTTGCTTACTATTTCTCTGATTTTACAAAAGATTTTTCAAATCCATAAACATTCTCAGTTAATTTAATGTTATTTCTCTAGCTACTTTGAAAAGTTAAATTTGAATATAAAATGTACTGCCCATTGATTTTTTTGTTGAGACATTTTTTTCAAATGACTCATAGTATGAAGGGAAAAATCTTTTGAAATCCCTTGCTACAAATGACAAAATCCCTTCAGTTACTTTTTCCTTTTAAAGGCCACTTTTGAGATTTTTTACTAAATGATTTTTACTAAATGATGAGTGATACTGCTCTTTAGCTTACTATAAAGAATACTACACATTTTAATCTTGCTGTGTTCAAGCAATAAAGTATATTTTGTACCCACTCCAAGAATTCTGGTACAGTACAAAGTTGGTGGACAAAAATACATTTTCCTGTTTATAGCTTTCCCTCCTGTTCACATCTGGAATAATGCACTGGAGCAACAGTACTACTCCCATTTTCTTACTGTCCTGCCAGTATCAGTGTCCAGCACCAGAGAATTTGAGACATTTTTCTGTTTTTTTCCTTTCCTTTCTGAGAAAAGGCACACTGAAAATCTCCCTCCAGGCAGCAACCTCAAGCAGGTCAGGGTCTGGGAATTCAGCTAATGCAGCAGTTTTGAATACAAGTCCAAGTGGCTGTGCCAGGACCTGAACAAAAACACATTTCAAGAACACCCCAAGTTCTGGAATAACTAAGGTATTATACAAGGTTTAGATATTACACAAGGCCTATGTTTCAGTGCTAAATATTCTGGAGTTATTCAACAGCAGCAGAAAGGTGGAGTTTCGTGGCTTCTGTGAGCATGAAGTAAGACAGGCTCTGTGAAAGGGTTTTTTCCTTTTTCAGTTACATTTTCACGGTCTAGTAACCTGCTACTAATAAGAAAATTGCTACTCCCATCACACTAAGGCAGCTTGTGTATGATGCAATATTATGTTGACCACACAAGAAAACAAAGCGAAACAAAAAAATTTAGAAATCAACCAGTCAGCAAAACATTACACAAACTCAACTGTTTTTTACTTCCCTCAAATCTTTTTCACAGTAAAACTGAGAAACAACAATATTAAGCTTATCTTTCAATTGTCACATGCATATAAATTTCTTCTCCCCAGACCTGTCACCAAGTGCCACAGTGAAGTCCCAGTACAATAGATGGGCAATCACAGATTGAAATGGGAGAATGTTGGGAATTTTAAACAAGGGATGAAGCATTACCATTATAAGCAGCACTTCCATTTCTGTCTGAGGTTGACAGTATTCAATCCTTTGTATTTCACTTGGCAAATACAGCAGCTACTGATAACACACCATCCTCATTACAGGAGAACAAGAGGAAATCTTGCCCGTTTTTGCCCCTAAAGGACCTGAAAGCTGCCAGTTTCTCAGGACTAGGATTGTATTTGTTTCACTGGTTTCCTAGCAACACCTTCCACAATAACAGGCCTGTTTCCCAATATGCAAATGATTGATTTTAAAAGCTCCTCACTTTTTAACTATAAGTTTCATAAAGACTTTTCCCAGGATCACTTAGTTTCCTCTTTTGGTCTCCAGTGTCAGTTGAAGATTAAGTGCTGCACAGTAGGATTTTCAGGGTGGAAAAGCTAAAGAGGGTCTGCATTTACTGCCAAGCCCTCACTGAGACTTTGAAGTGCAATCCCAACGACTTCTGTAAGTGCACTCTGTGCATGTGACTGTGCTGATCTGCTGGAAAGGCAGGAAGGGAATTCTGCTGGGGTTGTCCAAGAATGCTTTTTATCAGACTTTGCAAGTCGTTTCACTGTGATAAAAATAACCACTTGCTTTATCAGCAATTTTACCTGGTATATAGTAATAAATGCTACCTACATTAGGCCCCCACATAATTTACACACCCTACTGAGCCCACCCCAGTTCAAAAAGAGCAGTACCTTTTCCAGAGAAGAGGAAGATGCCATAAGCACCATGTAATTAGAGATGCCTTAAAACAGATGTGATAAACCAAACTGATCATTCAGACACCTATTTAATGTCTATATAATCACCTGATGTGATATTCCAGTCAATTCTTTTTAAGGAGTTGGCTAATTAAACTTAAGAAGTAAAACAGAAACCTTCTCCATTGTTGGTTATAGACACTTTTGGCAAGTTTGATACATAAGAGCAGATACAGGTATCTTATTGGTTTTCTAGCTTCTTAATAGAAGTTGTTTTCAAAGCATAAAGCTGAAGTTAGCAGTGATCACAATACATTTGGTGTGTAAATACTACATGGAAAACTGCATCTTTAATATACTGGATGTGTTGCTCATGCAAATGTTGATAATTCATAATTAGCAGGAGGAAAGGCAAGAGCTGCATACCCTAAGTGCTGATTTATACCAAGTGACCACCACTTATCTTCAAAGTTTAGGAGAGTTCATGCCAGATTTCATTTCTGATGGTTTTAGAGAACATAGTTCTGTTTGTAGGATGTACAATTACAAATTATGACTTTCTGTGGCTTCTTTTGACCATTAGCACTGTTTCTGCTCACACACTCTGCTTATCCATACCTGCTCTCCTCCCAGTCTCGAGACTTCTTTGTTTCATTGGGTTTGATGCAACGGATGTAGTGGGGTGTACACTTCATCAGGGTGCCAACAAGGTCATTGGCTTGTTTCTGTAAAACAAAGGAAAACAACAGGATCTGAGCCAAACAGGGTAAATCCTGAGGGAATTCTACAATTATCAACCTTCTGTTGATGATTCTATTGGCTAGATCCCGTTGCCTTTCTCCAACAACCAAAGGGCTTTGGGATAATATGCACCTCATAAAAAACTCATCAGTAAATAGAAGGCAGCAGCTACATAATACATTTGAGCTTCTATATAAAAATATGGAGTGAACGTATCAAGTAAACCTGTCAGGGTGAAATGTGAGAAAAGAGGTTGGTAAAATACTGATCTGCAAAGTCAGGTGTAATCTAAGTGTGTATTCTGCAATCAGTCTCCAAACAGACACCTCGTGGCACTTGCTGCCTTAGGCAAGGCACTCCTTGGTCAGTAGAGAGACTTCTGTTGACTGGGTGGGTGTTGGATCTGTACATTTCTGCACTGAAAAGAGACCAGTTATCTGCACTTAACTAGGACAGCAAGAGGCTGAGTGTGGTGGCTCATTCATTATGCACATGCAAGTACTGTCAATTTCTGGTTTGGAAAATTCACTGCTATAGGATGCAGCTGAATACAACATTTAATGAACACTAAATGCTGGGCAGAACAATTCCAACAATGCTGAAATAATGCATCACTTTGCCATGAAGTTATGCCTAACATCTTTCTTTAAAAACATCTGGACAGCAAAAAAAAAGGAAATTTTAAAAAAATTTATTTAGCTATTCATACACAAACACACAGCCATATATACACACACCAACACTGTAAAACAAGACATACTTTGATTTTGCTGCCTGCGGTGGTAGGACGGCCCTTCTTGTCCACTTGAAGATTTTCAGGAAACAGAGCCTTTATAAAAGGCCTAGGAAAAAATTTACAAAATAGGGTTGGCATAGAAAGACAATTCAGTGCAGGCATGTCAAGGAATATGCTGTAAAAGTTGATAGTTGAGCAGAATATAAACAGCTATTTCTATTAATCTTGAGTTATATCAAATCTATTTTTAGATTAGTACTTTCCACGAGCCTCATTCCTCACAGAGACCCCTTGCTATTTTAGTGAGCATTGAAAGACATGACACCAGACTTCTAGAAGACTTGAAAAAATGCACACTTCTTAAAAGATATGCATCAATTAATTAAAATACATCACAAAAAAATGTTACTTTGTTTGTCAAAACAGTGCCTGTTCTGAAAGGATGCCAGAGCACGGATGGCCTTGCTTGAGGCCAAAACAAAGGCTGCCATTACCACATTTGAATCTGACACTGCAGTGCCTCCCTTAGTCCAATTTGTAGAAAATGAAGGTCAGGGTAATGAAGTAATGCTGCTCTACTGCAGCCATGGGTTACTTGCACTGTTACACAAAGGAGGTCACCAGGTGCAAAGCAGAGAAGTCAGGCCCTCTGCATCCCTCCGAACCACCACGGCATTCCTAGCTTGAAGCAAGTTTTGCTTACGTACAAATCACTGCTCTGCATGAGTTCAATCAAGTCCATGAAAAGAACATCCCGATTTCTCTCGCAGAATCCATCCATATCATAAGATACCTGGGCCAAGGTGGAAATTGATTGTTTGTGGTAAGTTGAGAACCCAATAATTAAAGAAAATTTAAATTCTGTCCTCATCAGATGCTGTTCTGTACTTTTTGGTTAGTCTGGTAAAACTTAGATACTACAATGAGCACTAAATCCTGGCATGTATTACTAAACTTTTTCACAGCAAACAAAGGAGTTTCATCTTTATATATAAATGCAGTTTAAATTCAAATTTTAAAAAAACTTATGGAATTAGTGAATGGAATATGACAAGTGAATTTAATACCAAATTTTACTAAAAAAAATTTTTGCATAGTGAGGATTTACTGTTATTAACTGCACAAAACCATGAATAGTCTGAGAAACAAACCCAAACACGACAGAACTTTACATTATATTCCCAGTTTTATTGGTGTATCATCACCTAAACATAATTTTTATATCTGAATTCTTCTAAGTTTACTGCTACTGTAATAAACAAACGAGATTACAATTAATAGAAGTCATGAGGCACTCATTTATTACATTTAAATTCTGGTTCTGAGAGCGGCAAGGCCCAGCCTCCTCTCTCCAGCAAGGGCCATTTGTTATGGCATTTTTGCCCTAAGCTCCCTGCACTGTGAAGGGACAGTGTCTCCTGAGATCATCTGGCTGTGGAAAACCCAGCCAGCCCTCTGCAGGGCTTCCCCCTTCCTCTCATTGCTGCTCTCTTTCTTCATAAACACATTACAGAGAATTCAGTGATGATTTCCCACGTTACCTTTCCAGCATAATGATGGATGATAAACCCCTGGTTCCAGCTGTTGAAATGTTCATGAGTCCCAATCTGCATCTGGAGTTTCTGAAGCAGTGTCTGGTCAGCTCCTTCTCCCACTGCGTGCATTGTGGCACACACGTCATCTAAAATGCTCATAATCCCTGGGGGGTTCTGATGTGTTGGGGAACAACAACAGCAGCACAAGCGAGGAAGAAAAAAATTATGATGTCAGTTTTTTCCCCCAAACAGAAAATCGTCTTTGCTACAAAAACACTAGAGCACAGTCAGAAATTATTTCCCTCCAATCAACTGAGATTAACTTTTACACCAATATGCAAATAGTTTAAGGAGAGATGACATTTCATGGGATGATAGTGACAGTGGGAAATGATGGAGGAAACAGTGATTACTGTTGAAAAAAAAAAAAACCCACATTAATAAAACCACCAAAACACTCAACATTTGTTTAAAGTTTCTTTCCTCATTCCACCAAAAAGTAAACCCATGTCTGAGGAAAATATTTAAATGCACATGCTGTAGTTTGACAAACTTAGAGCTATATATCTGAGATTGGGAGGGAAATCTTACTCTCTTCCTAGTTATCCTCATACAGACAGGAAATGAGCAAAATCTGATGTGCATTTAAGCACAAGTCACTACAGTCTTCGAACTACTGTTCTGGCCTACATGAAGAACAATCTGAAAAACACCCTACTTCTGACCTAAAGGACAACTCAACGTTGTTCTCACCCCAAAACAGAACATAAAGAACTGAAACTGCAGAACAGTCTATGGAGCAAAACCACAAAATTTCTTTTATCTGCAATACTGTCTCTTCACTTGTTTCTGCTGAAATTGCAACAGCACCTTGAAGGAAAGGTGGTGCTGTAGCTTCCCCAAACTGAATTACATCTGCAGGGACACAGAGCATTATCTGAAGCACAGTGTGTCAGTAAGGGCATGAAAAATTTAGGCAGATACAATTTTTTTCCATTAATAATTTTTTAGTCACATGTCAATCATGCTATGGGTATAGTTCTCTTTTTGGATGGTATCTTACATGACATATCTTAGAGCTCCTATAAGACATCTTATGTAAGATTTATATATAGACTTAGTATGACTCAGTAACTGAACAACAGTATTTGCATTTTCCTATGAACCTTCTTTACAGAAAAAGCAGTTGTCCAAACGTTTAAGAGAAAAAAATCTTGTTTTCTCCACCTGTTTGTTCTAAATACTTACCACTTTGTTCTCTATAAGGTCGCACACTATTTTGTTGTTAAAGTATTCTATTGGTGTCCATCTAATTCCTTCTTGCACATATTCTTCCTGTTAAGTAAAAAGAAAAAGATGCAAACATTCCTTTGCACTGTAGATGTAGCACTAGATTTACAACACACTCCACAGACACAAACTCTGCACTACTCATGTTCAGGAAGACTTGCCAAATGTATGACTGGGTGGAGGTGGGAGAAATGACCCTACTGATAGTTAAATCCAGCTCTCTGCTGCCTAAAAGATGAATAGGAATCCTACTCTGTTCTCCCCACACATTCCTTTGTCATTCACAGCCCTTCCGTGGTTACTGACAACAGCAGGAAGATTTCAACAGTGCATGTATTGTCTAAGCACTTTGCAAATAGTAACAAAATGACTTTTACAGCATCTTGACAGTGCACCTAAGCATCCACATCCTGATCTATTTTAAAAATTAAGACTGTGACAGGCACATTGAGGATCAGATCCCCAAGACAACACATTTGGAAACGTACATGAAATGAAGACACAGCTTTTTATTTCTGTATGCAATTACTGTATCCATAAAGACACCTAAAGAATGACTGGAGAAAAACCCATATTAAATTTGAGTAAGCTGACCCAGGCAGTTGCACATATAAGGGCTCAGTAGACACTTTGCAGGTCACTTGTGCACTCAGTGCCATGACTGGTTACTTTCCCACAAAGGCAATTGTGTCTGGGCATTCCTGAAAATATTGTCCCAAAGCTGGTGCCAGCCCTGAGCTCAGGCTGCACACAGGGCTCCTGTCTCAGCTGCATCCTGTCTGCCCTCCCATGCAGAAACAAAAAAGTGAGATTTGGCAGTCAGACTGTGAGCAGAGAACTGCAAATACTTTCACAAGTATTTTTGCATTTCCCCGATCTATTTCACTTTTACATATACACACACACATATAAAAATATATATATTTAAAAATCAAAAAAGGTGTGGAGGAAATAAGGAAAGTATCCCCAATGAAATGTGTGTCATGCTGAAGGGAAGCCCAGGGATGGAGCCAGGCTGCAGCTTTCCATCCCTGCCCATGAGTCAGACTCTGCAGCAAGCCTGGGCACAGTCATATGACTGCATTAGCACACCGTGGGGTGGACTGGCTTCTGCACCACTCCATCGGAGAACAAATGCCTGCAGCTGATGTCATTTATAGTTTTAGGGTCAGCCAACAACAAAGGTAGTTTTCTTTCCCTTTGTCTTGCTTAACAAGGTAGATTTTACTGTTAACAGATGATGAAACCTCGATTTTTCCACCAGTTGAAAAAGGAATAGCTCATTTGTGAATTCCAAAGTAATAAACGTCTGGTTACCTGCTCTGCCTTCAGTGTCAGTTCAATAAAAATCTGCTGCAGTTTTTCATTTACAAAGTTGATGCAGAACTGTTCAAAACCATTTTTCTGTAGAAAAGGAAACAATTTAAAAATTAGTCTCCTGCCTTATATACAATAATTTTTAGTTCTTATGCTGGCAATAAGCTTCAAAGAAACACTGTCAGTGATAGATGTGTTGCTGACTTTATAGACATTTTGTGGAATCTCAGATCTTTCTTTTAAGATCAATGACTTTGTTTGAAGTTTCTTCAATACCTCATGTTTATTAAGTGAGACATTACCAGTGAGATCACAATGTCCAGGAAGCTGGGTTGGGATTTTTTTTTTTTGCTTTTATTCTGGCTATAGGATCTGTGGGGGTTTTTTCTGGTTTAAATTTTTTCCCCTCTAAATTACAAAAAGACTCTTATAGGTCAGATCTGCTCAAACCCCAAATATTGCATTGCTTACCTGAAATATTTCAAAGCCATAAATATCAAGGACACCGATGTTATATTCTTCGTGGTCCTTCTCCATAGCCTTATTAATAGACTAACAAAACAGAAACAAAACATAAAACAAAGTGTAGTTTATACATTTAAAATAGATCAATATTCTTAAATATTTATATTAAAATTCTTTAAAAATAATATATTTGAATTGAATATAAATATTCATAATAGATTACTTTGCTTTCACTGTTTAATAAAGTGTTACTAACAGTTAGGAAATGAACAGTAGGTTGTCCTGTTTTCCAGGTCAGTGAGCCTTTGGATCTACTATCTATAAAAATCTTTCCCCTTCACTGTAATTGGCTCAGTTCAATAAAAGGAGCCAAGAGAAAAAGAACAGCTTTAGGTCTGATATTTGATGAATTTTGCAGAGGGTGCACTGAATCTCTTCAGCTCACTCTGCGTTCCCCTCCTCCGCAGCGTCAGTGCAGGTTCAGCACAGGGTGGGATGAGAGGGCTGGTGAGGAGGGAAGCTCTGGGTCACTGCTGAGCCCCCCGGAGCAGATCCCGGGTGCATCAGGAGCACCCGGGGCTCCCAGCCCAGCCCAGGGTCTCACCCCGAATGAGAGAGCACTTTGGCACGGAGAAAGGAATTTGGCCACTGGCTCCACTGCCAGACCTGGATGGTGAAGGGGCTCTTTGCAGGGAAGTGGGATCAGAGAGCAGGGACCATAACCAAGTAACTCTGCTCAGCTTTGAAGGAGGAGGGCAGACTCGGAGGAGTACGGATGCTGACAGGGAGGGGACCAGGATCCCATACAGGAAAGTCACAGCAGGAGCCTGAAAGCACAGCTCGTGTCAGAGTCAGTGCCCTGGGCTTGGCATCCATGCTCACACTCCCACTGCACTCTGCAGGCTTGGCCAAAGCACCCACAGGCAAGAGAAGGCCTGCAAGGAACATTCCTAGTGCACTCGAACTTGTTTTGATACTTCAGTAGAATCAAGCAAATCCAACTTACATCCACCAAGTAATCAAACACACGGGAATGAAGGGCCTTGGCCAGTGCATCCCTGGTGTAGCAGGCTTGTTCCACATTTAGTGTGACATTAATGGACTCAGATTTGCCTCCCCACTTGCTGTCCATCTGTCTGCTGGTCAGTTTTTCCTTTAGGCGGTCCTGGTTGATTCCCAGGAGAAAAGCAGGGAAAGCTAAAACTGCAAGAAAGATCAGGCTTACTGGATTATGACTTAGAGACTAAATACAGAACAAAGAAAAAAATTAACTGTATCTTGAATAACAATAAAACTCATGGGGTGTGCAGCTTAGAAAGGAAAAGAGGAGTGATTTATGTCTTCAAAATTTCCCAATGCTCCTCAAGGACGTTTTCAACTCTACTTACATGGATTTCAATTAAGGTAAACCACCTTGATGTAAAATAGTCAGCTATTTCTGTCCTTCAGTCCTTCAAACATGTAAGCTGCCACAGGACATAGTTTTGAACTGTGTGGTTCAAACAAATCACTCTTGGAAGAGATGGAAATAAAATATAGAGCTCACACATGAAATAAAATTAACACCATTGAAAATTCCTTGTAAAAACATGAAATGTTTAAAATATAATAAAAAGTAGGCTATCTGCTTCCTAATATCCTTTCCCTTTCTTCTTGTAAGTTAGGAGATTGCAAAAAGTTTTCAAATACCTTGCGTTTTATTTTTTAATCCCTTATTCTGTAAGTACTCTGCCAATTCTGTTTCCCTTGTTTAAAAGTAAAGCACAAAAATACATCTGTGCAATAAGCAGCCCTGGGTCCAGTATTCTCTGCACTCTCAGCACATGGTGCAGATGTTGCTGCAGGTGTCACACACCTTAAAGAGTGGAAAAACAGAAGTGTCTTGAAAGCAAATGGAAACAGCTCCCGAGAAAAACTCTTGGAGCTGGTATTGCACCTCACTAAACCACATAATCCTCTAACAGAATTTCCTCCATGTTCCATTGGTTTCAGATCTACTTTACTGGTGTGGGGAGGATGTAAAATAATCACTAAGGCAGCAGCCAGTTGTGCTTTACACACATCTGTAATGTCACAGCATGACTTCACTAAACCCTTTAGTACATTATTCCAAAAGTATTTTTAAAATTGAAAATAACCACCAGCTTTCTGAAATATGATTTATTACCATCAGCAAACTGATTAGATTTACTCTGGAGTACCAGGAATCACACAAAGTCAAGTCGCTGGCAACATCTCTGGTAATTCAGAGAACTCAGGCTGAAGAACACATGAAAAAGTCAATCGTTATATGCTTCGAAATGGGAAAGAATGTAGGCAATTATAAACCAAATATGCTCACGTATACTGTAAGATGCCAGGAAAAATGCTTAACCAATACTACTGGTAAGAATTTATGAAGACAGTCTAATTGGCAAGAACCACCATGCAGAGCTCAGAAACTCTCCCTTCCCAGTGCTAATGATTTACTGTAAGGGAAGAGTAGCTGGCCAGCACTTGATACAACTTCACATTCTTAAGATGCCTGATTGTTTTCCCTTGTTAGGGACCATAAAGTTACAGTCTGGAAATTATTATAAAGCAGGATATGCATGTAATTGAAAAAATGATCCTCAAAGAGTCATCAGTAGCATTCAGTGGAATAGTTTTAAATACACTCTGTGAAGGAAAGCTGAAAAGATTGGGCTCACTTCATGGGCTTCCAGGAAGTGAAAAACAACCCTTTCAATACAATGCAAGTGTAAAGAGGGATGGTTTAAATTCTTCTCTCCTTCCAAGACAGAAGTACTAGTATTTGCCATGATTTGTAACATGGAAGATTTCCACTAAATAAGAACTTTTTTCACCTATTAATATAATCAAGAACTAGAGCAGATAGCAATCACTGGCAGTTTTAAAGATTTATTTGTCCAACAGTCTGTCAAGAATGGTCTGTATAGATTTGATTCTGACTCAGAGCAAGAGTAGAGTTTTTGGTGTCCCAAAGAATGGCCTCTGCATGTTTTTTTGCAATTGGCTGTATAACAACAAGAACACTATTGACCAAGTTCTTAAACTTTTTATTATTTCAGGCTTATGCAAAACAGGACTGACCACTGGTCATTCCTTGTGCTTTATCTTTTGTGGCTATGCAGGCTATAAATGCTTTACTATTCAGCTGGCTAGGACAAACAGTAAACTGGGAGGAGGACTAATGAAGAAGACAAATGAGGCCAACTTTCATCTTCATAATGCAGAAACTGTACTAGACATGGCTATTTCTTCTCTGGCTTCTTTAAATTCAGTATATTTACATGTAAGTTTGATATTCATTCTACTTTCTAATTTCTTCCCATGTATTACTTATACACAATTTATGTATTTGTATCCCAGTGAGCAGGAGAAACAGTGGACATGGCTCATCATAGAAACACATTCGCTTTTAAAGGTTTATTTTCAATTCATGTCTTTGCCATTTGTTATTTTGATGCAGCTCACTCTGTATCCATCTTGCATGGCTTTTAAATGCCTTGATTTCATTCAAAGATTTAACACTGTGATTTAAATCAAAGCACAGCAGCTCATTTGGAATCAAAAGGCATATAAATACAATGCCACAAAATGTTTTTCTTTGGGTTCACTTAATTTCTTGATTTGAGAGACTAGTAAGGTTAAAAATTCGTAATTTTTATTTCCCAACTTCTTAAAACAAATAGCAGGGCAGCACTAATACAGTTGAGTATGAAGTTGGCTGCACAAGGTAGGTTAGTTATGAATAAAGTATCTAAAACTAAACAAAAGCAATTCTCCTAAACATAAGACCCATTCTGAACTAAGAATTAAGAGAACACACAGGTATGTATAAGGTACTATTATATATGTTGTGCTTATCCACTCTGTCTTTAAACTATCAAAGTACCATAAATCCACATTAGATGCAAGGTATAAATCACAACAAAAACATTTAAAACTCAAGGTCCATTAACATTCCAACACCTTGCTGCTGTGGGCTCAGCTGCTACAGAACAGCAGCACGTGCTGAGGGATGCAAGGATGGGGCACTGTGGAAAAGGGAATTGTAAAGAAGTAGTTGCTCAGTAGCTATACCTTACCGTGAGGTATCAGTTGAGGAATTTGAGACAGGAAACATAACTGTAGGATGTAAATTCTGCCTTTCAGTCCAGCTCTGAACCTCTGTTTACAAGGCACATGTGCACACCTGTACAGATGCTGGACATCAGCTACGTCCTGAGCCAGGGACACCCACAGCTGGGAGCTGCTCTCACAGGACAGCGAGGCCACACTAACCACATAACTAACAGGGG
Organism: Daphoenositta chrysoptera; assembly: GCA_013397915.1. Lineage (NCBI taxonomy): Eukaryota > Metazoa > Chordata > Aves > Passeriformes > Daphoenositta > Daphoenositta chrysoptera. Next base: position 1,478,831 of record VZRO01002634.1, read on the forward strand.
GTTTTATGAATGTGTGCTGATGCTCTGAAAGAAGTGGAGTTCAAGCCCTTCTTACACTGTCTATTATTTCACACTCAAAGGTTGAATAGGATTTCTACATTCAAAATCACACTCCTGTTAAGTCAGTGGCCTTTTACAAGACAAAAGAGGGGCCTCAGCACCTGGTTCTGGCAGAAACTCTCAATTGGCAGCCTCGCACTCTAAGAAATGATGCTCTGTTTGGATAAGCAGCTCTAAATTGCAGTTCACCTCCTGCCATCTGGGCTGCAGCCCACTGCTGCTCCTGTAACAGTTTCCAGAGGTACTTACACTCCTCGCTCTCCACTCCTGCATAGTTGCCAACTTCTTTGAAGCTGATGTTTCCCAAATGCAATATTCCTGCCACTATCTGCAGTACCAATGCCTGCTCCTCTGCAAAGATTCCAATCACACTCATTGCATGCTGGGAAGAAAAACAAACAAACAAACTTGTATCAGTCAAAGACTCTTGTCTGAGAAGTCTTTTTAAAATTCTGGTGTCAAAAAGTAGAGTTATTCAAAGCAGTTCAGATTCCTAAGGCAACCAAATTTCATTACAGCTGCAATGAAGTTTCAAAGGGTACCAGATGTCCTACTTCAGCATTTCTGTATTTTTTTAATTAAATACGGAAGCATCTACACTATTTAGATGTATTAACAAAACGAATTCTGGAAAAAATAAACTTATTAAAAAACAAACACCTGCTTTTAAGCATCACACTAAAAAGAAATAGTTTCATTGCAAAGTGGGAAACAATGAACCTAAGATACAATGATTTTATTCCTTCTACACAGACAGTTTGTCCACCAAGACCAAGAATTTTGGAGTTCAGAGTACATGATAACTTACAGAACATCTTCTCAACTGACTGTTTTTCTAAAATACCAAATAAGCTCCAAGACAACAGTAACAATTATTCTGTTGGGCCTTTAAATGCGCTACATACATAAATGTGTTAATACACCTTCTTTAAATAGTAAATTGCTAAGAATGGGACACCAGCAGTTGGCAGGTCACAAAATGAACTGGCAACAGCACTGGATAAAGATCCCTGATCTGTGCTTTCTCACTCCCTTTCTCAAGCTTTTCAGCTATACTGTTTTAAATAAGCATGGAAGATCAGCCAGCACTGGGAATTCAGCTAAAGCAGAGCACTCTTTTATATTTTCTTCTAATGCAAGTTCCTCACTGTGTTTGCATTTTCACACGTTTCATACTACAGATCATCTGCACAAATTAAATTTCATTAAATTTGCACCCTTCTGAAAAAGAACAAATGGAAAAACAAAACACCTTTCTACAAAAGCTATCTATCTTCAGGGTAACATACCTCCTCCTCAGGGCAAAATACAACTAGAATAAGTCATATCTACAATAATTATTCATTCCCACATTAACAGATCAGTGCCTTTGCTAAAAATGCACAGTGAAATGAACATACATCCACCACTATGTAAATCATACAGTGAAGAACTCACCAGTGTTTCTTGGAAATCTGATTTGTCATTGATGTCATCGACTTTGTAGGACCCAGAGAGACTCAGATAGTAATAGTAGTCCATGCTGGTAATGCCAAGGCTGCTTTTTTGTTCTGAGGAGGCCCCTTCAATTAGCTGCAGAATAAAAACCTCCAAATTAGGTATCATCCAACAATCTTCAGCAGAGTTGAGGAGGCTCAGAAACAGATGACTGAGCCTGAAATTACTGAGAGAGAGATGGCTGGTGCAGTGCCAGGGATGTATCCTTCCTATCTTCTGGTAATTGCTTAATCCAAAAGACCTTGCTTCTCAATCCCATTCCCATGAATGGTTTCGTTCTAACTTCACAACTAATAAATAGCTAAAAATGTGACTGACTTGAATGCCTTCCATTATCTTTACCTCACAAAGAAAAGGCAAAGTGGGTTTTCCAATCCACAATGCATTCCCTAAATCCTCAGGAGCAATGTTTTCCACAGCCAGTGCAAGGCAGGCAGAGTAGAAAGCACATTCAGAAAGCATCATCTGTGACTCTCACTGTGAGGACGAGCACCCTTCATGCTCCTCAGGCCCCTGCAAAGGCCACGCAGCCGTGCACAGGCATGGCTGCAACAGGGAGGAACAAACTCACCTCAAAACAGAGCTGTCAAAACCCCATGGTCTCTTAACTCTTGTGTCAAAAACCCTCTCCTGGCCACAGGAAAATGAGCAGGACAGAGCAAATCATACATATACCTCAGAAGAGAAGAACACAGCTCCTGGAGCAAGTCCAGCTCCAACTCAGCTTTCCATCCTGGCAATGGCACCTCAACTTTATGTGAAGCTGGCTACAGTCACTTACAATGCCCTGTCTCAGCCCTAGTTTTGTAGAGCTTGGTCAGCAGTACTCCAGCAGGTGAGGACCTAGCACATCACGGACCAGGGAAGGCCAGCAAAGTCTTTTCAAACACAAAAAACGGGGATACTTGGATGATTCAACAAAGAGTATTATCACAAATGTCCCAGAAAAGTTAACTGCGAATCAAATCTCTTTCACAGGAAGTATATATATATAAAAACTGGCCTCTCTCTCTCTTTATATATAGGCCAGTTTAAAAAGAAATCTGCTGAAAAGTTCTCATTTTCTATTATATTCTCCTAGACTTTTCCATATGGGAGTTCACAATGACTTTCCAAGCAAGGCTTTGAAATACTGCAGTATTTTGTTCTGTTTTGAAAGGCAGCCAGGCAGGTCTATGGCAGATGGTGTCTCATCATGCTATTGAGCTCCCCAGCAGAGGCCAGGTTACCTTTCCAGTGTGCACTCAAATCTCACTGCTTTGAGAATGACTTTTCAATCAAAACCAAAAACAGGTCATAGACACTTTACATAACTCAAAAAGGACTTAAGACACTTCTGACCTGGTAAAAAATGTGAAAACTCCTCTCTCCAGGATTCCTCATTACAACTCGAGATTTTTCCAGTAGGAAGTTGGAGATTTTCCCTCCATCTGGTTCTCCACCTGGGCTAAACTGTATTTCAAAGTATTTCCCCTGCAATAAATAATTCAAGCTGTTAAATGATTAGTAAATGCAAATTCAAAATTATGCACTTATACTCTATTCCAAGCAAGGTTATGAGGATATTTCATCTTTATGGATTCAGAGACAAAGCTGCCTCAAGGTACAACCTAAACTCTTGAACCATCATGTCTTTTTTTCTGCATTTATACAGCTCGACATTAACACATCACATGTTAATGCAAATGTAGAGAGGAGATCAGTGGCTTCTCTTCACTGCTGAGACTCTTGCTTAGTATAAAGGAAACCACGAGGCTCACCTACACAGCAAGTCAGTTCAACAGATTTACAACCAACAGCAAACTGTTCTGCTTGGAAGCAAAGCAAAGCCACGATCTCTTGCTTTCAGGGAGACATTAATTGCATTAACACTGACGTTACCAAGGAACACATCTCAAATTTTAATATGTGTAACTTTTTGAAATGGAACCTGTAGTGGGCAGTCATTTCATAAGATTACCTTGACCCTTCTGGAATGAGACTGAAGGTAATGCCTGCCTACTGCCTGTATATAATAGTAAAGGCTGCAGCCCTGATACTTCAAAAACTGTAACCAGTACATATAGAGAAAGAAATGCACAACCTATATGGCATGAAACAGAAGCCTCTGACATATACTGTGTTTGTTTTTAAACACACTCTATATCTTATTCAGATTTACCCCACCTGTAGCAAATTTATATTATACCCCTAAATACTGTCTCTGTAACAGCACAGAAGTTGGAAGAGTAAAGTCAGCTCTAAGGTAGAGGGACTTACAAATCTGCTGGAGTTGTTGTTCCGTACAGTTTTTGCATTCCCAAAGGCCTCCAGTAAAGGGTTGGATTGTAGAATAATATCTTTAACATGCTAAAATTTTAGGAAATGAAAGAATACAAATTCAGAAACAGAAGTTTTTAAAGTTCTTACAGATTTTCTAAAAAAAAAAAAACCCATGACATATAAATTATATATTATAAAGGCAAGAAATCCTGCACCTGTAAAAAATTCTCCTGATCAGATAAGGAACAGAATCCAACCTTTTTTCTTTTTGAGGGCTTTTAGTTCCTATTTTTTGAGGAAAATCCTACAGAATTAAACAAAACGTCTGAGGTTAAAACCTGGTTCTTCTGTTCATTGTTCTGCCAAGCAACACACACAGCCAATAAACTGACCTGTTTTTTCCATCATCTTCATTTTAAACCACGCTTACACAAGAGCATTTAAATCTTTTGGGGGGTCTGGAACCACAACCAATGAAGTCAGAGCAGCATTAAATTTAGGAAGCTGCAAGTGCTGAGCAATCTGTTTTGGGATCACTGATAATGCTATCCAGTTATCTTAGAAAGCAATGTAACATGTTACTTTTGTCTTTTTATCTCATCCTGGGAGCTGGAAACAGGAAGAAGACACCAGCTTTGGGAAAAAACCAGTGCATGCTGGGTTGTGAAAAGAAGATGGAATTTTATTTCAAAAGAAATGCTCAAGGCAACCTACCAACCTCATCAACTCTAACTCTGTAATTACTCAGAGTATTTTTTAATTTTGTACAAAAAGCCGAAATCTTTTAAATAAAACAAAATATTTATTTATAAACTATGGTTACATTTATTGCAAAAATAACACAATGCACTCTCTCTCTGGATCATTCTCTTGGTTACTGAGTTATTCCCTGCAATGTTCCCAGTATGGCTGTTGTGCAAAACTATGCAGAAAGAACAACTCGACATCAGAGACTGCAGTAAAGCAAAAATTACAGTAGGCACTCAACAGGAGCGGGCTGGTAAAAGCAGCCACTACCTACCACTGCCTGTCACTGAAGTAATGGCACTGTAATGTCATTAAGGGAATTTTCATGGCTATTTAACTCATTAGCTTCAGCTCATAGGTAGAGCAGACATCAACAATATAGTTATTAACAAATGCAACTATTTGTTCTTTTAGGCAGATTTCACACAACCTAATTTTGCCTAGATAACCTCATAAAACAAAATTATATTCTTGCTGTGGCTCTTTGATGTATACACACAAATTAGAAGTTTAAAGGAAGCAACAGAAACCCAAAACGCCAGTTCAGCTTTCCATAAAATGCCAACACAGGAGGAAAAAACCACACACCCACTAAAAGGATTGATTGTTGTTCTTAATCTGGTTTAGAACAATTAAAGTACATCTTACCACTTAACTAAAAAAAGAACCCCAAAAAAACCCTAGCCTGTAGATGCAATCCAGCATAAGGGCTACAGCAGCTGGAGCAGAGCTGACTGGCCCTGTGGCTGGCCCTGCCGTGGCTCCCATCCAGCACCCTGCAGGTGAGGAAAGCTGCCCAGCCCAGGGCTCTCTGCCTTGGGGCCCACGTGTTTCTGCCTGCTCACCCCCAAGTCCCCCAGGCCAAAAGTGCCCCTCACCTGCCAGTGTCTGCCACAACACCCTTGGCCATTCCACCTGGCAAAGTGAATCTTTAGACTAAGCTTACGCTTCAGTATTACTCTGTATCAACTCACCTGTACTTTAGGGCCACCTCCTGAAATTTTGGAGATATAACTCATGATATATTTAGCAGCTACAGTCTTTCCAGCACCACTTTCCCCACTACAGAAAAAGAAACACAAAAATGTACATATTAGTTTTTAAGTAACTCTACACTGGGGTAATTTGAAGTTCATCTCCTCCAACCAAGGCAAGGTACCTTAATTATATACACCACATTCACACTGGGGTAACCTGGTAATATAGACTGATACAGTGTGGTAGCATCATACTTGGATATGTTTGTGAATACAGAACTCTGAACACACCATCCTGCATGGACACCAGAAACTCTGTGAGACCCCAAGGTCAAGAAAGTAAACATACATTGAGAAAACTCTACTTAAACCAAGATGCTTGAAAGAGAATATATGTGTTAAAAACTCAATTCCCATCTAAATTCAGGGGGATTTCAGGTCTTGACACAAAAACTAATTTGAAAATCTGAGCTGTGCATCCTATGCCAGATACCTACTTCATTTTAGTAATTTTTTGTTTTAGGTGTTCCTGAATAAAATAATGAGGCATTATTAATCACATCCTGAATGACGGAAGAACTACCTTCCTGTTCCTATGCCTCTTGACACAGGGTACAGGGAGCCTTAATATCCCATACTAGCTCTCACAATTCCTTCCTTCCTTGATAATATTTCACTTCAATGGTGAATGGTGTTTACAACATCAGCAGCTTTGCCTTCTTGCAATCAGTAAGTTTCTCAAGAAGGAAAGAAAACTGGCATGCCAGACAATCCAACCTCCCTTCACTTTGTCCCTTAAAGCTAACTTCATTTCAACAGAATTCCTCCAGACTCAGTAAACCTTGGTGCAAGTCAGCTGTGACTTTAATGCATGTCCTGTGACCTGGACAACTACACCAAAGCAAAAAGACCAATGCACAGATGTTGGTTCAACGTCACAAAAAGAGCTAAATTAGTTTTCTCTTCTGTGAAAATCTGTGCTATCTCTAAACTCCTGAATAATTCCAGTGAATGTTGTTGACTCTTCTATCCTGCACCCACTTGTTCCTGGATATGGATCAAATGCACATCTTTTCCTGCACAAATTTTAGCTACACCTGCCAAAGAAACATCAGCATGTCCTGCACAGGAAGGGACTCACCAAGAAAGAACAACTCAGAGCTCCTTATCAGCATGACTAACAGAGACATTTTTAAAGGTTTCATTCTCATTTCACTTCAAACTCCCCAAACTGCCAAGCTGCAAATGTAATTTTACATCTTTAAAGCTTCCAAACAACACAGAAATACTGAATGGCTTTTATAAATTATCTTCCGAGAAATGTTTTCATGCTTTTGTCTTCTCCTGACTACAGTTTTACAGATCAAACTGAAAACCTGAAAAGGTGAAAAAGTACTTATTGAGCATCCATCTGTAGAGCACAGACCATGATTATTATCATTCTTCTGAGTCACCTTTTCCCAACCAAAGCCTGTATTGTGCATATCTAATACATTCACAGGGACAGAGTTTGATGAATGACAAACTACTTTTAGAAGTTCAAATCATGAATAGTTCAATAATTAAAATAACATTTCTTCAAAACCTGCTGGCAGTAAATTTGTTCTTCCTGTTGTACAACTAGACAAACCAATTGAAACTGAATCATACTCTGAGCTTACAAACTGCAGTTTTCAACCGAGTACAGGGGAGGATCCAGGGCCAAACACTAAATGAATTTGATCAGGTATTATTTATCATACAGTAAAAATATAACATATTTCTGTAAGATTTTCTTCAATGCATCCATTATCCTTCTCCTCCTTGCTCAAATTAAATGTGGCTTGTATTTCTTACTCCATAGTGTCTGCCACAGAACTGACCTGGAGTAATAAAGCTCCATTTTATTGTTAGTCTCTGTTTCAATGTAAGTGGTCCTTCCTAGTAAATTTATTTGGCCGAAAGACTGCCTTCTAGAGTTTCCTTTATATTTATGCATGCATACACTGCTTTTCAGTTTTATGTTTTTATTGATCAAAGACCAGCAAATTGCTCCAATTAAGCTAGAATAAAACAAGAAGATGAATTATTTATGAACCAAAGCAGCTTTATCTGATGGGATGGTATCCTGCCCCCAGTAAAGCTCAGGTATTCAAATGGAACAGGGAAATTATGGCATTCCTGCCAAATGGTTCTCATGCAGCTCCCTTTATATAAATCTGCATGCCCTGCTGCTATTAAAACTATTTTAAGAAGATGTAAGAATCATCTAACTTGGTAGTTTGAAGTATGTTGGAAGTATGGAGGTTTTGAAAGCTTGAAAAAAGTTCTTAAAATGGCTTAAAGTGGATTGTGGTATCGACAATTTTCTCAGAGACTTTTTCTTGCTAAAAGTAAAACCATCACATAGTCTCAATTACTAACAAAAATTATAATGTTCTTAAAGATGTATTGTTTCTTCTAGCACTATTTGCCACTTCAGAAAAATGACTTTTTCTTCACCAAAGTCAATTAATGCTCAGTTGAAAGCAGAATAAGACTACAAACGCAGAAGGCAATTTTTTTGCTCCTTGCTTCCTTCCCAGAGGAAACAATCAGCAATTACAGAAGCAAGATCCGATACACAGCGGATACTTCTCTCTAAAACGAATTTTCTGAGTGACATTTAATATGGTATCCATGGCTCTAGAACAATACAAGTGATGCTTATCTACACTGCCAGGACAATGTAGAAATTTTAATACCAAATATTTATAAAGAACTCTTGGATCTGCCACTAAAGAACGCTGTATATGTAAAATACTCTGATGTGTTTGGGTAAGCTTTTTTGTTTGTTTACACAGAAAATTTACCTGCTGCAATCCATGCTCAGAGAAACCTCAGTAGCATGACTTCAGTGAAATATTTTCCCCTTCTGAATCAGAGCTTTAACCTAACCGTTCTTACCGTGTTAGACTTAGTTTCCACCACTTCCTCATTAAAATTCAACTATATTTCCAGTCAGGTTCTCTACAGACATTTTAGAATGATCAGTCATTTGAGTCTTCTGGAAAGCTGAGATACAGAACCTGACTAGTAATCTCATATTAAATTTTGAACTTAATAGATTTAAGATAAACATGAGCTGTTCACTAAAAGCTGTTGGGGTAAATGATCTTTTCATTAACACTTATTTGTAGTATATAAGATGTATTGTCTTTTTAGATATGCAGTTATCATACACTGCTTTCCTGGACTCAAATGTCACCACACAAATGCAAAATGTAAACTGAAACTACAAACAAGAAAAACTGCTTCAAAGCAACGGCAACATCTCGTGGCAGGGATCACAGAATCAAAGGGAAAATAAAGTCCTCAGCTTTATAAAAAAGTAAAACCTTAACAACACTCTGAAGAAATGCATTTATTGCTACATAATAGAAAAATACTAATCATAACCTCCACTCCCTTAATTAAAGGACAGTGATAGCCCAAAAAGAATTAAAAGCCACAAGACAATCCTTTATAATTAAACTCTTGACTGGACAACTCCTTGTTGATAGTCTGGAAGGGCTGCCATGTCACATGGGGGAGAAATGACAACAGTGTTTTAATTGCCACCAACGAGCTTAGTTCAAGAAAGGTCTAAATTAAGTATCATGCCTCAGTAAAACATGAGCTTAATGAGAAATACAGTCCAGCTTAGCTGTGTTACCCCTGTGAGTGAACTTCCTCTGCACTTCTGCCCATGCACACAGAGCCAGGGAAGACCTGGGGGCCCTACTCCCTCTTCCCACCTAAGCACACCCTGCTCCTGGATTCAGCCCATGAATAACCTCATTGTTTATTTACTCTGCAGCAGCCATGCAAAGAAGCTCAGCTATGATTAGACATGTGCATATGTACTTTTCTTAACACGTATGCAAATATGCTGAAATTACTCAGCTAATGAAAAAGCCTTCCCTGGCCTTAGAAATGTTGTTTGGTAACAGTTTTTCTTTTAAAATTAGTATTATCATATGAAAAAAGGTTATTTTTGGTTGCCACTTATCCAGCCTTTCAGAGAATTGCATTTTCTTTTGGATCTGCTTTCCCAGTTCATTCACTGACTTTTGAAGAGGATGAGTTTTTTCTAACAGTGTCTAAGTGCATCTGGAATTAATGTCCAGGCAGAAGGTGTTCTGCCTACATGAGGGACCCTCCTTCACCTGCCTGGAAACACACACCTGGTCTGTGGGAATGCACTTTTCCCCCCAGGTTTGGAGGCAGATGCCACAGGTGCCCAAAGCACACAGCCCCTTCCCCACCATCCTTGAGTCACCATTCCTGAGGCTCCAGATGCAACAGAAGCCAGACTTAGCCTTTGTGCTCTGTGAATAGGTCCAGCCTACACCTTATTTCCTACCTTCTCTCTTTGCCAACCTTTCTTTAGGGGGACATCTGCCATCTTGAGGAGGAAAAAGAAGGAAAAACCTGAAGCTAGTTCTGTTCCTTCTGTTCCACCAGGGATTTTCAGTGGAGTCACTCCGAATTCAGAGCAGTTATGAAGTAGATAAGCAAGCAGCACCTCACCATAACCATACTGTTATCATCACTCATCTTCCACAGGACAGATTTTTACAGCAAAAACGATGTTTCACTGAACACCAAGGTTCATTTGGAGTTGCTTATGCTCAGCAGCTTCTGTGGCACTGACAACAGACAGAGCTGTGTCTCAATTTTTTGTGAATCACCAGTTTAGGGGCAGGAACGGTGAAGTCCTTGGGAGTTAACAAGTGAAACTGATGAAGTGGTAGCAGACACTGAGCTAGGCAGAACATTCATTTCACTCAAGAGCTCCAGCATCCTGGGAGCTGCCAGTCTGCAGCAATTTCAGTGCCTTCTGCTCCACACAATACAACGTAAAGCAAGCAAACCCCAAGAAACCTCCTTCTAAAGCCAGCCCTGGTTGTTGGAAATAGTGATGACGTTAAATCAGAAAATACAAGATGTATCTAAACAGTTTAAATCAAATGGGGTCCAAAGGATTAAGATATCAATGAAAAAACATAAATTTAGTGAGCAGCTGAGTTACTTGATTTATTATTTATAAAAGTAATTTCTAGGTGTCCTAAAAAATCAAAAACCATGGGGTTTAAGTCTAGTCAGCAGTTTCTACAGCATCTGTAATAAGAATATCAAAGGAAAAATAAATGTGTATAAAGGAAAAAAAGTCTCTGAAATGTCCCTTGCAAATATGATCCTTTTTGTTTCAGTTTTGCAGTAGATTTTAATTAACTTCTGCAGATTTTGCCTAGGCTGTGCACACACTGAGAGAAGTTTCACTCTGCACACACAAAATGCACATTCCAAAGAGCATTCAAGTACATCATCCAGTATTCAAGTACAAGAATTGTCACGTAAAATTAAAACTCTAAGTCTGTATCTCAGATCTGCATCTCAGCTCTCTCACAATGTGACTCTCTGCATGCACTGCACTGTGGGGTATAGCACAGGATCAAAAAATAGGGTGTTTAATCACAATCCACAACAGCTCAAGGATTTGCACTGTAAATTCAGCTTCATGTGAAACATCCCACTCTCTGGGATGTTACTTTGTGCCAAAAGCAAAATAAATCCCAATCTTACCCATTCCTAACAGGTCTCAATTTGACTACGTGTGCCTAGTAAACTTCAGCACAGCAAGAGTCAGTTTTCCAAAAAGAAAGCCTGAGCTCAGGGAACAATTCCACCATCCCAGTGACAGGCAGGAGAGCTCTGAGCTTTTTGTTTCCTATGGCAGCAGGCTGTCCCAGGGGCAGGGAGGCCTCCCTGGACACAGCAAACTCTTACCACCTGCTCGGCCTTCCCAGGTGCAAAATCCCTGCACAGCCCCGGGAGGCCCCACCCTGCTCTGGGCAGCTCCAGGTGCTCTGCACTGAACCTTCCCAGCGGCCCTGAAAGAAGCCAGGTCAGAAGGGGCAGAGGGTACCAGCTGCAGGATCCTGCAGTTCGTGCTCCCCACACGTTTTCTTTTATCACACACCACCTATAAAACCCACAGATGAGAACAAAGCCTAAGTCTGGTCCCAAAATTCACTCTGACTGTCACTTAAATAATGCCTGTCATTAAAAAAGTTGAGTAATAATTCTACAGTGAATTCCATCGCTTAATAATTAAAATAGACTAAGAGTGAAGATGAAATTAATTTCCCAGTATCTCTCTCCTCCTTTTGTCTCTGAGTGAATCCAAGTAAAATTCCAAAAGGAACAAAAGACCATGATAAATGCAGTCCATGTGGGATTGCTGGATTTAACAGTATCTGTGGTTGTACAGTTGTTAATCCAGCCCCCTCATGTAGTCATTCAAGCTGTTATAATTTTGGTTTTGGACAAGAAGCTGGCTGTGTGAGTAAGAAAGTTCTTGTGGTTAAGCTATCATCAGGATTTTACTGGAAAACAAAAAGGAGGGTCAGAAAATACTTAGCTATCCTAGAAAATCCCAAAATGTGAACATGGACAGAAGATTTTTAATGATATAATAAACTTTTCTGCTTCTTCAAGTTAAAACACCGTAAGAAAATAAATTATTTTTTACATATCTTTTTCTTACCTAATAATGACACACTGATTTTCTCTGTCAATAATCATGTTTCTGTACATGCTGTCTGCAAGAGCATAAATATGTGGTGGGTTTTCATACTGTGCCTAGGAGGGGAAATAAAGAATGATTTTCAAAGACAGCATTAAAAAATGCAGAAAAAGCAAAATAAATTTGTATTTAAATTGGAAGAGTTATTTTCCTGGAAAAAAATTCCAAATAGCACTTTATAGTGAATATTCCCCAAGAATTTTTTGGTACATTTAATAAAAAACAAACCAAAGTCTCTGGACTTTGTTAGTGATCTTTCTCTCATCCATAACTTTCTCCTAAACTATTGGAAACACCCTGTTCTAAAAATGGCCTCTGCATGAAATGTATGACTTGTCCAAAGGAAACTCACAAAATTTAAGCCTATCCCACCAGTGGTTATGTGCTAACAATGCTCTCCCCCAGCCAGCACTCAGAGCCTGGTGCCTCAGGTCCCATTTTCATCCAGTGGGCCATTCAAACCCAACAGTTTCCCTGGGTGGACACGCCCAACTCGAGCAGGATATTGAATTTTAAGTCCCTAATGTTCTTGTGCTGACTCACTCTTCAAGCTGTATTTTCAAAAGTGGCATCTAATTTTGGCACATCAATTTTTTTACTGTTCTTGTCCACTTAGAGAGTTCTGAAATCACAGTCTCCAAATCCACTAATTGCCATTTTGTGTATATGACAGCTTAAAAACTGCCTTTGCAGGAGCAGGGACATGGCAAAGAGAGACACCTAATATGGATTAGAGCTAATTAATACAAGTATTTTCTTGAAATACTGATCTTACATTCCACGGACTTCAATTTGAAGACTTGGTCTATGGTAATGGCTATCTGCCAAGTTCTCCCAGGCTAACACAATGCTAGCAAAACCCAGACACAAATTCTTCCAAGTATTAAACTGTGTAGAATAATATTTCCAAGCCCACTATAGAGTGCTTTACTTACTGCTCCTTGGTACATTTCAATTTCCTTTTCCCCAAAATATGGCATTTGCTTGAAAGGATTCACAGAGATTAATACGGAGCCAATGTACGTCTGCATTCAGAAGAAGTTAAGGTAACTACAGTTTCATGAAGTATTATCTTACTACTAGTGACAACTTTTCCACCTATTACATAATACTTCAAATAACAATAAAAAACCCCACAGCTTACAACAATTGTTAATAAACATTAAATTGGCAGGCTTACAAGAATATAAACATATCATTCAATTGGAATATTTTCATATCTTATTTTAGGGCAAGCTAAGTACAGAAACATGTACTAAAGGCCAAATCATGACATACCTTGAATAAAAATACAGAAAGGAAATGGCATGTTTGAACTGGTTTTAGCCCTTTGCAACTGAGGAGGCTGTATTGTCAGTATTAGGAAATATCAGTTTGACCTTTGCAGAATACAGTGCAGTGACACATTCTGATCTCACAGGACAGTGCTGAGCAAGCAGAGCCGGATGGAAATGGCCACTGCCAAGCTAAATCAGACAATTACTCAGCTGCGTGCACTGGGGGGGTGCTGGGGGAATTGGGTAATTCAGTCTGTGGTGTTACTTTATGAGTGAAACCATTAACAGTCCCTCAGAGTCCCTTTCTGCAGGCTGCCCTGGACCAAGACACTCAATTTCAACCATTATTAGAATTTTTGCAACATTTTTAATATAGCATTTCCCCATTCTGCATTCAGCTGCACATGCCCTGCATTTCAAATACTTCATAAACCTTTGGAACTACAGCTTCAGTGTAGGAAGGAAGCACCTGACAGTAATTCACAGGTATCAGTATCACTTTTCATTGAGCTGGGAGTTAGCAACAAGCCCACACCTATGGGTCCAAAATGTTGTACTGCAGGTTTCATTAACAATCTGGAATTGTTCACAGGCAAACTTGCTATCCAAGCTTTCTGTACAAAGTAGGAAAATTAACAAATCTATCCTGCTGGATTGTCCTATGTAGGAATTTACTACTGTGGTGCCATGGCACAAAAAGTAACATGTTAGAGAAGAACTATAACTCAATGAGCATAATTTCTATAATACTAATTTGCAATGCTTTCTTCATACGTTTTTAATTTAATTCAAAAAGAGTGACAACATCTGGGTCTTGAATATAATAAATCAATTACTCATTGTGTCAGTATAAACACTTGAAGTGACAGTTTTCTGTTGGTAAACAATACCAGCATTTTCTGGGATGATTCCGTCATCTCTGTACAATGTAGCACTGAGAAACGTTCATTCATGGGTGGACATACAAACAAGTCAAATATTCAAGAGATGATCTTCATCTTTGAATGAAAAGCCTTCACAGAACTGCAAAAGGAGTCCTCCCTACATGAGGGAAGACTGATCCCTCAATATGACCACTAGTCCCCTTGGAAAACACCCTTATGCCTGCTTCAGTAGAAAGATCACGTTAATCTCACTATTTTTACAAGAAAGAAAAAGCATCATCTCATGATTCACAGTATTAACAATTCCAGAATAAGTTGTAAATAGGGTTATGTCACAGAAGAAATGCTATTTTGAAAGCATTAGAATTTTGGAGGTATAGAAGAACACATCAATAAATGCACACACACCTAAAACCTGTTAGTTCCTGCTCTCAGAAGCAGCATTACCTCAGGAGGCTTCAGGGGCCATGTGAATGTATAAATATACGGAGGTACAACCTTCAACATCGGCAAGAACAATTCCAGATATTAAAACGAATACCTTAAAATAATTTTTGCTATCTTAATTTCACCCTCATAATTAGCTGAGTTTTCCAAGCATTTTGTGTTATCTCAGGTGAAGTGTCACATAAAATGTTCAGCATCTTTTGAGTAACCTGCTTAAAGAGAATGCATACATGTAATTAGTGTCCTATTGGCTCAGCAAGGCCACAGGGCCCCACAAAACCAGCAAAGGATACAAAAATGTAGTCATCCATGTATCGTTTCTTTAGGTTCTCCACTATGGAATCCTCCGTGATTTTGGACAGCAGGACCATATCATCCACTCCGCTGTGCTTGACATTGTGGCTCTGCCAGTGGTATCTGTAGTGTCCTTTGCTGCCCTGCAGGAAAGCACAAGGAACATCACAAAGGTTACTACACTTCCCATCAGCATCAAGTAACTGAAAATCATTATTCAAATTCCAACTTCCCAAATATTTTTCTTTCATTGAATTCTATTCCTCGATCCAGGCATTCTATAAAAGCATACATAAATGTGTCAGCTGACTTGCCTCTGCACTGCTGAAGAATTGCACTGCCCTCCAAAACTAGAAGGTAATTCCATTGGGTTTTGCGACCACCTACACACAGAATGGATTTCAGATGGCAGACATTTTTAAATCTAGTAGGAAAAAAACCCCAATTATTCCAACTGAGATGCAGCTATTGGAAGCTAAGGATGCAAAAATTACACTCCTACAGTGCAACTATTACCAGTGAGGATAATTACCATCACCACAGTGAATTCCTCATCCTTTACAGTCTTTTAAGTCAAAGCTGTACATATGCTGTTACTGGGAGGGAAGCTGTGAGCCTGCTGCAGTTAAGTATTCAGGGATGTTCTGCAAATTATGTACCCCAGCTTGTCGGCTGCGTGTCTTCACAGTGCCTTTTGATCTCTTAGTCACCATGCTTAACTGACATCTAAATAGATACTCTCTCCTCACACTCAGAGACTACTATTTCAGGATGCTACTAAAACACGTGACATTTCATGCTGTACCACTTGAAGTGAAAATCTGTTTTTCTTCCAGCTGATTTGAACTGGAGTTTGGTTCCATGGATACTCCCACAAACAGATTTAAATCCAGTCGACATCAAGGCTATTAATTCAGCTATAAATCTGCTCTCCAAACCAAAACCTATTTTGTGTAGCCTGGCAGACAATGCTAATGGAGTTCTGATCTCTTGCGTTTTTCTATTTAATTTTTGCTTACACAATACTGAAATTAGTGATGCTGGAACTAGCACATTGAACACTGAGAAGTGATCAAGTATGCTGTCAAGGAAGATGTGGCCAACAACATGCCAATTCTGCGAATTCCCCTCATTCTTTAATACTACAACTTGTAACAATGTGATTTAACTACACTGCTCTGGTGCACATTATACAGGACCAAGTCACATTCACCAGGCTACAAGCAATTTATTATTATAAGCTATGTGCATTATTTTATTCTGCAAAAATTTTACAGATTAACTAAGAATATTTAGGTACTCTGAACACTTCAGCTGCACTGGTATTTTGAAATGGGACATCAGCAACTTACAGAGGGGCAACTTTTAAGTGTACACAGTTCTGCAGGAGCAATGACCTACAGAATTGTACTAACACCAAGTGCTACAGCAGGCCTACAGCCTGGCTTCATCTTGCCTTTACTGACACAAAAACCAAAGACCAACTGGATTTTTACCTCAAGTTAAATTAACTGGCACTAAACCCTGCTGCTGCAGACAGCACAGAAGCTGTAGGCTTTATGTGTCTTTTGTCTTAAGTCTTCAGCCATTGCTACCCTGATGCAGATCCATCACTGCCAACACCAATGGAGAACAGTTGCAAACTTAAATCAAAATAATGCTTTCAAATATAGTACAGCAGAGGTAAGTATGTCTGAAAATACAATCTCAGCAATTTGTTTGAACATCCACAAGTGTACATGAGCTTCAATAAAATTACTTCAAACTAGCTTAGTTTGTGTGAACCTTGTCACTTTTCTATTTGTACAATGGAAGCAATGATCTGGAACCACTAAAAAAACAAAGAATTTTTTTTAAAATTGTCATAGAACATGTGACTGAAAATATTAGTTGAAGCTTGCATTATTGGAGAAAACAGAAGTCCCATGGAGAAGCATAATTTCCTTCTGTGTACTCACCAGCTATTTGTGATATTACACTTGGAAAAAGGAACTGCCAGGATGGACAAAAAGGTACAAGTATCAAAATAAATATGGGTAATTAGATTGTTCACAAAGCTATACAGAATGTGGTTTGGTATCAGATAATAGAGTAAAAGCTACAGAAAACATGTAAGAAATGAGACTGGGAAAACAATCAAACTTCCTTTTGGAAGCCATGGCATCAGACCCAGTGAGCTCAACGAGCACAAAGCTTGCAAAGCCACGGGATACATGGAAAATGTGCACACTGTCTGCAAAACAGCAGCTTTATGCAAGTCAGTGACCGTTGCTGACTGTGATTAAGCCACACGCAGGACCAGGCCAAAGGGTTCTTCCCCAAAAGCACTGGGAGCCAGCAGAAAAGCAAGAGGGGCAGTTCCAGGGTGGCCCAGCCCTTCTGAGAGCAGCTCTGCTCTGAGCTCCTGCCCACCTCTAATCACAGCAGCAGTCAAATCTGAGAGCCACAGGACTACGGACACACTGCAAACCGTGCAGAGAGGTTTAATAAAAAGGCAGCAGCCTAAATACCCAATAAAGCAATGGCATAGAACAAAGCTGAGAGTCGTGGCATAAAGTAGTTCCCATTAATATTGTAATTGAATGGCAGTTTTGTAGTAGTTTGGAATTACCCTTTTCCCTTCAAAACATGGCCTTACATGCAAATGTGCAGAGAACCAGCAAATCACCACCAGACTATTGTCAGACTTCTTCCTGGGATCTAGAGATAAGCCCAAGCTTTAGCAGTGCCTGACCAGCGTGGTTAAGTTTTGCTCTCACTCTTCCTTCTCCAGGAAGGTAACAGCAATGGGATGGCGAGGTGCAGTGGCTATCACATCCCTATCTGGGCTATAGGGAGTGTTTTGTCCAGAGGACACCACCCAAGTTATTGCCCTTCCAGGTATAAGCAATGATTATAGAGTTTAACCTGAATTTAGCAACTTCAGTCACTTCTAACTGGTACTATAACCATGTCTAGCTAACAACTAACTGGTTTTAATGGAGTTTTGAAATGAAAAACAAGAATTTTTAAAATCTTGTTATCATCAATCATATGAAAAAACTCCACATCACAGCAATTATAAAAGCAACTCTTCATCTTTCTCCAAGCTGCATATTTCCTAAAGGTCAAGGCTATGTGCTTAAAAATTATACTAATGATTTGTTCTTATTGCATATTTCTTGAGAATTTAAGCCTTTTTTTAAACAAGAGCTTTCCATCATCCAGATAAAAATGCAGCAGTCTAATCTGGAGACAATTTACACCTGAGCTAGTGACCTGGTGTCCCCTTGAACCTGCTTTGCAGGGTGCACTCAGGCTAATTCACTCAGCTGCTAATTGCCCTCTGCTGTCCAGCACCCAACACACTTCTCCCTCTACCCCTCTCCAGAGGGATCCTCCAGACACAGCCAGGTCTCCTGGCCTGCTTGTGTCCTTCTTTCCCAGAAGGTTCTTCAGAGCCAGAGCACAAGGCTGGCAGAGCTGCCCCACACCGATGTCGCAGCCGGGACCTGGTAACTCCAGCAGAGCTCCCCTGGGGCACGGTCAGACTTGGCCAACAGAGCCCGAGGTCCAGCCCTGGGCCAAGCCATGCAGGTCAGATGTCAGCAGACAGCTACTTGGCTTCTTAGGTTTTCTCAGTGAAAAATGTGATCTAACTGTACAATAAGTAAGCAAATAAAAGTCTTTGTGTCAGCACTAACAATGCCTGAGCAGCTGGAAAAAGATGAGCTTGGCAGATTAGGCAAAATACAAAACAAAACAAAAAACCAACCCCAAAACAAAAACACATCTCAACAGGCTGCTAAAAGCCACAGAAGTGGAAACACCAGCGCAGAACAACCTGGCTGCCAGGCCTCCCCCAGGCTCTTCCCGAGCTTCCAACGCCAGCACCTGACGTTGCACAGGGAGTGGAGGCTGGACTGGCAAGGCTGCAATTAAAGGCGTGTACCACAGTGCTGTCAGCTGTTACTATTCATTTGGTTGCTGTTTTAGGCTCAAAATCAGATCTGCTCTGCACTGACAAGAATAATATTTACGAGTCACAAGATGACCCCGTGAGCTGGGGCCTGCTGCTCCCGAGCCACGGCCTGAGGAGCGCGGGCACTGCTGCCCCGGGCTGCGGGGCGCCCTCAGCAAGGCCGGGAGCCCCCTCAGCAAAGCCGGGAGCTCCCTCAGCAAGGCCGGGAGCCCCCACAGCACGGCCGGGGGCTCCCTCAGCAAGGCCGGGAACCCCCCTCAGCAAGGCCGGGGGCTCCCTCAGCAAGGCCGGGAGCCCCCTCAGCAAGGCCGGGAACCCCCCTCAGCAAGGCCGGGGGCTCCCTCAGCAAGGCCGGGAGCCCCTCAGCAAGGCCGGGGGCCCCTCAGCAAGGCCGGGACCCCCTCAGCAAGGCCGGGAGCCCCCACAGCACGGCCGGGGGCTCCCACAGCACGGCCGGGAGCCCCCTCAGCAAGGCCGGGAGCTCCAGCATCTGAACCGCCAACACCCAGGAACCTGCTAAATAAATCCATTCTGCTCTCACTCTGTGCATGTCCCTTAACACCCACTCATTACAGATTAACACAACTGCTACAGTAATACCAAGAACGGGGATGCAAAATATGTTCTATGTACTAAATACTGTCTATGCTTTCTGTACTACTTTTGGTACTGGCAGTACAATATGGTTAAAGCAGATAATTGTTTTGTTTGGAATTAGTAAGTATGGATAAGGCATTTATTTACAGAATTTCTTTTTGCTGCCGTCCACCTTGTCTTACAGTAGCAACTGCTGGTTATGTATTTTTACCTTTATTATTGTTTGTATATTTCTACATTATCTTAAGCAACACATATTTGATGTAGCTATAAAAAGATTGAGTCATGCTGTGTCACAACATGGGTTTTCTTTTAACTGGAAAAAAAAGCAAATATTTTTGTATTTCAAGCTGTTTAAAAATAGTACATCTAAAAATAAAGCACTAAAAACAAGGGATCAGAAGAGACTGTATATTCTGCCCCTGAGAACCTTTCTACTCTTTGTCCATCAGAACTCTCGCTAAACTACAACCACCTACATGCCATCAATAATCATTCTTCATTCCCACAAAGAGAAAAATTGCTACTCCGAATCTCTGACAGATTTTTTCGGTAGCAAACATCAATGTCCCATCACAGTGCAGAAGGGATTTTCAGCCTCCACGAGGGAGTAGGAGTGTCAAGAGACCACAACCATGACCTTTGCTTCCCCTTTTCAACTAATACAGTACTACTGCACAAATTCCTTGTAGTTCTGGAGCATGTGCCTACCTCCTCAGCTCAGTATTATGAGTACAATAGTAAATGACACACACACATTAGCCAAAGACGTCCCAACACTGACAAAGCTGCACACCATTTACTTTAGACCCAACATCAATGCTTCTACAAACGGAGGCTTATCACCAGTCCCATACACACATAATTTGTTCCAGTTTTTCCAGCTAACAGGAAAAGAAACCCATGGCTTTCTGCAATGATATCATCCATCAAAATTAGCAAACTTTTATAATCCACTAAGAGGAATCTTTCATGTACTTCTAAAAAGTGAAAGTGTCTGCTGTTCTCAGAGAATATTGCAAAAATACTTAATGTGAATTTTGGTCCTTTACTGGGATAATCAAAACAGAGAAGCTATAGTGAACAAATGTGCTCCAAAACAGCTCTTGTATATCTCATGTTAGAAAAAATACATATTGGCTGCAATGATGTGACCGTATTTCAGAAAGGAAATTAAAGGAAGACAGCAGAAGCAGCAAGATGGACTAAGATAAAAGGCCATTTATTTAAATTTAACATGAGGGAAACATTAAGGGAGACGAAAAGCAATGCTTAAAGATTTGAAGAAATAGCAAAGCAAAAATACTGAGCATCTAAGCAGCAGGATAGACATCCTATACAGCAAACTAAAAATACCAAAAAATTATTAAGGAATGGAAACTACTAGCAGGTTAATAGCCACAAACACACAGCTAAGGAAATAAAATACTGAGAAAAATAATTCTGGGATTGACAAGCCATCAGTTCTCACTGTTTGGTCTCAGACATGGGTGGATTCAGCCCAAAACGGCCTGAAGGACTGACTCAGAGCTGGTCACAGGCTGCAGGAGATGCCAGTGGACAAACACCTGCTCCCATCAGCTCCTGTTCAGGTGCTGCTGCCCCAGCAGGGCCCTGCCCCAGGGCAGCTCCCCACCACCACCTCCTGCTCTGGAGCCAGGGAGCACCCAGGCTCTGCCTCCCTGCAGCCAGGGCCGGGATGAGGACAGAAACCAGAGCCTGCTCACTCGGACAGCAAATGCATGTTCTAACACAAGACGAGTTATGAGAAGATAAGAGTCTACAGGATTTACACATCATGCTCATTTTCAGGAGTCAAAAACTACACCAGCATTCTCCTAAGATAAGCAACAGGACATTACCAGAATAGAAGTTACTTCAGTATTTGACCACAAGGCTTACCTCTTGCATCAGTATTACTAAAAGTATCACTAAAAGTTTTGAAAGATTTTTTTTTAAAAGGCACAGACACAACAGACCGAAATAAGGACAGGAGAGAGCTCAAGGGTGGGTCATGCAAATGTGCCTAAGATTTTGAAACCAGTTACAGAGACCCTGGGCAGATACTGGGAGGTAGTTAATGAACTGTAAACTCCTATTTGCTCATCCCACATCTTGTTGGGTGGCTTTGTCCTGATGTTCCAGGAAATAATTTTCCTAAGGAAACACAATAGTGTTAACTACTTAATATGGTTGACTTGCTTTTAGACATTTACTGTCTTAATTTACTTATTGAACAGTCTCCAGAGCTGTTCTAAGTCTGACTTGTTCCTTGAGGCACAAGCAGGCAGATTTCCTGGGACTGGTGAATCAGTATAGGCCCTGGCTATAGCAACTTTCAGTCAATGTATGCAATAGCATACATTGCAATAGCAACTTCTAGTCGATGTATGTGTGTGTATATACACCACCATCCCCCCCGTATGGCAATCATTGCACTGAGCAGCATTCATGCACACTAACTCTTCATCTGCGAATTGTACACACAATTTACATCTGTATATGCCTATCATGCAATTTAAGAAATGTGAGAGAAAAAGTACAACAAACATTTTCATCTTGGCTGTGTCAATCCTGAAAGTGTAATAATGATTTTATGTGTGTCACTCTTCTCCATTAAAAGCAGGTTTCAAAATTAAAAGGGGTTTCTCCATTAAAAGAGGTTTAAGCAATCATACACCTTACACATTATGGTCTTTAATTGGAAGTAGTTTGAAAACTCCATCAGTAGATTCAGACACCATGCCACTGCCTCTGCTATAGCAGAGGACTGAGAATAGTTTCCCTTGATCATGCTGGCAGTAAATACAAACGGAGGCCCAGTGGATGTTACCATGTGCTCTCCCGAGGGAGGACTCTCAGAGCAGAGTGACTCAGGCTCCCCGCGTGGGACCGGCACCTCAGCCCGCGCTGCAGCAGGGAGCCCGTGCATGCTGGGGCTCCTGCCACTGTGTTGGTGCCAGTGGAAAATTTCAGAGAAAATTTCAACTCCTGGCACATTACAAAAACCCCATCCCAGCCATGTCCTGTTCTAGCTGATGTCAACACTCACTGCCCTGCCCCATCTCCCAGCTTTTGGAATCTCAGGCTTTAGCACCAAGCTTTAGACCATCAGGCCACAATCACCGCAGTGAATTCCTTTCTGCTCCGTCACTGCCCTCTTTGTATGGCTGCAGCTGCTCCTTTTCCCCTTCTCCTGACCCTTTTGTTCACGGTAAATGAAGACATTTGTTTCCTCATCAGACTGATACTGCGAGACACTACCCTGAGAGTTTAAGGCCAAAGTCTGGCAGTATCCCCAGCTGACAATCCTGTGACAGAGGGTTTTACTGGGAAACGCCTGGTTACTGCTGGAGCCTCCAGCGACAATTCTGGGATGGCTGTTCCCATCAGCAGGCTAAAGGCCGTCGATTCTGCAGTTCACAGAGGTATCTGGCAACAGCAGTTTATGGCTGCTCAGCCCAGACTCCCTTTGCATCCCTTCCCTGTTCCACAATGCTCTATTTCCAGAAAATAGAGTGGGGTAATACAATATCAAGGAAAGAAAAGTAATTATTTTGGCACTATTCTTTAGCTGCAAGTTTTGCTTTTTTTTATCTATGCAGAATACAAAATTAAGAGCATGGCAATATTTCTGAATTATTTAGCATTTAAATTGATAACTCAACAAGACAACACTGAAGGATGAAAGGATAAATACATTTTTCCAAGTATTAAAAAGTGGAAAAACCACTTTAGAATTTGTAAGATTTCCAGGGAATAAAACAGCTCCTGTTAGAAAACCATTTAGACAGTACTCCATCGTAGCTTAAGAGTACCAGTTACATTATTTACACTCTGTCTGCATCTACCAAACCCGTTTCCATTGATGCCACAGCACCTTCGAACGACTGAAAAACGCCATTTCCAATAACAAACGTTTACATAATCAATTCAATGCTTAACTATAAGCAGAAAGATACTGTAACGCCAGAAGAAATACTTAGTTGTATTTTTAGTTACACTTCTCAATAAAATTACTGAACATCTATATTTTGTTGGGTGTATTTGTCCTCAGCAATTGCTAATGGATTGTAAGAATACAATAGGTTGGGCAGATTACAGACCTTATTTTAATACTGCTTTTAACCAAGAATATCAAGATGTTTTTATGCCAACAGTTTGATCTTGAGTAACAGTATGTAGAAATTCCACAAAAATTGAAAGACTAATTTCTAAAATAAGCATTAGTTATATCATCCCCCTGAATTACAACTAAATTTAAAATAATTTCGAAAAACGACAGCTGAGTCTCTTTTGGTTTGTTTTTTTTTATGCTTTCCTTTTAAAGACAGCCATTCTACGAACTTATTTACAAACCATTTATATAGAGGGAATATAGATTTTTTTTTCCAAGTGGAGACTGTCATGTCGTCACACGCCTGAGGCAGTTCAGGCTAAAGAAAAACACTATTGCAACAGGCATGATGAAACTGCAAAAGCTGCAACACAGCAGAAAACCGTGGCTAAGACTGGTTTTTCAACAGCATGTACCAAAAAGCATCTTTGTGCTGACATCACAAAACTGTATTAGTGCAACACACTGCTCAGAGTTATAACACTTAACTGTTCTGATACCAAAAAAAGATATACAATCAACTGCTCATTTCTTAACCTGGGCATTAGCGTGGTCATTGGTTTCAAGTTCACCCATTTTTGAGGCATTTGCTTTGATCTTCCCTCCTGTATGCACAGTTTCAATTGGGGTAAGTGGGGCAGTACAAGACAATCACTGCTCTGTGTACCAGGGTGGAGCCTGTGACAAAGAGCTTATCTGTCGCAGACCTGCTTGCAGAATTCCAATGTATACTGTTAGGTTTCCACAGGATTTTCCCAAGTAGGTGGCTTCACGAATGTCTCGTTTCATGTTTGACTAGCGCTGGGTAATCTGTTCTGGACTGTGCTCAGGGGAGTGTGTTTCCGTGCAGGTCCCTGTGCTGGGGGCACCCGGCCAGGGAGAGCTGCAGGGAGCGCAGTCCAGCGGCACTGCGAGGTGGGATGTGCAGGGAAGCGCTGGAAGGCTTCTGCTCTCGGCAGTGCTCCCCGCACAGCAACATCCCCACGGCAAGAGGAGCTGTCAGCTCCCCTCGCTGCTCACACTGCCTGAGGAATGTGTTCGGGGGTCGGGAGGAACTCCACACTGGGGGAGGTTCTGATGCAAAAATTGCTCTCTATGTTTACTTTAATTTCACAGAGTGCTGAGTAAAGGGAGTAAAAGCTCCAGGACTGCAGCAGCTTCCTGTTTACCTCCGGCAGCACCGCCTGGGAGCAGCAGGGAAAGGCTCGGGAATGGTGCTCTCACCTACAGCAGAGCACACACCTGGGTGGTAACACTCATGTGGCTCAACGTGAGTCCTTTTCATGAGCTGTCATGTTTTGATACTCGTGCAGAACTCAGATTTGACTTAAGACACTGTGGGAAATAAGACTATCTGATATGTTGACTAAACCTTTAATTTAACTCTTTAAAAGAACCCAACTTTAATATTTATTTCAGTGTATTCAGATAAAACGTTTCCTTGGTTAATTATTACATAAATACAAACAAAAATTTGTTTGAGCATTCCAGCTCAGGAATAAGTTACACATCTCTCCAATGGACCAAATTTACAAGTTCACTTAAACTCCTAAAAAGTTAATCAAAAACCAACAGGAAGCAAAAATCTTGGGAGAAGCAGGAAACATCAGACCCAACAAATCTCACACACTGTGCAGAAGACTCAAGCAGATACTAATCCACTTTCCCAGCTGTACATTCACCTTTGTCACGAGACAACCTCATGCACAGCTTCATTCATCCTTTGTCAGGGCTTTGCTTTTACTTCAACCAATAATTACATTATGCCAGGGCAAGCAGGTCCCATTGAGTGTCTAATGTCCATAACAGACAGATTCTCAAAACCACATTATCTCCCACATGCACATTATTCGTAAAGCTAATATTTGTCATTTCACTGATTTTCTAAAGCAGCTTTGACTATTCAGTCCAGGGCAGCTTGAAAGAAATACATTGAAGAAATGTATTGTATAATGTGTATGCAGCTTGAAGAAATACATTAAAAAACCAGCAGGTAACACTCCAGTTGTATAGAATAACTGGCTTATTGTCATTTAATGAATATGCTAGTTTACTTCACATGCTTTTATTACAGTAACTTTCAAGTCCTTATGACAAGAATGCTGTTCTTTGAATGTTTTTTTGATTAACCCAGCTTGCTTAAGATTTCATACAGCTGTCTAACCTTCTTCCTCTAAAATCCTATGCTTCAAATTATTTACTCTAATTTGTATTAAGCTTGTATCCTGGCTCCGTAGACTTTCATATTTTCGTAATAATTCACAAGTCACCCAAGAAAATTAAACTAAAACTTAATATACATGATCTCCTTTAGCTCACTGCACTCTGTCAGTGAAGCTGATATCCCAGAAAGGTGGAAGCATAGAAACACATTGCAAATTCAAAGCGTTCATTCCACTCTAGTGAACATCATGGTTATAAATGGAAATATTAAAAAAGTGTCTGGCCCAGCATTTTTTAATACAACCATCAACAGCTAGGAGACCTCAACAGTTAGGAGACCAGGCCTTCATGGTTATTATCTGGGCTGTGTATTATCAACACGTGTGTATGATCTCTGCAACCCCAGGATTCTTCTTTTATTAACTCTGGGCAGAAGTTCACTTAATAGCTACAGTGATAGTTCCTGTTGATCTATGAAGCAGATTTTAACACAGAAACAGCTATTTCCCATCGATTTTTTTTAAAGTATGCGAGACTGTTTAATGTTAATATTTAGCATTCAAATTATTACTGAACCAAGAAAGCTAACTGAAAATTAATTTGGACATCTAGCTATCTCTGTAAGTCTGGGCTTTTACCAGATGTGTGAACAAACACATTGTTTGCAAACTACCCTTCTTCCTCCATTTGCTATGAGAAATTGATGCTATCAGGACGTGCATCAGATTCAGTCTCACAGATGTTGTATTGGCATAATTATGCCCTGAGCACAGATGCCAGCCAAAGAAGCTGTTTCACAAAACCTGTAACTTTATCACCGACTTGGCAGTATTATGCAAAAGACCAAATTTCAATGTCTTTTAGACCTTGCAATTCAGCATCAGCATCATAAATATACATAACATTCCAATGATTTCTGTTAATGGGGAAACCAAGTAAAAGCCAAGTGTCAGCTTTGAGGAGAAACTGCTTCAGACCACTGCAGATTAATACTCTAGTTTTATTTAAAAGAACCTCTGTACTGGTGCAGTGTGATGCTGCATTTTCTTTTCTCTTTAATTTCCCATTTCTATGTCTTCGGCAAAACGCTGAACTTCATAATGAAAACCCAGAACAGGTGAAACTCAAGCTAAATCACAAGGTTTCAAAATTGGGGTAATTGAGAAAAACAATTTAATGATGCTGAACTGCGGCTAAAGACTTTGGCTTGAAGCATGGTGACACAAACCCACATTAAACTTAAGTGCTTGTGATGTACCTTGCTTTCAACTTCTGGACTCATTCAATTTCAGACCTCTAACTCAAACCCACATGAACTGAAATAATATTGAATTAAAATATAAACTAAAATCAGCTGAATTACTTTTTCATTTAAGCATAATATTCTGATTCAGACAAGACAACTGTTCAGTGAACACTTTCTCGTTCCCTCCACCCCAAACAACCTGGACACGAACAGATGCTCAGACTATCAAAAACCATTTAACTTTTGGCTGCTGCAATTCAGACTGGTGAAGCCTGTAGAACAGCTTTACCTTTTTCTGCATTCCATGTTACATGCAAGATTTGTGTTTCTTTAAAAATAAAGTTCTGGTTTACAAATTTGCACTCAAGTAGCTTTTTTCCAAGCTTACATGACAGCTTGATAAACAACGTACTCCTTCTGACCCCATCAGGACCACAGGAGCAGCTCAAAGTCTTTCAACCATACTATAAATGCTGCCTTTGGCTCCATCTTGGCTAACAGAAATACAATTTAAAGTGATGTGCTAAAAATGCAGCCCAAATGCAATACCTGCAGCTGTGCCTTTAGGCTGTACCAGGTAAGGGTGCAGTGGTGCCACACAGCCCTGGCTGAGCCCCATGGCTGTGAGCGAGGCACACAGGTGGACACACATCTTCCCTGAACAGGTACCCACTGCAGTTCAGCTTTGTCTCATTTCTAACTGCTCTGCACTGGATTCTCGTCAGCTTTGACAAATCCTTCCAACAGAGTTTCCTTCCAAACTAGCTCCTTTGCCTTCCTCACACCTGACCTAGAAACACTGAGGCACCCCTACGTTAGAATGAGAACCAGAAGGAAAAGAAAGTGTTGGGAGCGTTCCAAGAGCAATACCAAAACCAACCTCTTAAAAAATATTGACACTTTCTACAGGCTTTCCCAATGCTGACTAAGGGCTCAACATGCTGCATTAGCATTTGGATAATCCCAAACCTGCAGATACATTTCCAGGGCTTTTACTGTAGCTGCTGAAAGGGACCAAGAGCTTTGTTCCGTTTCCAAGTTGTCCAAGATCAATCTCTTTTTCTGCTACTGCACAGCTGCCTGGGTTTGTCCCTTGTACCTGTGAGCACTGTTCATTCCTGTCTCAGCTGGCCTTTGGTTTCTGAAGCAGTGGGAATGCAGGGCTCAGGGGCTCCCCAGCATGATCCATAACAGGCAGCTCCCTGACTTGGATTCAGGCATCCCTCATGAAGCAGCGCTGAGGCTCAGCAGAGTACCAGTCTTTACATAAACATAGCTAAGATTTTGCCAAGTGTAATTAACCAGAGGATAATTCTGAATAAAGGAATGTGGTACAGTCTTTGTTTAATGAACTGCTTGAGGTTCTTTGGGACATAAACAGTGTGTAAACAAAGTTCATCATGAATTATTCAACACCTAAAATACTGAAACTCATTGAAGCTTTCAAAACCAAAATTTTTCTAATTATGAACACACAATTAAAAAAGAACAAAGAATCACAAAATATCCAGGTATCTGTAATAACTTGCCAGTTGTATTTACACCTAGTAAGGTTTTGTTGAAAAGAAAACCATTCACTTCTGCAAAAAGTATTTAGGCCAACTATGTGTATTTGTCCCTGCAGGACTGCACAGAAAGACAATTTTGAGGCAGCCTGTTTTTAAAGGTAGTGTCCTTTTTTAAAAATAAATTTTAAAAAAAGACACAATCCACACATATTAAGTTTTCCTCTTTGTCTGTACATTTCAGATGACTAAGAAACCCTACGTTACAGATTCCATCTAATCTGCCCCACTGAAATGAAGGACAATTTGTTCCACTCCTTATAGAGCTGGATCTTCAAATATCCTCCAAGGTAACTTTGCACAAACACAGACAAAAGAATATCAATAAAACTAAGTCAAATAAGACCAAATCCAACAAGAACAGAGTAACTCATTACACAGACTTTTTTTTTAAACAAGCAAGGTATGAAAGCTGCTAGCAACTAAACCAACGTGCAAATCTTTGCTATGTTGCCATTGAGAATACAATTTTTAGTATTTCAAACTCACGCCTTGTTAATACACCCAATTAATAAAAGCTATCAAGAATCACCTATGTTAAGGAAAACCTCAGGGTTTTCTCTTCACATTTTTTCAAAATAAAAAAAAACACAGCAGCAGGAACTGTTCTTTAGTAAAATTTGTAAATTGTTTACAAGCAAAACAAAATGCACCTACAGTAGGTCTTGCTGCATTTAAATGCAGAAACATAACCCAAAGCCTGCACACACTGGACTGCCCAGTCTAGTTCAGCTTTTAAATAGGTAGATGAATAACCCCACTTCATAGCTTTCTATTAAGTTTTTATATGCAGTACTGTAAGACCTTATTCTGATATTTCAGATGTCTATTGATTTCATTTCAATTTAACTTACGGAAAGATTGTTTGGTTTTAAAACACAACATTTTCTCACGTTTGTGAAGCATTCAGAAGCAGCTGCAGACCAGGAGTGAAGCTAGGCAGAAGTTCACAGCCACATCATCTCCTACGACTTCAATCCTGCCAGGTGTAGCACCACTGTTGGTAAGTGGGGCCCACCAAGGTCACCCGAGGACACCATGCCCTCCAGGACTTCAAGCATATGCTGGAAAAGGGAGTAAAGGCACAAGGCATGGAATGCTTTAGCCCTTTCAGCAATCAGGTGGGATTTGAAGCTCTGAGGTTGGTCATTTAGCAACGCGGGTTTGGGAGTCACTCCCATTCTCTAAGCCTCTGCTAAAGCCATAGCATCATAGACTAACCTGAGTTAGAAGGGATACACAAAAGTCCAACTCCTGGCCATCCTCAAGAGTCCCACCACGTGCCTGAGAGTGGTGACCAAACTCTTCTGGAACTCTGTCAGGCTGTGCTGTGAGTGCTGCCCTGGGGAGCCTGTTCCAGTGCCCATCCACCCTCTAGGTGAAGAACCTTTCCCTAATGTCCAAACTAGACCACCCCTGACCCAACTTCAGGCCATTCCCTCAGGCCCTGTCACTGGTCACAAGAGCAAAGAGATCAGTGTCTGCCCCTCTGGGTCCCATCAGGAGGAAGCTGTACCTGCAATGGGGTCCCCCCTCGGTCTCCTCCAGCTTGAACAGACCAAGTGCCC
Organism: Daphoenositta chrysoptera; assembly: GCA_013397915.1. NCBI lineage: Eukaryota > Metazoa > Chordata > Aves > Passeriformes > Daphoenositta > Daphoenositta chrysoptera. The sequence goes on from VZRO01002634.1 coordinate 1,509,082, forward strand.
TCAGCCGCTCCTCACACGGCTTCCCCTCAGGGTCTTCACACCCTCCTTTGGACACTCTCTAACAGCTCAGTATTGTGCTGCCAGAACTGTCCCCAGCACTCGAGGTGAGGCAGCCCCAGTGCAGAGCAGGGCGGGACAATCCCCCCTTGCCCAGCCTGAGATGCTGTGCCTGATGCCCCCAGGACACACTCGGCACCTTGTAGCTGCCAGGGCACTGCTGACTCATGTTCAACTCGCCATCAACCAGGACCCCAGGTCCCTTTTTCCCTGGTGCTGCTCTCCAGCTTCTCATTCTCCAGTCTGTACATACACCCAGGATAATTACTATACTTCAAATAAACCTCAGCACGTAAGCGAGAAAAGCTTGTTTTCTACAAAACACGCACAGTTCTATGTATCAAATAGTGAAAAAATACATCACACTTCGGGCATGGGATCTTCAACCATCCCAGCCATCTGCCTGTGCCTTTTTCTTTCCCCTACAAAACGTTAATTTGAACAACTATGTTATGTAGTTAAGCATGTCTTATCCAGCTAATGAAAGTATCTCTTAAAAATCTGTAGATTAAAGAATCAGACTATTAGATATGCAGATGTGCTTCTGCATATTCCTTGTGCAACGTCTGACTGCCAGAATCACTTTGTTTCTGCTGAAACACAGTAAGAGGAACAGGAGGCAGCCTGCAGCTATCTTGCTTTGCAATTTGCTCTTGTCAAATCTCAATGTTTAGCAAGGGGTGATTTGCATAGCTCTCGCATGGAAGAGCATCAGGTAAAGCCCAGATTTATAGAGAACAACAGTAGTAATTTAGTCATGGGTGAGTCAGTAATTACCAGTTTAGCAGAAGTGCTATCAAAAGGGACAAAACCCTGCAAATAAAGTTTTGGTTATTTGGGGTGAAAAAAGGTGCCATAGAACATTTCGCAAATAAAAGTTGAGTCCAGTTGTAAAGCAGCTGTGTTGCTTCCAGACAGTGTTGACAGCAGGTTTGAAAATGCTCTGCATTTTAAATCATTTGGTGACAGCTAGCATGACAGGAAGGCTTTCCTGTATCTTCTAACACACACTTGTGGTCTGTGGTACACAGGCAATACCTAACACCAGCTATTCCACAGATTCCTACTAGAAATCTATCCTCAGGGATGTTCTGCCTATTTAGTGCTAATGCACTAATTATTTGTATCTTTCATAGCACTTTGAAAAATTCTCCAACACTCCACAGCAGTAGCTGTAAGGACTACTACAAAGAAAAAATTATTTGTAATCTACTGCTAAAGTCTCATGTTTCATATACAGGCATTTAAGTAGTAACAGGACTTACTCACATAAGCAGGTTCATGAATTAAAAATGTACATCTGTACATGCATTTTCATCTCCATGACCTTATTGCAAAGTACAAAACAGAACTTCTTTGCCTTTATACAATATGTTTCATTGCAAGATTCCCCGTAGTATGTACTGCCATGGAAATCTGCACTTTAAAAAGGACCAGAAAAATGATCCCATGTTTACACATACCACTGCCTGAGCAAGCCTAAATCTGTTCAGAACTACTAGTAAAAGCATAACTTAGACATCACATTATTATAGACAACATTTAAGGAATAAACCCCCAAAATCATCCTGAAAGCCTGTAATGGAGCGTGTCCTTTGGCATTTGCAGCTGAAGACAAAAGACCTCTGCAAAGGCTTGCTGAGAGTTAAAGATGTCGAAGGGAAGGCATGAGGAAGGCAACTGTAGAAGGTGAGAGCTAAGACCAGAGTCTGGCCAAGTATTTCAAAGCCACATGGCTGATCTGTGGGAAGGAGGACAAATACACATTTCCTATACGAGGTTAGAATCAGAGAAGGTGTCAGACTGAACCAATTCCATCAGCAATATAAAAGGCTTATAAACAGATGGAAAGAGCACTTCTAAGGTAGAGCTGAAGGAGCAGAACTTCACATGGAAATTAGAAGCAGCTTGCCTGGACCAGACTAGGCTCCCACCATCTTGCCAGCCCAGACCATTCCCTCTTCGATTTATTTTCCTTATTCTCTTTCCTGTTCAAGAAAGTCCTGTCACTCAGCCTGTTGTGGACCAAGTCACATTTCCCTCACAGAGAGCACAATGTAGTTTGCATGTATCATCTGTCAAAACCAGCAGAGGATTCCAGCCCTCTCTCACACTACAGATAATTTAGGTTCCTAGGAGAGCTCCACAACAGTCCATGGCAGCTGTTAGGAACGTGCCTCAGATATATTCCCCACTCTGTCCTTACTAAAATGGCACCAGAACAAAACATCCACAGAGTGATCACAAAGGCTCTGCACAGCTTTGGTACTTCGGGAGGTTCTCCCACGCTGTCACACTAGAGACTGGAAGACAGAACAGGAGTAAGGGGGCAAAATTGTATGTTTTACTACAGCTACAGTAGCAAATGGATAGAACAACAAAAAGTACTCTCCCCACCTGCCAGTTCTAATACTTACAATGTCCTGACCTGCCCTGACTTAAAACATCACCTTAAAAAAACACAATAGTTAGTTTTAGTTCTTGAATATATTCCAAAGTCTTCAAAAATACCAAGAAAGAAAAATAAGAGCCTAGGCATCTCATTGAGGTGTCATGCAAAAAAAAGCAGGTTGCTCATTTAAATGAGATTGACTTCCACTCCCCTGAAGAGTTTCAATTGGTCAAGTAAAATTGCAAAACAAGCCCTAAAAGGACACAATTAGCTACAGAATGTAGTTTCATTGTTCACTGTATCCTGTTACCAGTTTGAACATAATTTTAGCTACTAAATTTGAACGTCTTTGTTTCAGTAATCAGATGATATTAATTTCCCCTTTGTTTTTTTCTTTTCCTGTTTGTACACCTGCACTCTCAATGAGAAAACAGCAATAGGATTAGTATTTTATAGTTAATCTACTACTCCACACCTGTAAAGAGCAGGATGATAAAATATTTTCAAAGGCTTGGAGGAAAAAAAAAACCAATCCAAAACAAACACCATAACCTTGACTTCTAACTTTAAGTGTAGTAACCAGGTGAAATAACTTTGAAATAAAAATGTACATTCTTCCAATACACTGTCTGCTTCAGATGTAAAATTAACTACCTCACCACAGGTAGTTAACATCACAATTACTGACTCTCCACCTACATGTTTTGAAGTGCAGACTAGGAAGAACTCCCCAGCGTTTTAAGTGTTTCTAGAACAGTAAAAGTTAATACTGGTATTTTTGATTGAAGTCTCCCCCCCCATACTAAGTTAAGAGCTATTTAACCATTTTTGAGTATCGGAGACCCAGTACAAACCACAACAGGTGGGTTACAGTCAAACTGCCAGGACCAGTTTTGCTTGCTTTGTCCCTCCCAGCTCCAGGCTGGACTCCAGCCACACTCAGAGAAGCCCCCTCCCTCAGAGGTGCAGGGTAAAGCCTGTTGACTGCTTCATTTTAAATGCATTCCGGTCTGAGAACAGACCCACAGACGGGACAAGTCAAGTGAAAAAGTCACCTAATGGCCTCGGGTGCAAAAACACCTCAGCCTGCTGTATCATTAAGAAATTATCTGAACAAAAGAAAACCTGATTTCAGTAGGTGAACACTCTCGAGGTGTGTCAGACTAAATAGCTCTTCATGACTAATTCATGAATTGTGGTAACAACATGCTTCTCCATTACATTCAAACTACCACCTTCAGACTCCCATCAGAACATCCTCAGTGGTTTATGAAGTACCTGCCTGCAGTCTCAGGGTACAGGCTGTGCTGTCAGTACAACCCAAACAGACTTGCTTCAGCACTCATCAGCTTTCACACCGTTAAGCCTCTTTTCAGAATGAACACCTCTTAAATCCCTCTACCCAAAAGAATCGCTCAGGTCTGGGGAAAAAAAAAAAAGTTGTTCAAGTCTATAAACTTATCCTATGGCACTGAAACAGGGATTTAAAATTCTGTATTGCGTTCTGCTTTTCTGGATGGATTTCAGACATTCCTTTCTTATTCAGAACTGGAAGTTTTTAGTTCTGTCAAGACCGTATCCATTAAGGATTAATTTTAGGCATTCTGACACATGCAGCTGAACTTATTTAGTCTCAGTTTAAGTACAGATTGTAATAATTAAGAACAAGAAAAGGTCAATCTCAGGACTACTAAAATAACGATTAATTTCTGCAGTCCTTAGTTTGTCTTTTTACAGGTGAATTGCATGAGAGCAGGTAAGGCAGCCTGCTATTCCAGCAGGAAGTAGTGCCTACATTGTCAGTGATTACAGTGCTTTTCTGAAATATATTGTATTTGCTTCTTTCCCAATATAGCTTCAATAGCGACCATTTAAGAAAGCAGATTTAGAGCTTGGGGTTCCCTCCTCATCCCTAAATCTGTACAGAAGACGTGTGCCCTTACCAATAAAGGTCTCAGGAAAAATACCAAGGAGAAGCTCAAGAGATGCAAGTGAGTTGATGTTCTAAACATTGTTTCCTTTTCCACAGTTAGACTTGAGTGTTCATTCCACTAAATGTACTTAGTAACACTAATTCCAAATCTTTTTAAGACAAAATACACCACTACTAATGTATAGAGCAATGGAAGCTCCACTGGAGAACAAGGACTTGTAACCATGTAAATACAAGCTCTTAGTATTGTGAAGAGTCAGGCCCACTTATCTTAAGGGACCCCACCAGTGCCACCAACCACCACTGAAACTCCAGGCAGAAAACTGCAACGTGCACAGCTGCAAAGGAAACGCACCCCTGGGACTCTGGCAAGATCAGGCCATGGCTGGAGGCAGGTTAAATTGTCCAGGAACACTGTATCACCCTGCTCCTTTAGTGAGGGATGTCCATTCTGTCCAGAACAATACCAAATATGGGAATAAGTGGCCACGGCCCCGCTTCCTCTCAAGTGCTCCTAGAATGTACCAAGAATAAAAACACAAAGTAAACGACAGGAAGAAACCACTGCTGGTCATGAACTTACTCTGCATATTGAGATCAGGTCTCTGTGGACTGGGTGTGCTGGTATTTCAGGCATTAAGAACCCTGGAACCAGAATTCCTATCACCACTAGAAAAGCTTTAACAAATAGTACTCATGGGAGCAGCACTAAGACTCGTGCAGCAGTCAGCTGGGTAACTGACACTGGAACTGGCAAACCAAGTACTCCTTTCAACATGGAAACTGCCAGTTACCAACAGTCCTAGCTACGTGAAATAATTAACCCATTCCCTCTGTGCTACTGAAGTTTAACCACTTTATAGCCTCACAAGAGGCTCACACACTTCATTACATACTCCTGAGACTGAGGTCAAAGTCACCAGCAGCTGTAGTAAGCCCTGTAGAGAACACATATTCTGAGTGTTTGAAGGCAGCTTCAAGCTAGAACAGATTAATCTCCTTTATTGTATATACTTTTTTAAACCACAACAGAAGCCATTTCAGTTTTATCAAATGTAAGTTTTGCTGACCACATACCAGAATATATGCTGATTTGTTATTTAAAGCAAGTATCAAACTGGGCAAATTCTGATTTTCTCCAATACACTGAATCTAGTCCCTTATTGCTATGCAGATAAGTATCATAGAATGCTGAGAGACAAGAGTGACAGTTATATACAAGTATCTAAGCTGCTTAAGAAACAAGGCTCAGTTGTTAGAAACAGTACTCAGCATTATCTCGAGTTTCACATACTGGATACTCAGGTACTGTCAAGTCCTCTTTCACTTGTAGGTACACTTCTGACCCGACTTGCCCTGCTGAAGACCTATCCCTGCCTTCCTTGTCATCTGAAAATGGTTCATGCTTCAAACTCTATGGCTGCAACTCAACGCTGAGACAAAAAACAACTAAAGCACAGCAAAGCAGCAAAAGCAGTGGCCTCTCCTACAATGAAGTCATTCTCCCCACTCCCAACTCTGCTTCAAATGGAGCTCAAGTTTTCGCTCATTAAAGGCCAGACCTCAGCTCAGACCTCCACAGAGCCATAACTGGATCTCCATTTGTTACAAAACATTCCGGTTCACTTTTCCCCCATGTCAAGGCTAATTCTCAAAAAACCATAACAAATAGCACAGTCTGTAGAAGTTTCTCCAACTTCTATTTGCTGGCAGTCTCTTCTGTAACAGGAATCACCAGCACGGGCCCTGGGTTCTGCCAGGGCTCTGAGCCACTGCTCCTGCCAGGACCTTGCCCTCTGCCATTGGCAAGCACTGGCCACCAACCGCGCCCCAGGGGCTGCCCAGTGCCATCCCGGGCTGGGAGAAGAACGTCCCTGCTCGAGCAGCACCGTGTGCCAGCGCCAGCCCTTGCCTTGCAGCCAGCAAAGGGGGCAGCAGACAGCTGTGACTCTGAACTCCCAGCTACCCCAGGAAAGCGCAGGAAGAGACGCTTTGCAAAGCCAACAGCCACAGCAGAGCAAATCATGGCCAACAGTCTGGGTACAGCTCAGGATAGAATTATGCATTTTTAGCTCTTTTGCAATAGATTTCTCAGCAGGTTTACACTGCTCCTCTATAGCAGGAGGCTGATGCTCCCTTCCACCAGGGCAAATCAATTCCAAAAAGGCACCTTACTTCAGTTTATTCAAGTTCTGCAGGATACACAAAAACCAGCCAGGATCCCCTCAAAAACTGAACACATTCAAATTGCCCTACTCTGACAAGCTATTTTTGCTTTTCCACTGCAAAGACCAGAATGTTTTTGTAGGAATCTTTGGTTTGCTGAATCTAGCAATTACTAACCAATATAGCAGTTCCCAGTGTATACTTAAATTTGAGGGGAAGCACTGAAAAAGGCTTTGGAGACTACCAACAACACTGCATTGAGATGTGGAAACATGACTGTGAGTAAGGCACAGTTTTTAAGTGGAGAAAATAAATCTAGCTGAAGTAATTCTGTTCTTAGTGGATGTACTATACTTTAATTGTCTAAGTCAAATACTTGTTTTCTTGGATTCAGGCAATTCAGAATTCAGGAACTAATCAATTTTACATGTGAAGGGGGATATTTCATGGTACAGAAGCTGTGTGTAATAAAACCATGTGTAGTAATATATCAGTTTTCATAGTACCCAAATTTTTAATACAAATTATGGTAGGAAAGAAGTTTCCTGACAGGAGTCGGGTATTAACTTTACTTGCTCTCATAAAAACTGCACTATCAAGAATCAACAAAAAATATAGAACTAAGTATGATACAAGGGTTGAATATAACTATGGATTCTCATGACTAATTATTTTTTCCTAAATGATTGCATCCTATCACTGATTCCTACAAAAACATGCTCTATGTTTAGCTAGACAGCAGAAATAATTATGCAAAATCCACGTTTCATTTGCCTTACCAGAAGATACCACAGAATCACCTACTAATTCAGACTATGCAGACAGCCTGTACCTCTGTGCTCTGAAAGCAAGAATGGGTGGGTTTGTAGCTTTATATCCTTTCTGGAATTAATCTAACCACATTTTTAATTCTCCATTTAATCTAAGTATATCTGTAGTATAAGTATGACTGGTTTCAATTACTGTTATAAATACTTTTGCACATTTCTCTTTCTTTAGGTATGTACTCAATACAGGTGAGGATCAGTACAGGAAAACAAGTTCTTTCACAATTAATTACCAGACAAATCAAATGCTTCTCAAATACTGAAAGAAAAAAAAATACCTAAAGTTAGAAGTATGCACTTGCTTTTGAGTTCCATGAAATGGCCTTTAAGATTAGTTTTAGCAAAAGTTCTCTTTCAATATGCCTCAAGAACACTGCTTCCACTTAGCAAAGGAAGTGTTTTCCAGTTCATCTATCAAAACACCTGCAACAAGATAGTCCAAAACCCAAGTGATCAGGACGTGACCATGCTAGTGTGTGCCAGAAGAAGCACAACAGCTCAAAGACGTTTACAATACCTAGGTAAACTTTCTTTCTCAGAGTGATCCTACTACCCCTCAGAGCAGTAGTACTTCCACAGCAAATCAGCTATCAAAGAGTCCAGGGCTCACAACCCCAGGGACTCCAAACGTGTTGGCAGCATTAAACACACTTTGTATCTGTGCACTTCTTTACAAAGTTGGGAATAACATAGGGTTGCAAGTTGTTGCAAAATCAAATTTGGAAGCATTTAGGCATTTGTGCAGACTTGTATCCTTCAAGGCAGGAAAAGAAAAAAACAAAACAAAACAAGATGAGACAAGTTCTTGACTACCGCTTGGCACTGCAAATATATTACTAATAAGAGGTTCCAACTTCCATCTTTCTGTATTTCTGCTACTAGCAATATCCAACTCAAAGCACAGGAAAAGACATCAATCACTGCAAAAGATAGCAGTGTACATTGGTAAACTGCCTAGAATTTAAAGCCTCACAAATACTGTGGAATGTCAGACTGAAAACAGAAGACTGTCCTAGGGTGCAAGATCAAACATCAGGCAGCATATTTTATAAGACACAAGCAGGAAAGACTTTAAAGCTGTTGAAAACATTTTGCTTGTTTTATAGAGGGTATCAGGCTGCATTGTTCAGACTTGAATATGACTTCAACACTTAAATTAGACAAGGCTGACCAAGAAGTGGTTACAGACTCAGGCTCAGCTGATGACAGTGATTCAGTGAGTGGTTCTGAGCTGGCAAGGAAAAAAAAGCCCCACACTTCCTGTACAGGGACAAGTGCAGCAAGTCACTACGAGACTGCTAATCCTGTTTGAAGGATGCCAGCAAAAACCTCTCATTTAGACTTCAGATTGCTGAAAAAAGCATGAAAATAGCTTCTAGAAGCACATGTTTTTGCCTAAACTATTTACATCCCCTTTTTTTGAAGGAGTCTAAAGAAAAACATCTATCATCACTCCATCCCAAAGCCACTGCACTGTTCCTCTGACAGCCAGAAGTGGCTTTCACAAGACGCTTCTGGCAGCTGAAAAATCACACACATGACAGGAGGGCAAAGCACCAGACCTGTTTTATAATCGTTTAGACACTTACAGGACAGTGCTGATCACGAAGCAGGCCCAAGATCTGCTAATATCTGGCTTTAACTTTCAAGTTCACATTTAGTTGCTGAATTTAGGAAGTTATGTTAATAGGTAAGTCTTTGTACTTTAAAAGCACCTTGTAAGTAGGCTTCCCAATAAGCATCATTTCTGATAGCTCTGACTCACTCTCCAATTGCCAACACTGCTTTCCTTGTCAGTTCTCATGTTTGTTTTGTTTAAAAAAGTATTTTCACATTGAACTAAAAAAAAAATAAATTCAGAATTTTTTTTAAAATACACTTTACAGTTTATGAACCCAATCCACAAGTGGTTTTAGTATCAATCAAATGCTGCTGCGTCTTTGGAATAAAACCCTTGACCATACCCTTCTTCCTAGACTGTTTACATTAAATTATCTTGGGTTTATGTAGTTGCTTGTGTAGAGGACACCATCAAACCCCAAAGCCATTTACACATTTATATGAAACATATTTACCAGAAGAGGTAGAAAGGGGAGGTTCAGTATGTGGAAAAGCTGTAGACTAAGACATCTTTTCCTATCACAGCAATGACTTAGTCAAGCAGAGAGAACGGATCCCGTGCACTGCCAGGACTTGACTGCACACCTGGCGTCCCCAGGGGGTATTCACAGTTTTAAAGAAGGGAGGGAGGAAAGCAGTAGGTGGAGGATGGGAAAGCTGGAAGATGAGGATGAGTCAGGAGAGGAATGACAACCGTACTTCCTGGGCAGGACAGTAATTGGCATCTCAGGAACGCGGGGAAGGCAGTAGGAGATGGGAAAGACTGAACCGAGCCCAGAAAGCTAAAACACAGCTCCTCACGCCCAGGCTGTCCCAGGAGTGCCACGGGAAGCTGAGGTGAATGTCTGAACAAGTCCTCAGAGGCACCTCTCAGTTCTCCTCTTAAGACAGGGAGAAAATTCTTGTTCACTTCCTGCCGTATTTCTCTGATATTTACAAATACTTTTACAGCCGTAGCAGAAATAATAAAAGCCAAACAACACACTACAGCTACCCAGAGTCCTTTCAGCACAGCAGTTCCAAAAGTTAGCAGGCACCCCGTACACCTGGAGTACTTCCCCATACACAGGCAGTACAAAAACCCACTTCCATCAGAGTTGATAGGAATGCTGGTCATTTGCTAGCGACCAGCAGCAACCAGAAAAGCTCCTTGGCAGACCATAGGTAGTGAGGAAGTGAATGGCCTCCAACAGATGAGAAAATGTGTGAGAGAACCCTTATACCATTTTCCCTGAAAGGTTTAGCCTTTTATGCTGAGGTAAACCTTTGCAGCTCATATTCATGGTGAGAGTTTAGATAGCATGAAGTGGCTTAGCTCAAAGAGCTAACAGTAATGCAAGCCAACCCTTTCTTACCAAAGCCTACGCCTGGATTTCCGTGCTTGCAGAGGAGCTGAAATATTTTCCAAATCCTTATTTTTGTAGCACACACATATACACACACGTTCCTCCCAGTTCCAAAAACTGTTTCAATTTTACTGCTTCTAGTCTTGCACAGTTACCTCCCAGAACAAAACCCTTGTTAATTAGGTGCAAAATCCCTTTCTAACACAGTTCTTAATGCCTTTCAGTAGTCATACACCACCTAGATCTGGAATGCAGCTTCCTAAAAAAAGCAGACTGAAGTATTGCATTACAAGAGTGTTACAGGAAACTGAAAAGGAAAGCAGATGAATTTGTCATTTATAAGCCATTTATTGTGGCAATAACCAGAACCAAAGGGTAAGCAAAAGCCTGACAACTTGCAGGCCAATCCCAGGCTGGTCTCCATCAAGAGAACTACAATGATCTGTGACAGAATTCTTCAAGTAACTACAGGAAACTTGCTCCCAGGGTTAGGCTGGAAAAGTAAGAGCAAGAAGCCCAGGAGGAAGGACCACCTCGTATCTTTTTGCTCCCTTCCTCATCACATGCAGCAACTAAGTTAGGCTTTATTAATATTAAGGATTCTTCTGTAACTCTGAAGATGTTTATTTACATGTTCTATACATTAGTTTCATTAATGGATACATGCACACTATATTAGAATACAAATCCAAACACGCAGGTATTTCGTATTCCTTATGCTGAAATTAGGAGTACCAAAACCTTTATTCATTACAGTGTACCTTGGTTAGAGCAGTGTATGACCATTTAGATCAATGACACTTTTAGACTAACTCCTACAACTGAAAAGAGAATATACTGGTATTTATGAAGTCAAATTAATTTAAATTAATACAAAACGTGATAATAACAGTTCTCTAAAGATGTACAACTTTTTAAGCAAGGTAACATATTTTCCACATTAAGATGGGAACATTACTAAGATTTTACTGAAAACTCATAAAAGCTTAACATTCCATGTGCTAACCATGACAACACTCATTATAACTTTACCCATGCCACACATGCAGCAATGCTTTAAGAACAAGGCAGTGAGACTGGTGGATGTTATTCCTTTAAGGTCAGAAAAAGTGGCTGCAAATAGTTTTGTTAAACTACTAATAGCATTGCCACTCCATCTCCTTCATAATAAATTAGTTATGTATGTAAAACACATCTGGAAGGCAAAAGAGATGATGAGAAAAATGCTTAAGACATACATAAATACACAATCACATGTTCAGTTTTCAGCTGCAAAAGTTGCATTTGAGTAGCATTCTGCATACATTAGTGTCTTCTGAAAAAGTGCTCTAACATACACAATATATCCATAAATCATTCTAGAGGTCTAAACAAAGACAAGCATGCACACAATGCAAGCCTAAACAAAACACATCAAGTATGAATCACTAGCTTTACTACTGAACATGCTGCTGTGTTTTAGTATATTTTATATATCAGCCAGAGAGAAACATCATATAGCTGGAAGATTTTTCCATTAATGCACTCTAGACATAACGCAAAGCACATGCTGTTACCCTCCCTAGTATTCCACATTTGGCAGAAAGCAAGGTTTGAGCTTAGGCTACTGTCTGCAACACCAGACAGGAAAGCACCCTTCAAATACAGAGGCATCACTGTCTTGTTTGTGACTTCCCCGCAGAAAAAAAAAGATAATATAAGGTCCCAGTTCCCATCGCACATTCACTGTTTCAGGACCAAATCCTAAAGGCCAGCTAGTCCCCTCAGGCCAATCCAGGCTTTCATTTCTGCAGATTTTCATAGGCACTACATGGAATCAAGACATCCTCAGCTCCTTGCTGGATTGGGCTATAAATATCTGCCCTCTTCTGATGTCAAACTGCTATAAAAAGGTTCCTTTTTAAAAATCAGCCTTCCATCTTTGCTGAAGAGGTGGAAACAAGAAGACACCAAGTATGCCCATATAAAATGCACATCCTGACTGCAGTGTTACAGAAAATTGTTTAGCATTGAAATACTGGTTAAAAGGTAAAAGAGAAACATTGGGTTTTTTAACGTAAGCGTATTAGACAACCCTGGCTTGCTCAACAACTTGTGAGCTAATCCAGATACTGCAGATCCTGCCTTCTCTTGGGGGCTTTGCCTTCTCACTCTGCCCAACAAATTGGTACAAAGCTTCAGTAAAAGTACTTTGGAACAGAGATTATGAAAAGCAGGCGAAGTTGGTCACTGATGGTTTATTGTTGGGGTGAAGCATTTATTTCATTTTGTGGTTGGCTTTTTTTCTAAATATAGTAGCAGTTTATGCCTTAGAAAATATTTGCTGATTGACATTCAAAGTTTTATCCCTAGAAGAGCCAAAGCCAGCTGAGAGTACTCAGGGGAACAATCTTTCCCTGAAGACTAAAGAGCTACTTTAAATGAAAGGTCCAAGATCATTTTTGTAATGTGGTACAGATTCTCTATCCAATTCAAGATCCTCCAACGCATCTCCATGAAGCACCCCATGACATGAATGTTCAAACTCACAGTATAACAGCATAAAGCTCAGCTGACCATATGCTTCCCTTTCAAGCAAGTTCCAGCTTAGTTTTATCATGAGGTTTCCTGCACGTTATGGATAGAGTCATTCACTGGAGTGGCACTACTTGGCACTGATAGAATACCCAGTTTTTGAAGACTTATAAGCTGCAGCTAAGATGTTAGAGGCTTTCAGGTTTTTTTTATTTTGAATTTAAAACACTGAAACACAAAGTTAACAAAATGGATGCATTTCAAGTTGCCAGATGTCCCTTAGACTTGTTAGCTTTACTACAGTTTTGCCCTGCTGTTGCTTATTCCCACCTTGTACTGCCATGCACAGCCATGAAACAGCTCACCCATTCCATGCCTGCAGATCTCCTTCTGAAACCACGCTGTTAACTTGACATAGATATTGATCTGGATTAAAAACAAACCAGCAAAAAGGAGCAGACATATTGCTGAGTGCACAGAGCTTGGCAGTGTGAGCTGAGCTGGGCATTGCACCACGGCAGGGACTGGAGAAGGCACCAGTGACAGACCAGTGACACCAGTATCTGTTCTGCTCCATCAGATGGCCCAAGAAGCACCAACAGCACCTGATGTCAGTGGCAACTCAGCATCCTGTGCTGGGGACCCTGTCAGCACAGGAAAGGGTCACTCTGAAGTTTACAGTGAAGAAGATATGGCAGAAGAGACTCAATTTACAAGACACTTCTAACATTCAGCTTCTTTCACCCTCCAGACATCAAAACTAGAAAAAATAAGGGGAAAACTGCAAGGTTTTTATACAGCACAGAGAATGAGTATAAAGTTTCAGGACATTAGTAGCATGATTCATATTCATCAGCAGTCATTTTAAGTCCTGCCAGGCAATCCTTCTGCCAACTAAGTAACAAAATACTACCTTCTAATGACTATCAAACAATCGTTTGGGCATAATTATTCTAAAAAACAGCACTTTCAAAGACATTCTTTTCTGTTTTGTTCTAGTAATTACTTACCAATAATGTAAAAATATCAGATAATTCATAATCTAATTCATATTAGTTTGAGATATCACAGTGAAAAACTCCTTCAATATCACATTAAAAGCTGGGGGATAACTGTCTGAATACATCCCTAAAAAGGGTATCTTGTGGAAGTAAGTAATTATCTTACTTTGATAAATAAAATCTCAGAGAATATGTTGCCAGTTAGTTATATGTATTTACAAAAAATACTTTGATTAAAACCTTTCATTAAAAAGGAATTAGTGGAGTCCACAGCAGATCAACTAACAAGACTAATCTCAAAGTATTACTGGTAACAGGCAGACATCTCTGAAGCACCTGCACCAAAGACTTCCAACCCCATTTAACATGTCAGCAGTCTAAGCAATGACCCAGACAAGGAGCCCATATGTGCCACAGGTGTCTGTGACATAGCAGGTACTTGAGGAGCAAAGGTTAAGGCTAACAAGTTGATCTGAATCACCTGGTGAAACAATCAACCCCCAGGGAACACAAGAACCTATCTTATTCAAAGCTCCTTACCAAAAACAGGTTTATAAGAGCTAGTTGGTATCATTATCCCTGACTTCAAGAGAAGTTTTAGCTTCCTAACTTCTGCAATGCTTTATTTAAAGCAAAGACTTGTGCTCCACATAGGTGTAACAAGGTACAACTGTACTTGCCTCAGGAAGTCAAAGCAGAGGCAATGGCAATAAGAAAGGCATCCTTGAAAAGGTATTGGGAGTTAAACTCTGAATACACAAGAACTAGGCTGGTCAGTCTTTAAAACTTAACCTTAGTTAAGCTTTAACAGACATACTGCAAAAGTTTTTCAAGTATCTTAACACTCACATCCTTAGTACTCTGCTTTAGAACAGTTTTAAATAAATTACTTGTTTGAAAGTTACGGATTTTCGCCTAGTTTATTACCCCACTTTATTTCACTACTTGTTCTCAGTTCCTGTGTAACAGGTAGACATAATCGTTACTTGGATTACTTCAGGATGAAAGCTATTATCAATCATCAGAAGGCAATTACTAAAGACAGACCAGGTTCACCTGCTAAACCCCAATCTTCCCTCAGTCTCGCACTGACGTGTTTTCCTGACGTCGCGTCCCCTGGTCACAGCAGCGGCGGTGCCCGGGCTGCCGGGTTCGGAGGCGCCTGTGCGGCACACCCGAGTCTCCCGCCCCGGGAGGGGACCGGAGCGACAGCGGCACCGGGCACGGCGGAGCACCGGGCACGGCGGAGCACCGGGCACGGCGGGGCGGGAGCGCG